>LR738715.1:34433075-34586928 GCA_902687465.1 Secale cereale | reverse complement strand
GGGGGGGGGGGAGGAGAAGATAATGGTATGGACCAGGCGTCATTCAAGAAAGTTTCGCCTTACCGGGAGGCAAACAACAGTAAAGCTAAGTTGCCAAAGTTTGAGCAATCAGATTTTTTTTAATTTTGAAGTTATCTTCCTTGAACGACCGTGCTTTGTATGGAAAACCTATGCGCGGAGGAACCAACTCGTAGCTAGTTGCGCCCTTACTTTGTTTCGAGTCCGCTCAACAACTTAAGTGTGCTGCGACTAGTTGCAACGAGGTTTCTTGTCGGTAACGGCACCGCCAGCAGGCTGCTGACGTCCCGCACTCAGCGCTCGCGGATAAGGTGCCTGCGCCGGCAAGTTCCCTAAAAGCGTAGGGCAAAAACATACAAAGGAAGGAATCAAGTAAAGGAAATAACATTGCAATCATTACCCAAAATAGAGTTATATTACAAGGTAGCTTGTCGCGGCTCTAACAGATTGTTCTCATAACATGACCAACAGCGACAAGAAAATAAGAAAACGGGCGGCCTAGTCTACGCGATCGCCCTCAATCCTCTTGATCCCGCTCACCTTGTCCACAATGGGTGCGACAAGGGTCTTGAGCGCTTCCAGATCAGCATCCGGCGGCAGGGTCTTGAGGACGTTGGTGAGGTTGAGGCCCGGGTTGCGGAAGGCCACCTTCACCAACACCTTTTGAAGAGCTCCCACGCAGATCTTGCACGACTCGTCGGCCAGCTGCTTTGGAATCTTCTCCCGGAGTCGTTGGAGGGCCGTCGCCACGCCTTTGAAGAACAAGGTGAGCTTGGTGCTGGGTTGGAGGTTCTCGTCGGAGGGATACCCGAGATCCTCCATCCCCAGCTGCGCCAGCTCCCTATCAATGTCTGTGGCAGCATTCACGAGACCCTTCGTCCAGTGCTCCACATTCTCCCTAAAAGCGTTCTGGGCGGCGGCAGCATTCGCCAGCAGCGCCTCATCGGCCTTGATCTTCTTCTTCAAGGCCACCTCCTGCTCCCTGGCGCCGTCCAACGTCTTGGTCAAAGTGGTCAGCTTCAACTCAAGATCTGCGTTGGAGTCCTTGGCGGCGCCAACCTTGCCCTTCTCGGCGAGACGAACCTGCAGCTCTGACAAGGTGTAGGCGTCCTTCTCCCGCTCACGCTTGAGCACGGCAAGCTCTTCACCGCTCGCCTTGAGATCGGCCTCCAGTCGCGCCACCTTCGTCTCCAGCTCCTTCTAGGCGGCCTCGGCAACTGCAGCAGCATCCTTTGCTTGCTCGAGGGCTCCGCCGAGTGTTTGCTCGCGCGCAGTAAGCTCCTCCTCGTGGCTGTCAAGGTTAACCTTCCGCTGCGCCAGCTCGCCCTCCTGCGCAGACAGCTTCTCAGCGGCAAGCCGCTGTTGTTCTTCGACTTCAGCCTTCTCGAGGAAGAAGGCCTTCTGCTCCTCGGCGAGCTGCGCCCGCTCCTCTGCCAGGGACTAGAGAGCTTCCTGGTTAAGACCCCGGAGCTCCTCCGCGCGCTTCTCGATGACCACTCCCGCCTTCACGACAAGCGCCTCTCAGGATTCCAGCTTGGCCTGCCGAGCACGGTAGAGCGACACCAGCTTCCGCAGCAGCCGCTCCTCCTCAGGCTCGCCGCTGCGGCTGCTCGGCGCATCAACCAGCGTCAGCCCAGCGGAGGCGAGCACCTCTCCATCGAAGCTTTCTCCTTCGACCGTCGCCCTGGAGTTTGACGCCCAGGGGAGGTTGATGAAGACATTTTCGTCGGCCTTCAAGTAGACGACTGGCTGGGGCTCTTCGGAGCCTGGCGCTGCGGCAGCAGCGGAGGGATCGGCGGTCGGCGTAGCACCTGGCGCTCCTGCGGCCTCAGGGCCGTTAGTACGATCGCCAGACCACTCGCCAGCTTCTGCGGCGGCAGCTTTGGCGGCCTCTTCGCCGGCGGGATCATCAGCGCCGGCTGCTTCTTCGGTGGCAACGGCATCGTCGACGGCCTCGGTGGTGTTCCTCTCGCCAACAACCTCGGTCTCTGTCGTGGAATTAACACGGCAGATGTCCGGTTTATCGGACTTGATGATGGAACCATCGCACGGGTTAGCTTGAAAGGGTTCATGGCATACAAAGGACACAAAGGATTTATACTAGTTCGGCCCCTTCGAGAAGGTAAAAGCCTACGTCTAGTTGGTTTAGTATTGCTTGGGCGTCGGTTTACAGGGAGCGGAATCGCTTGCCTGCGTCTCGACGGATTGATTGTTGCTTGTCCCTGAACCGATACCGGGTCGTCCCTTTATATAGAGGTGACGCCTGGTCCGGTTTACAGAGTCCCGAGGCCGGCTCATAATCGTGTCCGCCTCGGTCTCTGCCCTTTCTTTCTTATCTCTCAAGTTACATCTCTTTGGCGGTTTACAAACCGTATTTCTATACATGAGCCTTGAAATCTCATGGGCCGTAATCTCTACTAAAATAATAAACCAAGTACGATATAACTAAGCCGGTTTACAATATCCGGTTTATATCTATTAACCATATCCCTGACATTAGGCCCCAGAATGATTTGAACTTGTTCATATCAGTCTCCATCGTATCCTGTAGTTTTTCTTCTGTCTTCATCTTTTGTAAACCGGCTCTGACGTCATCCTCCGAAATCATTAAAGTCTGACAATGACATCATCTCCGCATTTAACGCTGCGAGCTGTACTGTAGTTTGTTTTTAATGGTTATCCCGAGAATTGAGGCGTTTAAAGGATCTTTATCCGATTTTGCTCCCTTGATTACCGCACCTGTCGCTTCGCGTCTGCCTCTCTGCCTATAAATAATACCGCCCCCTTTCATTCTTCCTTCTCGCGTCTTCTTCCTCCTTCCGCTTCCTGACTCACAAGAACTCCATTAGAGCTCGAGCTCGGAGCGCCGCCATCATCTTGTCGGATCAAGAGCTCGCGGGCCGCTGCATCAACCTGATTTGTCCAGATAAACTCCGTTGCTGCCCTCCATTTTTCCGGTACGTTTTTCTTTCCTCGTTTCCGATCTGCATCTGCCCGTGCTTCTCCTAGTCCTTCCACCATTAGGGCTCCTAGCAAAGCTTTCCTTCTGTTCTTGTAGATTCGTTCCGCCTGTAGGATCCGTAATCTTTAGGCCTGGCCAATAGACCTTCCGCTCAATACTAGCCTTAGATCTTGTTATTTATAATGCCACAATTATATCTGTTCCGCCATTAGAACTCCCGCCATTAGAACTCCGCCATTAGAACTCCGCCATTAGAACCTTAGCACCAGTTCCGCGGATTTAACCTTTGCGCCTTGCCCTTTAGATCTTGCTGTTTTATTTCTGCCGTTGCCTGCTTTAGGTCTCATTTTTTATGCACATCCTGTAAGCTCGTCTGCTCCGAATTGGACCTCTGTAGATTTCCCGTGTCATTTTCGTTTCTTTTATCTCAGTATGCTCAGATCTATTCCTCCTTAGCAATGCGTTGAAAACCTGTTTTTCTCTTCGATAGATCCGCTAAGTATGTTCCGGTTTAGATTGTCATGTCATAAACCGGAAATGATGTAGACTGATGCAATGAGTTAAACTATTCCTCTTCAACTTCCATTTTAAACCGGAAATGATATAACTTGTATTATGATTGCCGGTTTAACCTTGCCAGCTAGCTCTCCGTTCCCTCCATTGTACAATATGTATAGGTCCCGGATCACTTGTATGTTCATAATCCGGTTTATGTACCTTTCTCTTCTTCAGCAGTTTGCTCAAATGGCTAAGCAGTATGTTTCGTGCGATTGGGTCCGCTCTGTCGTAACTGAGGAAGACTTAGTCAAATTGTCGAGCATCGGCACCTTAGGGTCTCGGGCCGAGCTAAAATGGCGTGCCCCGGGCAACGAGTGCCCTCCTACTCCTAGATCCGGGGAAGTTATCGTATTTCTGGACCATATCTCCAGAGGCTTCTCTCCCCCTGGTTCAAAATTTTTCCGGGACGTCCTTGCTACCTTCCAGCTGCACCCGCAGGACATCGGACCAAACTCGGTTTCCAACATTTGCGATTTCCAAGTGTTTTCTGAAGCATATCTGCAAGAAGAACCGTCAGTTGATTTATTCCGGGATTTCTTCCATGCAAACCGGCGTACTGAGTTCACCAGCGGGCCTCACCAAGAGCTTGGTGGGATTAGCATTCAGAAAAGGAGGGATGCAGTTTTTCCTCACGCCTCCTTGCACACTCATCCTAAGGACTGGAACAAGTCCTGGTTTTACTGTGTAGACACATCTCCTGAAGGTGAAAATCCTTTGCCGGGTTATCGTGAAACTCGTATCCCGGCAAATCACCCCTTGCCACAACGGTTAAGTGCTGCTGAACGGATCCAGTTTTCACCACAGCTCTCCAAGCTGAGAGCTTTCATGGCCAATGGCCTGATCGGTACCGATTTCCTTCGCTGCTGGTTATCATGGAGCATCCTTCCCTTAAGCCGGCGCCCTGATTTGATGTGTAATTATTCCGGTAAATCGGATGATCCTCAGAGGTTTTCTAAGGAGAAGCTTTCTGAATCGGAAGTAATTGAATCGGCCAAGAAAATTGTCAATCCTGCTCTAACAGACTGCACTAAAGTCGGCTTGGCCCCATACTTCAAGAAGAATAAGCTGCCTGAAGTGAGTGTCTTTAACTTGTACTTTATAAACCGTCCTCTTTGAACCGTCTTTTACTTGCCTTTGCTTTTTTCATTTAGGCTGATGACCCTTTCTGGAGGAGAAAACCTCAGGAAAAACCTGTAAGGCAAGCTCGCCGAAAAACTCCTGCAAACAAGAAAAGGAAAGCAGCCGTTGATGCCGGTTCTCCTTCTGAGGATGATGATCCGGACTCCGAGGTATGCCTTACTCCGGTTTACATTTTGCTTTTTATATACTTGTTCACATATCTAATGATACCCTTTCACAGGATCCACTCGAAGGTGATAACCCGGCGGAGATTGAGGTAACCCTTATTTCTTCTGATTCAGAACCTCCTCCTCAAAAGAGCCGTCGGACTGTTAGAAAGTATCAATTTTCTCATCCTTATGCTAAGTTGGATCCTAATTTTACTTTGAAGAAGCAACAGCACGAAGCCTTGCGCCGGACCACCCGCCATAGTGGTTTGGCAGTGGAATCCTCCGGAATCTCATTAACTCCGGCTCGAAAGCGCCGCGCTGAGGTGATGCTCTCTCCAACTCTTCTTCACCCCAAGGCCGGTCTTATCAGAAAACCACTTAAACCGACTGATCCTGATTATCAGGAAACTCCACTGTCTTCTTCTGGCGAATCAACCGCTACACAGCTTCCACCTTTGAAGACCGTCCCAGGGTAATTCTCTTTACCTCTTCCGGTTTATGATACCCCCTTCCTTTATAATATTAACTTTATTTTTGCTTGTTTTTCCAGCAAACCGAAACCTAGTAAAAGAGCCAAGGCGAAGAAGCCTGTTGCTGATCCTTCCACTGATGAACCGGTGATTGATCCGTCTACCGCCGTTCCTCCTGAAGGTACTCCTGCTGCTCTGGTTCAAGAACCTTCTCTTGAAACTCCTGCTGCTGAAGATGTCCAAGACCCACCAAGTCCGGCCCGGGTTAATTCTCCTCAAGTTAACCCGGCGTCTCCTGACCCGGCTCAAACTGAAGTTTCTCCTCCCAAGGCACCTACTTCCCCTGATGTCGTGGTTACTGGTGCTGCTTATGTTGCGCCAGCCGAACCCACCGTTTTAGCAAAACATACAGCTAAAGCGGAAAAAATGACTCAGGAGAAGGGGAAGTGGAGTACTGATATCTCCAGTCTCTCCAGTATGAGCGCCCAAGACATCTATTCCGGATATCTGAACCGGCTCCATAGTAGCCGGGATTATGAAGCCAGCCTAATAAATTTGATGAGGGAAAAATATGAAGTGAGTTTTCCTCTTCTGACTTTGCCTTTTTTCAACACCTCTTTATCTTATAACAGCCCCCAAGTTCCGGTTTATCTGCTTTATTGAAGGTAATCCGGAACTTTGTAGTTTTGAACCGCTGATCCATACATTAGCCCCCAAGTATCGAGTAGATAACTTGGTTATGTAGTTGATACTTGTAAAAAAAATTGTTTCTGATGCATCGCTTCAACTTCCATTAGCCCCCAAGTGTCAAGTATACAACTTGGTTGTGTGCTTGAGACTTGTATTCTCAATTTGTCTTTGCTGTCTTACTTCAACTGCCATTAGCCCCCAAGTGTCAAGTAGACAACTTGGTTGTGTGCTTGAGACTTGTAATTTCTAATCTTGCTTTTGAACTTTTGTCTACAGGCTGAGCTGAACCGGAACGCTGTAGAAATCAGTGAACTTCGAAGCCGGCTTATAGAGACTGAGTCAGCCGCTTCAAAGGCGAAGAAAGAACTTCAAGTGAGTTTAAAAACTGCTGAAGATTTAAAGAAGTTCTTTGATGAGGAACGGACTACTTTTGAAGTCCAGAAAAAGGATCTTGAAAAACGTGTTCAGGATGCCGAAGGAGCACTTAACCCGGTTACTGAAGAGTTGACCGGGTTAAAGTGCCCAATTGATTTAATGACTTCTGCTATCTTTGGTAAGCGTAACCTGAACTCTTGTCTGTTATCTTTGCAACCTGTGACCTGTACCGGTTTAACTTTCATTGTTGTATGCAGGACGCCGTGTCTCCCATCTTGGGGATGATGTACGGAAAAAACTGAAGGCTTGCTATACCTTGGTTGAACAACTATACTCAGGAGCCCAAAGGATTATCAACGCCACTTCCTTTGGTAAACCGGCTCCTTCAACTATTAAATCTACCTTGAACAGTTTGTCCATTCTGCCGGCTCGTCTTGAAGAAGTGAAGAAATCGGCTGCTCGAGGAGGTGCTCTTCTGGCCCTTACGAGGGCTAAAGCTTGGGTTCCAGACCTTGATCCGGAAGAAGTGTTAACCGGATTTCCTGATACCAAGGAGGACGGTTCAACCTTTGATGAAAAGGATCTTTATGCTCTGACCAAGGAAGTGCGTCCCCTTGCTAGCAAGATTGCCATAGAATCTGACTTGTCTCGATATCATCCAGCGTATAACCTACACAACGAGCGGGTGGAACGACCGGTTTACGATGTTGCAAACTTAACTCCGCCGGTTCGTCCTCACACCTTTGCTCCTGATATTGATCCTACTGAGCTGATCAACGATGAAGTATATTTCCGTGCCTTGGCCAAGATTGATTGGCGTGCACCAGATTTCCCGCCGCTTCACGAGGAGGAAGATGTTCCGAAACAAGACGGTGGCCAATCATCCCGGCAAGGAGAATCACAATCTTGAATTATGATTGTTATTCTGTAAACAATGTTTCCAACTATTTGGCTTTTATGCCGTGTAATAGGTTTAGTTGAAACTTAATGCACTGTGATCCGACTTTTGGTCTTTATGAAGTATTCTTTCGTTGACTTGTTGATTGATGCCGATTCCTTGCTCTGTCCATAAAGAAGATCAAAAATATGTCCTAGTGGCTTTACCACTGGACGGATTAACTTGTTCTCTTGGCATAACTAATAATCATATTTTTAACAAATAATTGTGATACCTGAATTGTATGTAGCCAAAATACCTTAAACCGGTTAGGATGTTTAAATTTACCTTAATCAGTCTTCATCAATTCTAATAAACCCTTGAAACTCTTCGGTTCACCTTGTCGATAAATCTTTCTCTTCTCGGTTCAGAAATCTGTAACTTGTAATTGATCAAGCGCTGCCAACTGTCAGCTCAGTATTAAGTCGCTCCGGGTTACGATGAACGCCGGTTTAACTCTCGCTGGTGTTCATGACCCAGACTTGTAACACTAGATAGACGGTCAACTTCTAGAGCTGTTCCCCTTGGTTAAAAAAGGTTATGAAACACAAAAATCCTCAAGAAACACATAATTATTGTAAATCAAACTATGTAATCGAGGCTTTTTCAAAGAGCTGCCAGGCTCAAAACAAAGTTTAGCCATTCATGGGGGTGTGGGCGAACCCGACTGTCCCCAGGGGCCGGGTCATCATTTGAATGTGGGCGGACCAACTGTTCAGGGAGCCCAAAAATTCATAATATAGCCATTCAAGGGGGTGTGGGCGAACCCGACTGTCCCCAGGGGCCGGGCCATCATTTGAACGTGGGCGTACCCACTGTTCAGGGAACCCAAATATTCATAACATAGCCATTCAAGGGGGTGTGGGCGAACCCGACTGTCCCCAGGGGCCGGGCCATCATTTGAACGTGGGCGTACCCACTGTTCAGGGAACCCAAATATTCATAACATAGCCATTCAAGGGGGTGTGGGCGAACCCGACTGTCCCCAGGGGCCGCTGATGTTCCTCCTGACCCTGCCGGTTTTTCCTTTTTCTTTATATGGGGCTTTTCTCTTCCTGAACCGGACATAATCTTTTGTTCCTGTGAGTTCTACCGCTCCTTCACACACCCTGCAAAGATTAGTTTCTAAAAACCAGCTAACATTGAAATATGATTCTTTGATAACAAAACTGACATGGATATTTGCCGCAAATTTTATGTATGTGGAAAAAAGGCTGAGCCCCCGGTTTACCGAGGGTGCCGGTTTATTCATTATTCATAATATATACATAGGATACATGGAAGCCTATGGCTTAAGTGTAATATGGCCGTAGATGAGCAATGTTCCATGGCCTTTTCGTCTCCTCTTCTGATGTCCGTGAATCTTTGTGCTCTCGAATGTCCACCAAATAATATGACCCGTTGTGTAAATTTTTGCTGATCACAAAGGGCCCTTCCCATGGCGGGGATAGCTTGTGCATATCTGTTTGATCTTGGATAAGCCGGAGTACCAAGTCACCCTCCTGGAATGTCCTGGTTCTAATCCGGCGACTGTGATATCTGCGCAGATCTTGTTGATAAATCGCCGACCGTGCTGCAGCTATGTCACGCTCTTCATCCAACCGATCCAAACCGTCTTGTCTTGCCTCCTCATTGATGGCTTCTACGTAGGCCGCCACCCTTGGCGAATCATGGCGTATGTCACTTGGAAGAACTGCTTCTGCACCGTAAACCATGAAGAAAGGTGTATAACCTGTAGACCGGTTGGGTGTAGTGTTAATGCTCCAAAGGACAGACGGTAATTCTTCAACCCAACACCCTGGGGTTCTCTGCAAAGGTGTCATAAGCCGGGGCTTGACTCCTCGCAAAATCTCCTGATTTGCCCGTTCTGCTTGACCATTCGATTGGGGGTGAGCCACAGAAGATACGTCCAAACGAATATGCTCTCGTCGACAGAATTCTTCCATCTCACCCTGAGATAAATTGGTGCCATTATCTGTGATGATGCTGTGTGGAAAACCAAACCGGAATATTACTTTTTTGATGAATTTAACCGCCGTTGCCGCATCAGACTTGTTTATAGGCTCCGCTTCAACCCACTTTGTAAACTTGTCCACTGCCACCAGTAGATGAGTTTTCTGATCTTGGGATCTCTTGAAAGGACCAACCATGTCAAGCCCCCAAGTTGCAAAAGGCCAAGTTATTGGTATCATCCGGAGTTCTTGTGCCGGAATAAGGGCACGTCTTGAGAACTTCTGACAAGCGTCACACTTGCGGACCAGGTCTGCCGCATCTGCATGTGCGGTTAACCAATAAAAGCCATGTCGGAAAGCCTTAGCCACTAAAGATTTTGATCCGGCATGATGACCACAATCCCCTTCATGAATCTCCCTTAGAATCTCACAACCTTCCTCAGCTGAGACACACCGTTGAAATACTCCAGAGGTGCTACGATGGTGCAGCTCCCCGTTGGCAATTGTCATAGATTTGGAACGTCGGATTATCTGCCGTGCTTCATCTTCGTCCTCTGGTAACTCTCCTCGGCTTAAATATACCAAATAAGGTAACGTCCAATCCGGAATAACATGGGCTGCCGCAACCAATTGTGCCTCTGGGTCCGGAACAGCTAGATCGTCCTCTGAAGGTACTTGAACCGAAGGATTATGCAATTCATCCAAAAAGGTGTTTGGTGGTACCGGTTTACGTTGCGACCCTAGCCGGCTTAAAGCGTCAGCTGCTTCGTTCTTCCGCCGGTCTATATGCTCCACCTGATACCCTTTGAAATAACCTGCGACCGCTTCAACCTCTCGTCGATAAGCCGCCATGAGGGGATCCCTTGAATCCCACTTGCCCGAAACTTGCTGTGCCACCAGGTCTGAATCGCCCAGGCACTTAACCCGGCTTAAATTCATCTCCTTTGCCAACCGTAAACCATGAAGAAGTGCTTCATATTCTGCTACATTATTAGTACAAGGGAATAACAACCGGAGGACATAACAAAATTTATCACCTCTGGGGGAAGTTAAAACAACTCCGGCTCCCGAGCCCTCCAACTTCTTCGAACCGTCGAAGTGAATCGTCCAATAAGTGAGATCCGGCTTCTCCTCCGGAGTCTGTAACTCTGTCCAGTCGTTGATGAAGTCCACCAGTGCCTGAGATTTTATAGCAGTACGTGGTACATATTTCAATTCATGTGGACTGAGCTCAATGGCCCACTTGGCTATTCTGCCTGTTGCCTCTCTATTCTGGATTATATCTCCCAACGGAGCTGAACTAACCACAGTTATCGGATGCCCTTGGAAATAATGCTTCAATTTCCGGTTTGCCATGAACACCCCATATACCAATTTCTGCCAATGAGGGTATCGTTGCTTGGACTCGATGAGTACTTCACTCACATAGTAAACCGGGCGCTGAACCGGATGTTCCTTCCCTGCTTCCTTGCGCTCAACCACAATCGCAACGCTGACTGCCCGTGTGTTTGCAGCAACATATAATAGCAAAGGCTCCTTATCGATCGGAGCAGCTAAAACCGGCGGCTTCGCTAGTTGCTGTTTCAGATTCTCAAACGCTGTATTCGCTTCATCACTCCAAATGAACCGGTCCGTTTTCTTCAACATTTGATAAAGCGGGATCGCCTTTTCTCCTAAACGACTGATAAACCGGCTTAACGCCGTGATCCGGCCAGCTATGCGCTGAACATCATTAATGCAAGCCGGTTTCGCCAAAGATGTGATGGCCTTGATCTTCTCCGGGTTGGCCTCTATTCCCCGGTTCGAGACCAGAAATCCCAAAAGCTTACCAGCCGGGACACCAAAGGCACATTTCTCCGGATTGAGCATCATCCTGTAAGTCCGAAGATTATCAAAGGTTTCTCTGAGGTCTTCTATCATTGTCCTTTCCTCCTTTGACTTAACCACAATGTCATCCACGTAAGCATGTACGTTCCTCCCTATCTGCCCCTTCAAACAATTCTGAACACAACGCTGATAAGTTGCCTGCGCACACTTGAGCCCAAAAGGCATAGACACATAGCAAAAAGCACCAAAAGGGGTTATGAATGCTGTCTTCTCTTGGTCTTCAACTGCCATTTTAATCTGGTGATAACCTGAGTACGCATCTAGAAAACTCAGCCGCTCACACCCTGCTGTAGCATCAATAATCTGGTCAATGCGAGGTAGAGCAAAAGGATCAGTTGGGCAAGCTTTATTGAGGTCTGTGTAATCCACACACATCCTCCACTTCCCATTCTTCTTTAGAACTAGCACCGGATTAGCCAACCATTCCGGATGAAACACTTCCACTATGAACCCTGCCGCCAAAAGCTTGGCCACTTCTTCTCCTATAGCCTTGCGCCTCTCTTCGTTAAAGCGACGCAGATACTGTTTTATCGGTTTAAATTTTGGATCAATATTTAACTTGTGCTCAGCGAGTTCCCTCGGTATACCTGGCATGTCAGAAGGTTTCCATGCAAAGATATCTCGGTTCTCACGGATGAACTCGATGAGCGCGCTTTCCTATTTAGGATCCAGGTTAGCACTGATGGTGAATTGCTTAGACGAATCTCCAGGCACAAAATCGACCTGCTTAGTCTCTTCCGCTGACTTGAACTTCAAAGCCGGATCATGCTCGGTGGTTGGCTTCTTCAGCGGAGTCATGTCTGCCGGATCAACATTATCCTTATAAAATTTTAACTCTTCCGTGGCACATACCGCTTCTGCATAAGCCGCATCACCTTCCTCACATTCCACTGCTATCTTACGACTGCCATGCACCGTGATTGTGCCTTTATGACCCGGCATCTTGAGCTGCAGATAAACATAACATGGCCTAGCCATAAATTTAGCATAAACCGTCCTCCCGAACAGAGCATGATACGGACTTTTAATTTTGACAACTTCAAAGGTGATCATCTCCGATCTGGAATCATGCTCATCCCCAAAGGTAACTTCTAAGTCAATCTTACCAACTGGATAAGCTGACTTACCTGGAACCACCCCGTGAAACACTGTGTTTGATGTCCTTAACTGTTTATCTGTCAGACCCATGCGGCGAAAAGTCTCGTAATATAATATATTGATACTGCTACCTCCATCCATGAGGACTTTAGTGAACCTGTATCCTCCCACCTGAGGTGCCACCACCAAGGCTAAATGTCCCGGATTATCTACCCGTAACGGGTGGTCCTCTCTGCTCCAAACAATGGGCTGCTCTGACCATCGTAGAAACTGTGGCGTCGCCGGTTCTACCGCATTAACAGTCCGCTTTAAAACCTTCTGGTCTCTCTTGCATAAACTCGTGGTGAAAACATGATATTGACCGCTGCTCAACTCCTTCGGATTACTCTGGTATCCGGATTGCTGTTGTTGCTGCGGACACTGCTGCTGCTGCTGATTTCCTTGGTTATTGTGACTCCCTTGGCCCTGCTGCTGATTATTCTGATTGTTGTAACCACCTTGATGATACGATTGATTTCCCTGACCATGATAACCGCCTTGATAATGTGATTGATTTCCTTGACCGTTGTAGTTTCCTTGACTACCTTGGCCGCCTGGTCGGGATTGATAACCACCGTTGTTCCCTTGATAACCGCTGTTGCCCCTATATCCTGAACCGGAGTTGTTCCCTTGGTAAACCGGGCCATAAAACCCGGGCCCTGAACCGCCATTCGGGGGCCGGCTATGAGGATTAAAACGGCCGTTCCCTGCTATCATAGGGTTCAGGCATTCTCTTGCCGTGTGCCGTGCAGGCCCCTTTCTTCCGCTATGCTTTATACAGGGTTGATCCAAATCCTGCTCCCAACCCGGGTTTCCTCCACCGGTCTGGCGAGTGGGACCTTGCTGACTACCCTGAAAACCGCCTTGAACCTGTGTATTAGCCACAAAATCGGAGCTGTTTTCCGGTTTCCGTTTGCCCAAAATACTTGAAGTAATCGGATTAGCTGGCGCCGGTTTGCCAGTCTTGCTGGCCTTTCCCGCTTTATCTCCTTCTGGCTCCGAATACTTGGTATTATCTGAGTCTCCGTATTTCACCAAGGCGCTCATCAAAGTCCCCATGTCATTGCATTCCCGTTTAAGCCGTCCGAGTTTTAATTTCAAAGATTCAAACCGGCAATTGTTCTCCAATGTTACAATTGCTGTGCTCGGATTAATGCCGTTTGAGGAGTGCAAGATCTCTGCCACTCGGCGTACCCAAGCTGCTGTAGACTCCTTCTCTCCTTGCACGCATGCTGCTAAATCTATCACCGACATAGGTTGCTTGCACGTATCCTTAAAATTTTTGATGAACTGACTGCGCAGCTCCCCCCATGATCCGATAGAATTCGGAGGTAGTCCCTTCAGCCAAGTCCGGGCCGTTCCTTCAAGCATCATAGTGAAATATTTGGCACAAGCCGATTCATCCACATCCAACATCTCCATGGCCATCTCGTAACTTTCCACCCAAGCTTCGGGCGGTAAATCGGCTGTGTAATTAGGCACCTTGCGAGGTCCTTTGAAATCCTTGGGCAACTTAACGCTCCGCAGGGCGGGGACGAGACATTGTATCCCAAAACCGCTCGCCGTCGCTCCTGTCCCTGTAGTGCCTGTGTGAACCGGCATCGACTGACAAACTTCCTCCCTAGCCTCCGATCTAGGCCGGTTTCGATCCGGGGCTGGCATCTCTGCCCTTGCCGGATTATCTTGCCTGTGCTGATGTCTCCTCCGTTCACTGCTAGACACTTCGGGCTCCTCCCAATGTCTAGAGTAACTTCGGTTGGGACGTGGTGTCGAATGTAACCTTTCCCTGCTCTGAGAGTACGCTTGCTGCTGTATTAACGCCGTATTGAGTAGCTTCTGGGCCCTGCGCGCCTCTATCGCTACAGGGGATGTTTCTTCCACAGGTAAAGCGGCCAACCGCGCTGCCGCTGCAGCGATATTATCCACAGGGTTTGAATAGTGCCCCGGGGGGACCGGAACATAAGGCGCCGATGTAATCCGTCGCTCCCGCTCTGCGGCGGGTTGCTGAACCGGCTCATCTCGAGCCGGTGGGCTTCTCCGGTTTAAGATCGGATTATTACTGGCCCCAGCCCCAGGTGTTCTGAACAAATTTGCAGATTCGTAACCCGGCGGTAGGCGGGATCGATATTTTCGCCCTCTTACTCCTTCCATAGAAGCCTGTTCCATCCTTAAGTGAAAAGCTTGATCATCCAACTCTGCTTGCCTTATGGCTAACATCTCTCCTTCTGCCTTTAAATCCTCCTTTAACTGATCGATCCGGGCCTTCAACTGAAGAAGCTCTGCATCATGTTGTGCCTTGTCTGCCGGAGCTATGGCCTCTACTGCCTTAGCTGAGAACTCCTCGATCAAGGTGGATAGAACTGCAGTAATGGAGGGATTTGAACCGCTTCCCCCTGCACCAGCCTCCGCTGTTGTTCCGTTCGTCGGGGGTTGTGAACCGGCAATGAAGACCGCCACCCGGTTTGGCGGGCCGGAGGGGTCCGGAATACTGTTTCCATCGGACTCACCCTCAGACCGGCCGTCCCGCAACTGATACAGAGATTCAGTTTCCCCGGATGAAGACTCGTCATCTGAATAGACGACTGTTGCACCATCAGATTCCGACCCATCCTCGGCTTGGCTTCCGTGAATCGCTCCAACGAACACATGCTTCATGGCAGGCTGAATCCGGGCCGATCGCGCACGCTGAGCCGGCTCGACGATGTTGGGGAAGGCGTCCGGCACAGGTCCCGGTTCTCCAATTTTGCCGATGAAGACTTGGATGCTGCCGAAGGGGACCTGGTACCCGTATTCGATCGAATCGGCCTCCGGTCCCCAACCCGCGTCGTCGATGTAGATCCGGCCACGACGACTCTTGGTCATCCGGCCGACTGCGTAACCCTTTAACCCCTCGAAACCGCCTTTCAAGAACTCGAAACCATCGTGCGCAGGCCCCACGGTGGGCGCCAACTGTCGTGGAATTAACACGGCAGATGTCCGGTTTATCGGACTTGATGATGGAACCATCGCACGGGTTAGCTTGAAAGGGTTCATGGCATACAAAGGACACAAAGGATTTATACTAGTTCGGCCCCTTCGAGAAGGTAAAAGCCTACGTCTAGTTGGTTTAGTATTGCTTGGGCGTCGGTTTACAGGGAGCGGAATCGCTTGCCTGCGTCTCGACGGATTGATTGTTGCTTGTCCCTGAACCGATACCGGGTCGTCCCTTTATATAGAGGTGACGCCTGGTCCGGTTTACAGAGTCCCGAGGCCGGCTCATAATCGTGTCCGCCTCGGTCTCTGCCCTTTCTTTCTTATCTCTCAAGTTACATCTCTTTGGCGGTTTACAAACCGTATTTCTATACATGAGCCTTGAAATCTCATGGGCCGTAATCTCTACTAAAATAATAAACCAAGTACGATATAACTAAGCCGGTTTACAATATCCGGTTTATATCTATTAACCATATCCCTGACAGTCTCCATCGGCTCCGCAGCAGATGGGTCTGACGGCCGGAAAAGGGAGAAAAGTCAAGCAAATATCCAAAAAGAAGATCAAAAGAAGAAGAACCCAAGGGAAGTTTTGAAGCAAGAGGATTACCTGTACCGGGTTCTGCAGTCGTAGTCTCCGCCGCCGGGGGGCCGCTGGTGCTGTCCCTTGCCGGAGAACTCTCCCTTGCCCGAGAACTCTCCCTTGGCATGTCGGGGGCGGCCTCCGGGCGCTCCTGGTGGGGCTGCTCTGCTCCTACACAAACCAACAATCAGATGTCAGCAAAGAAAGAGTATCCATGCACGCCTAACAGCGGAAAGCGAACCATATACTTACGCTGGGGGCTGCTCTGGAGAATAGTTGTCGGGTCCGGCAAGGTGGTCTCGGACGCACCCTCTGCTATCGCGGCGGGTTCGTCCTCGACGATAATCACCTCCCGTCGACGCGCCGGGACCTTGGCTCTCTCCGCCGCTCTCTGGGCCAGAGTCCTAAAAAGGAATAAGTTCGGAGTAAAGCAAATGAGACACAAGACAAAACAGCAAGAATTGAAGAACTACAAGTACACCAAAGAATCTTACTCTTCTTCTTCCTCGTCGGAGCTGAACGCAGAGAAGTCGAAGTCCGGCTCACCTCCGGCGCGAGGAGGCGGAGGAGTAGGTTCCCTTGGCCGCTTGGCGGGAACAGTGGCGGTGGTCCGAGACGACCCCGCTCCGGCTGCCGCCGCGGCGTGAGAAGCGGTAGGAGCAGAAGCGGTGGTCCGGGAGGACCCCGCTCTAGTTGCCGCAGCAGCGTGAGGTGCTCCCGCGGTAACAGTGCTTGCCGCGGTGGAGCGTGTCACGCGGCGCAGCGACTGTCGACTCGCCTGCCACTCCACTACGTCCCCGGCCTTGCGGAGACGCCTTCTTGGTGGAGCTGGGGGCTCTGCTTGCGACGAGCTGTCTGAAGATGAGGAGGAAGAGGAGTTGATCTCCAACGAGCCGCTCGTATCCTCGACGGGCTCGCTCGACTCGACATCATGCCCGGCAAGCTCTTCCTCGCCGGCAAGCTCCTCTCACACGGCACGGCTTGCCGCTTCTGCTGCCTCTGCCTCCTCCACGGTGAATCCAAACTCGCTCGCGGCTGCGGCTGCCGCCGCCTATTCCAGCCTAGTGGCGATGCGTTTCATCTCCGCATTGGTGGTAGCGCAAGTGAGGCTTTTCTGTTCGTCGGAGCGGACCGACACTTCTACCAAGCTGTCAAAGAACTCCTGCACGACGTCGTCTGCAGGCTCTTGCCAAGTTGGGACAATTCCATGCGAGTCGCATAGCGTCATCATTGCGCGGATGCGGCTGAGCGAGGAGTTGTTGCACAGCGGAACGACATCCTTCGGCAACCTGAACACTTCGGGATGTTGAGGGTCGTACTTGAACAGCTCCCGGAGCATTGCATAATGTTCCATAACAGTGAAGTTGAAGTTGAGGCCCGGGCACAGCCTCATGATGTCCGCCGCATTCTCGAAGTCCCAGGCGGGTCTCCTCCTCTCCTGCAGGGGGGCGATGCGGCGGCGAAGAAAATCTGCGCCAACCGCACCTATAGTGAGCTCGGCAAGCCTAAGGCGTTGGATCCGGGTGACGTCAATCTTCAGCCTATCGTCTTCCAGGGCCACGTTGCTCCAATCGCTGCCGCGCGCTACTGGGGTTTGGCGCCGGGCGGTAAACGGCTGCGGGTTCTCCTCGACAATCCAGCACCAGTCTGCTCTCCATTCCTCCCACTTGCTGCGGAACTCTCCCTCCAGATAAGCTTCCTTCTTGCCGGCTCTCGAGATCCAGGCGATTCCGTCGGATAAAGGCTCTCCTCTCTCAACTCAGGGCATAAAGAAGTGGCGAAAAAGGGCTACGTTTGGATAGACTCTGACAAAGTTTTCGCAGAGATGTGCGAAAACTGCCATGGTCAGAACAGCATTGGGGGTGAAGTCAAGGAGGCGGAACCCGTAGGTGTTCATAAGATCGCAGAAAAACTCAGAGAAAGGCGGGCAGAGCCCGCAGTAGAAGAACAAGGCGAAGAAGGGATATCCATTCGGAGCCATTTCCGAAGCGACGGCTGGAAGTACCTTCGTGCGCGGATGCGCCCGCGTCTCCGTCGACCAGAAGAGGTAGTAATACTCCCTCAGCTCCTTCGCGGCGAGCTTGGGGGGGGGGGATTGCCAAGCTCTTTTCATAGCGCCGCGAGCCGCTGTGCCTCGGTTGACTTCACAACCTTCCCCTTGTCGGCTTTCGAAGCCATGGCGGAAGTGGTGGGGGAGGTCGACGGTGTTGGTGGTGCTGGTGGCAATGGGGGGCAGGGCGCTGCTCTCTTTCAGCTTTGGGAAGAAGGGGGAGCGGCGGAGGTTTCCGAGTTTGGAATAGCAATCGGCGAGTGCGCGAACTGCCCCTGTTTCCCCTGCTTATAAGGAGGGAGAGGGCGGACGTTCTGCCTTTCCGAATAAATAAACCACCCACGATCTCTCCCACGACGCCGCATTCAACGCGTGTCGTTCGGGGAGGGCGCTGTGGATACAGAGAGAGATACGGCGTAACCCAGGCCGCACGTGCCCGTGCCCTGTTTTGGGCCTGGCCCAACAGCGCTCGGCACCGTGTATGGCCCAGGCCCAGGGGCTCCAGTTAGTGTACTAGAGTAGGGGTACCCTAGTATCCCGAACTTGTGCACGGGCAGTCGCAGCATCCCGCGGCAAGGCTTGCCGGGTGACCGCCAAGGTCCTCCGTGGTTCCTTTGGAGCCATTCAAGGAAAAAGTATTCAAGCCAAGGAGACAAGACCCCGGCAAGAGGAGCTTGCCGGGAAGGCCAACCAAGGCATCTCAAGGAACTTGCCGCGACGCGCCACGCGTCCCGGCAAGGCCCGGTGAGCGACGAGCTCCCGGACGCGACAAGACAACGACCGCGGCAAGGCGCTTGCCACGGCAAGCTACCACTCTATACCCGCGCTCCAGCACATCCACCAACGTGTCGCTCTGGGACCTTTCCAGGCGTACGTGGCGGGAGGCTGTGCAGCCAGCGGTACGCGGTGGCAAGCGGTGCTGACAAGATTGCCATCGTGGCGAGCGGTGGCATCCCTGACGGTCCCTTTTGCACTATTTGGGCGATGCAGATGGGCATTTAATGCCCTTGTCCCCTGCCATCAGGGTTAGGTATGATACACTGTACAGGTAGTTGTACCAACCGTTACACCTTTCCATTTTTACCCTTGTCTACGTTGCCACCTGTCGGTGACCCCTTGAGCATATAAAAGGAGGCCCATGCGCAACGTAGGAGGGGGGAGGAGAACACTCACGCTCAGTCTCGTTAGCTGCTGGTGTGTACTGTAGCACTCAGCGCTCCCGAGCAAGAACTCAATACAAACCACAAAGCAGGAGTAGGGTTTTACGCATCCATGCGGCCCGAACCTGGGTAAACTGCTCGTGTGTTTCGCCTTAATCCACTCTTCGTGCGATCTTTGCCCCTGCCGAACCGAAAGGGGCTCGGTCCGCCGGTCCCATAGGTGCTCGTGGATTCGTTCCCCGACACTCGCGGCTGGCTCTACCACCACAGGTGCAGGAGGAGGAGGGACGCGTTGTCGAGAAGCAACCCTTGCCGCCACCGTCGAAGGACCGGGATTCCCTTCCTCCATTGCAAGGGGAAGGAAGAAGCAGAAGCAGAAGAAGGAAGAGGATAGAAGAATACGGGGTGCCATCCCCCCTCCCCGCTCCTTATAAAGGAATGGGGTTGGGGCTCAGCCGCCCCGCTCGGCCAATCAAGACACAAGAAGCGCAGGGAACCAGGACCGACCCGCTGCCCCAACCAGCGACGGCCCGGTTCCCCGCCTCCACCATTCGCCACCCCAAGCGCATGGGAGACACGTGGCCAATGCGCAGAACCGAGGTGACAAGTGAGGCGACCTCTCCCCACCCCGTGATCATGGGGAGTGAATGCCTTGAAGACCACGCCTCAACTCCATTTAGTAAATGAGCCGCGCCCCCACGCCTCCCTCCTTTTACGGGGAAGGCGCGAAGCCGCCTCTTTACTACGATGTGGCGCATGCCTACGGGAACCGCCCCACGCATGCCACCCATGTCACGCACACCCCTCCACACCGCGCCACGCGCGTGGATCGTGGGAGGCGCAGCGCGCGAAAAGTCTTACCACGGTAAAAATCGTCCCGCCTGCCCGCGCACCGTTTTCTGGGCCTAGCCCAACACCGCGTTGCGCTTATGTGTGGCCCAGGCCAGGGGGCTGATACGTCCAAAACGTATCTATAATTTCTGCTTGCTCCATGCCACTTTTGGGTGATATTGCTATGATATTCATACACTTCCATACACTTTTGATCATATTTGGACTAACTTACTAATCCAGTGCACCCCAGTGCCAGTTTCTGTTTTCGGCTGTTTTTGTATTTCAGGTTTTCACGTTTCGAGAACTGCCCAGAAAAATCCAGAAAAATTATATAAAAAATCAGCGATCCGGGAACGACACTGCCTCCGAAGGGCAGCCTGGGGGGGCATAGGGGCTCCAGGCGCCCTGTGGGCGCGCCCCCCCTGGGCCGCGCCGGGGGGGCGCCTGGGCCCCTCAAAGCCCGTCCGGTGCCCCCCTTTGGCATATATTTAGAGGGACCTCCGAAACCCTCAGAACATGACTTCTTTTCGCGATCCCATCTCTGTTCCGCCGCCGCCGCCGCTCCCAAGATCAGGAGCACCAGGAGAACTCTTCCCGGCACCCTGCCGGAGGGGAGGATCACCACCGGGAGCTTCTCCACCACCATGGACGCCTCCCGGATGACTCGTGAGTAGTCTCCCTTGGACCATGAGTCCATGACCAGTAGCTATGTGATGTTCTCCTCCCGTTCTTGTGCTTCACTAATTAGTCCTCGTGAGCTGCCCTACATGATCGAGGCACCTATGTAATCCTTATGCTGTTGCTATGTTGAGTTTGCTGGGATCCGATGGATTATGAGATTATGTTCAGATTGATCTTGAGTAATATATTTGATTCACCTCTTTTATATTTTAGTTCATAAGTAATTCTTGCATGTTCTCCGTTGTTATTTATTGCTTTGGCCGAGTAGTAGGTAGTGACTCCAAGAGGGAACGTTATGCTCGATTGTGGGTTCATGCCCCTCGATGACTAGCTTGAGTGACAGAAACATGAGTCTAGGGGATGTGTTGTTGCCACAAGGGGGAAAACAACGGTGCTTGTGCCCACGGGTGCAAGGATTGTTTACTTTACGCAAAGTTATTTTAATGCAATTGTCGGTTGCATTGAGTTTACACTATGGGTGGGACTCGCAACTTAATACCAGCGAGATGTTCTGGATAGATATCTCAAGGTGGATGATTAGTAGTAGATATTGATGGATTTCGGTCTACTTACTTTGGCGTACCGCCCATGCTTTGAACCTCAACCTTTCTTGCAATGTAGTCAGCATTGGTTTGCGTTCGTGGTCCTGTCAATTGCCTAGCTGTAATTTGTTTACCTCACATAGCTGTTTTATCGTCTTTTGGGAGTGAGACATCACTAGTGAACATCATGAGACTCCGGTCCATATTACAATCATTGATCACATCCACTATTTACTTTTCGCTATTTACTTACTATCGCAAAAACTATCTATCACTACTATCATTGCTTTTAACCCTTTGTGAACTACAAGGCTGGAGAGATTGACAACCTCTCTGTACTCGTTGGGAGCAAAGTTATTTGTATCTGTGTGCAGGTCCACGTTGATTGCTACTAATCTGGCGCCGTAGCAATTGACACCTACTTGTTGAACCTAGGAGTCTCTGTGGAATTGATCCTTGGCATCTTTGCTAGGGGAAAACACTTCTACTTACTGCATCTTACACCTTCCACTTGGGGTAACCAACGAGGGGTTCGAGGCCCATCAAGGAGTATTTTCTGGCGCCGTTGTCGGGGACTCCACTCTTCAGGATAGGGGAGTTGCATGCTATCTTTTACCTTTGCTTTTTAAGTCTTGTTAGTTTACCTTTCATTTTTTGCTTTAGTTCCTTTTATCGAAAATCACAAAAAAAATTATTTGCCTTTTTATTAGTAGTCCTTTATGTTTAGCCAAACATGTTAGGATTTGGTGCTTTGAGGGAATCAGAAGTTTTAGATTTCCATCAAAGAGATGGAGAAAATATGAAGAAGGCATGGGACATAATTTCTGATGCACATAGGAGAATTATGCCTTGGATACCTATAAAAATTGTGCTCAGGAATTCTTACCATGGTCTTTTTAAATGGTGTAAACACTCCCTTGACATTATAGCTGAGGGAGATTTCTTGGAATGTGATGAAGCTAGAGCTCTTGAAATTATACATGGTTTATCTAGTTACTTTGTTTATGATCATAATTTTGATACTGTCATAGATAGACTTGCTACTATTGAAAAGAGAATGGATGCTCTAGACTTAATGAAGGGAGAAAAACCTAAACCCAATAAGAGAGACATTCTGGAAATAGATAATGACTGGGAACCTCTTGTTAGGATTAGCATCTCTAATCAAGACTTCCTTGCTTATTGTGATATTGGATCTATGGTTTCTACTATGCCAAAAATTGTTCATGATTCTTTAAAATTTAACATGGATAGATTACCATCTTATCATGAACACACTAACGGAGATATTTCTGAAATCCAGGGAAAAATAAAAGACGTACCGATTAAATTCCTTAAAGGAATTGCAATGATTGATTTCTTCATCGTGGAGCCAAACCAAGGAAATATAGTGCTTGGAAGGAACTTCCTCCGAGCAGTTAAAGGCTTCATCGATATAGGTAAGGGACAAATCCGCTTACGCGGGAAGGCAAAAGGTGTGTACCCCTTTCCTAAAAGAAACAAGAATGAACTTATTGAGGAACCTTTGAGACAATTTATAACTCCGATTATTATGATGATTATTGATTCCTCTATGCATTATGCCTAGCTTAAAGGCATAAAAGAAAGCGCTTTTGGGAGGCAGCCCACATGAATAATTTTTTTTGCTTTTGTTGAGTCTTGATGTTGTTTAATGCTGTAGCATCATCATTGTATCTTTGCTTTTCATATTTGTGCCAAGTATAGCCTCTGATTGCTAGAAAGTTCAAAAGTTGTGAGGTGCTGTCCAGGAAACAGATTCTGTCCTTGGATAGAAAAATTCATAGAAAATCACCAGATCATCTTTTTGGTCTGAATTTTCTCGACAGTGTTCTCTATATAATTGTCTTTCGTGCGTCAGTTTTGAGTTTTTTGATTTGAGTTGCAGAAGTATCCCGAACAGGTTAATTACTGCCTGCTGTTCTGTTTTTCACAGATTCTGTCCTGTTTTGCCTTACCTTCACTTTGCAAATTAAGAACTTGCTTTTTCTTTGCAAAAACCTTTTGGAAATCTTGAGAAACAGTAGAACTTCATGAATATCCTTATTTCCAGCAAGGTATAATTATTTTATTAAGGGTACTAACCTCGCTAATCAGATTATGATGAGTTGTGTATGAAGGGAGTTTTCAAGTGTGCGAGGGAAGATGATAAAAAGATTCAGGAGTGTCAAGCGCTCAAGCTTGGGGATGCCCCCGTGCACCCCCAAGAAATATTCAAGGAGACTCAAGCGTCTAAGCTTGGGGATGCCCCCGTGCATCCCCTTCTCCATCAACATTATCAGTTCGTCTTTCGTTTCGCTATATTTTTATCACTTCATGTGTTATGTGCTATGCTTGGAGCGTCTTGCTTTTAGTTTTCTTTTTAGTATTTCATAACGAGTCGGAACCCAGCATTCCTTTATGTGGGAGAGAAACACGCTCCACCTTTACCTAGAACATTACATAGAATTTTCATGTCTATCTATGCTGTGTGTGTTCTTTGTCTTTTAATAGCTACTATCGTGCTCTGCTCTTAGTATTCATGCCTATCTTTTCAAGAGCTTTTATTTTGTTGGTAGCTTGAACTCTCTTTAATTACCATGCTCACCTTATTAAGAGAGTTTTCTTCCGTTGCATGGGTTAATGTGTCTATGATAAAGATGCTACTTTCATGATGGTGCTTAGTAGTTCAGGTTTTCTTATGGTTAATCTCAAATAGCTGGGGGGTTCCCAATGTGTTATTGGAGTACCAACTTGGTTTGTTTGCCTATGATGTGGTATGGTTTAGTAATATCTTCCTTCGAGAATTTATTTTGATTGACTTGGCATATGCTCACGCATATTCAAGACTGTAAAGAAAGTCTGTCAAGCCTTGATGAACTTTTGTTTCTAAGTAGCGATATAACTACCATGGCTGATTCAATATTGCTTTGTCGCTCTGCATGATTATGACCGTCATTGCTCTCTTAGTTGGTCGCTGCCAGTCTTTTGCTAACCTCCACCTGTACTAAGCAAATTAACCATGCAATACATAGCTCATGGGAAAGTAGCCTAAAAACTACTGTGGTAAAGAATATGTTGCTTATGTATCTTATTTCTTATAAGTTGCTTGCTGAGCGGTAACCATGTTTCTGGGGACGCCATCAACTGTCACACTTTTGTTGAATATCATGTGAGTTGGTATGCATGTTCGTCTTGTCTGAAGTAAGGGTGATTTACCGTGGGTTGAATTAATATGCATATTGTTAGAGAAGAACATTGGGCCGCCAACCAAAGCCATGCATCATGGTGGAAGTTTTAGCTTGGACCTTAATCCTCAATCTCTCACGAGAATATGCTTATGCATTAAAGAGGAGTCCATCATCTATTTTCTATGTTGTCCCGGTATGGATGTCCTCAAGTTGAGATCTATCAAAAACGAGAAATCAAATGCGATCTATCTCCTTTGACCTTTGTACAGGTGGCATAGAGGTACCTCTTTGTGACACTTGGTTAAAACATATGCAATGCAACGATAACCCATGGGGATCCGAGCTAATTAGGACAAGGAGCGAGCACTATTGGTATTCGATGCATGAGGCTTGCAACTTATAGTATGTTTTATGCATGACACATATAAAGTACTACTACCGTTGACACAATTCCTTCCATGTTTCAAAATAAAAAGCTTTAGCACTTAACCTTTCTTTTACCTTTATGTTGAAGCACCAACTACTGAGAGCATGATTGTCATTCTGAGTGTAATGTGCATTGTCCCAAAGTAGCATTGTCTTTTGCATGATTGTGATATCGTTTATTCTGAAATGATTGTATCTAGTCATCACTTAAACCTTGAAGGTGCCCTTGCATTTATATTTTGCATCACTAAAGGGGGCAAGCTAGATATCACTTTATCATATTTGCACATCATGTTCATTGCAAATCTTTTTGATGTTTCAGTTTCATATTGTAAAACTTTCTGTCATTTGTGATTTTCTCTTGAGACAACTTAATTACTTTAGAATCATTGTCTCAGTAAGCTTTTGTCATATGACTATGAGAAAGTCTTATATGGTTAATAGCATGTCACCACAGAAATTATTCTTGTTATCATTTACCTACTCGAGGACGAGCAGGAATTAAGCTTGGGGATGTTGATACGTCCAAAACGTATCTATAATTTCTGCTTGCTCCATGCCACTTTTGGGTGATATTGCTATGATATTCATACACTTCCATACACTTTTGATCATATTTGGACTAACTTACTAATCCAGTGCACCCCAGTGCCAGTTTCTGTTTTTGGCTGTTTTTGTATTTCAGGTTTTCACGTTTCGAGAACTACCCAGAAAAATCCAGAAAAATTATATAAAAAATCAGCGATCCGGGAACGACACTGCCTCCGAAGGGCAGCCTGGGGGGCCACAGGGGCTCCAGGCGCCCTGTGGGCGCGCCCCCCTGGGCCGCGCCGGGGGGGGGGGGCGCCTGGGCCCCCCGAAGCCCGTCCGGTGCCCCCCTTTGGCATATATTTAGTGGGACCTCCGAAACCCTCAGAACAAGACTTCTTTTCGCGATCCCATCTCTGTTCCGCCGCCGCCGCCGCTCCCAAGATCGGGAGCACCAGGAGAACTCTTCCCGGCACCCTGCCGGAGGGGAGGATCACCACCGGGAGCTTCTCCACCACCATGGACGCCTCCCGGATGACTCGTGAGTAGTCTCCCTTGGACCATGAGTCCATGACCAGTAGCTATGTGATGTTCTCCTCCCGTTCTTGTGCTTCACTAATTAGTCCTCGTGAGCTGCCCTACATGATCGAGGCACCTATGTAATCCTTATGCTGTTGCTATGTTGAGTTTGCTGGGATCCGATGGATTATGAGATTATGTTCAGATTGATCTCGAGTAATATATTTGATTCACCTCTTTTATATTTTAGTTCATAAGTAATTCTTGCATGTTCTCCGTTGTTATTTATTGCTTTGGCCGAGTAGTAGGTAGTGACTCCAAGAGGGAACGTTATGCTCGATTGTGGGTTCATGCCCCTCGATGACTAGCTTGAGTGACAGAAACATGAGTCTAGGGGATGTGCTGTTGCCACAAGGGGGAAAACAACGGTGCTTGTGCCCGCGGGTGCAAGGATTGTTTACTTTACGCAAAGTTATTTTAATGCAGTTGTCTGTTGCATTGAGTTTACACTATGGGTGGGACTCGCAACTTAATACCAGCGAGATGTTCTGGATAGATATCTCAAGGTGGATGATTAGTAGTAGATATTGATGGATTTCGGTCTACTTACTTTGGCGTACCGCCCATGCTTTGAACCTCAACCTTTCTTGCAATGTAGTCAGCATTGGTTTGCGTTCGTGGTCCTGTCAATTGCCCAGCTGTAATTTGTTTACCTCACATAGCTGTTTTATCGTCTTTTGGGAGAGAGACATCACTAGTGAACATCATGAGACTCCGGTCCATATTACCATCATTGATCACATCCACTATTTACTTTTCGCTATTTACTTACTATCGCAAAAACTATCTATCACTACTATCACTGCTTTTAATCCTTTGTGAACTACAAGGCCGGAGAGATTGACAACCTCTCTGTATTCGTTGGGAGCAAAGTTATTTGTATCTGTGTGCAGGTCCACGTTGATTGCTACTAATCTGGCGCCATAGCAATAGACACCTACTTGTTGAACCTAGGAGTCTCTGGGGAATCGATCCTTGGCATCTTTGCTAGGGGAAAACACTTCTACTTACTGCATCTTACACCTTCCACTTGGGGTAACCAACGAGGGGTTCGAGGCCCATCAGGGGCTCCTGTCGGTGTACAAAAAGAGGGGTACACTTTTTGTACCCCTATAACTATGCACGGGCAGTCTGAGCCGCGGGCACCACCACGCCAAGCAAGACAAGGGAGGTGAGCCACGGTGAGACCGAAGCTCGATGGAACTGGAGCAACACCAAAGCCAAGACCACGAAGAGCCAAGGGACGAGACTGGCTCCCCCGGTAAGATCCTTGCCGGGGCCGGCTTTAGCAGCCCCGGCAAGACCCTTGCCGCGGCGACTCGCCCCACGCCTACGGAGCAAATCACCCTTGAGTCCACTGCCCCCATGGGGCAAGGATTCAGGAGACATCTCCGTAGTGGCATGCAGATATTTGTAAAGACATTCAAGATCAGATACGCACTAAGAAGATGATGACCCTTGGCAGGATCCTAGCCGAGGAAGATCACAAGACCTCCGGCAAGCACCTTGCCGGGGATGGCAGCAGGCGCCATGGCAAGACCCTTGCCGGGGTGTCACATCCCTAGTCAGTGCTTGCATTAGGACTTGGTAGAGTGTGCATCATGTTTACTTTCTACAGAAAATTGAAATGCGAATGACAGAAACCCCAGCACCCCTCTTCTAACAACTAGGGTTTAATAAAATCTCTTCAAATGTACCCAAAATGCCCTTCAAAAATGTTCATCATCTTTGCCTTGGTCTTAAACCTTTGACAAAAATGGTGCACAATTTTCTAGGACATCCAAAGGTCTCTGGATTAATTCATATTGTAATTGCATTTGGGCATTTAAATGCTATAAAATATTTTAGGTGCCCAAATAATCATAAACTAAAATGTTCCATGCTGTTCATATTATATACAGTGGGCATGACTAGTTTCATGATTTATAAAAATGTTCTAGCACTTTTATTAATTCAACAAAGTTGAAAAAGAAAACAAAACAGAAAGAAAAATAGAAACGAGAGAGAAGGAGGGCACAACCCACTTACCTGGACCAGCCGGCCCACCTGGCGGCCCAGCACTGTGCTGGCCCGAGCCAGCGAGCTGCTTCGGCAGCCAGGCAGGCAGGTGACGCCGGCGCACGGCCGCGTGCCACCGCGGCAGCTGCTTGCCGCCCTGGCCGCCGCCTCGCCACGGAAACGGCCTGGACGACCTCCACGTTGCGCGTCGAAGCCACTAGACGTCTCCACTTTCCCCCTGCCTCTCTCCCTCGCCCTCCCCGTGCCATGGCCGACGCAGCCGCCGCCGTCCTGCCGCCATAGCCACAGCCACCGAGCTCCCCTCGCCTCGTCGTCGTGTCCCCGAGCTCCGCCACCGTCTGCTACGCCTCCTCGTCAAGCCACGCCTCGCCGGAAGCTTCAACGCGTCGTCCCCGAGCACTTCTCCCCCGTTCGGCCGTCGAGATCGCCGGCGACCTCACCATCACAGCAGCTCGTCCCCGACCTCGCCGTCAACTCCAACGTGACTGCCGTGAGCCCAGCTACCTCCCCATCCTCTCCGTTTCCCCCCAGGAGCCCTGTACCGACTGCACGAAGCTCACCCGCATGCGCCGCCGCGGAGCTCGTCACCGATGAGGCTCGGGCCACCCAACGGTCGCGCCACCCCGTCCTTCAGCTTCACCGCATCCCCATGAGCCCAATGCACCACTCCACGAGCCTCTCCGTGCTCTCTAGCGACTAGCCCGAGCTCACCCGAGCTCCGGCACCCGCTGGACTCGTCGCCGGTGCCTTTTCCGGCGACCCCGAGGCCAACCACCACCACCACTCGCCGCGGCACCTCACCAGCAACACGTAGACGTGCTCTGCCGCCGAATTGGTTGCCGGAGCACGCTTCCCGCACCCCACCGCCGCGTTTGGCCTCGCCGGCGGCTAAACGCCGGTCAGTTTGACCCCGTTTGACCATGGGTGGGCCCAGGTTGACCCCCTGGAGTCAATGACATGTGGGCCCAGCCGGCTAAGTTAATTAGGATTAACAGTTAATTTAATTAGTTGACATAATGACGCTGACACGCGGGACCCACTAGTCAGGTTTGACCTGGACCAGGTCTGTTGACCTGCTGACGTCAGCATGATGTCATGCTGATGCAGTAAGTGCTTTTCTAGGATTAATTGATTTAAAACAATTCAGGAAATTCCAGAAAATGCTTTAAACTTCAAAAAATCATATAAATTCAACAGTAGCTCAGATGGAAAAGTTTTATATATGAAAATTGATCAGAAAAATCCAATCTTTCCAATGGCACTTGTTTCATGCATCTTTGAGCAAGTTAACCTAGCTGTTCACATTAAAACATGATAAGGAACTTTAATAAATAATAGTTTGCGTATAAATTTGAATCTTTGATTCAAATGAGCTCAAACATTTCTGTTTATAAATGCATTAGCCCAAAACACATTCATCTTGCCATGTCATGAGCATGCATCATATTGTTGCATTTGTTTGTATATTGATTGTATCGTCGGTGTTCTCCGTGGTAGGTCCTGCTCCCGAGGATACTTCTGCGTATCCAACTGAAGAGTAGTACCCAACAACCACTCCGTCAGGCAAGCAACCATTGATCATTCCGATACAAACCCATCTTCTTGCTCCTGCTCTCTTTTACTCCATTAAGGCAACAACGTGTGAACTGCTACTTGCTGCGGTAGTTGAACCCTATTCCTTTGCATGACCTGTCATTGCCACAATAAATAGTTGAAACCCACTAGCATGTGTTGGAGTTGATTGAGCCATGTGATGTGTGATCCATCAACCTATTTGTTTATGTTGCCTGCTATTCTTAGAGTTGTGTTAGGTCTGGTTCATCTGGGTGATGTATCAGAGTGAAATGATCATACTCGGTAAAGAGAGGGATGTGTGGAACATGTTTGGTAAAGGTATCGATGAAAGGCCATGTAGGAGTACATGGTGGGTTGTTTCATTGGAACCGTCCATAGGACCTGAGATCTGTATGTTTGGTTCAAGTTTCAGCTACTACCACACATTGGGATCCTTAATTGACCCTCTCGACTTATTAACTGCCCTTGTCCTCTGTCCAGGAGTTGCAACTAGTTTCTGGTGTTTGTAGTTTACTGGTGGTCGTGCACAACGCTGACCCTCGGGGTGGGTTGTGATGCGGCAGGTACGTGGCACGGTGTACCGGTCGCCCGTTTGGTGACTCGGGAACCCTGTACACATCGTTTGGGGCCGTGAGCGACACCCCGGCCGGATCTTCCCACGGATGGAACCCAAATAGGCGATAAACCCGGACTAGGGACTTGTGTAGTTAGTCAGGTCATGGCCGACACCCTCGCTGGGCTTCCGCTTGAAGGTTGCCGAGTACATGTCGAGTAAACGGCGATAAGTGATGGAAGCGTGTGTGAAGAAGTACACCCCTGCAGGGTTACCAATCCATTCGAATAGCCGTTGTTCGCGGTACGGACCACTTGGTTACTTATACAGTTCATAGACAAGTTGATGGATACTACTAAAAGCCTCAAGACAAGTGTGAGTGCCATGGATGGCCTTCCGTAGGATGACGGAAGAGGATTCACGGTGGTGTATTGTTGTGGTGAGTAGAGGACTCGTGTACGTAGTCTTACCTTGCAATCTGCTGAGAGTCGTAGTATAGGTTAGCCAAGAGTCAAAGCTGGCTTGCTGCTATGAACTCCACTACCCTTGTTGATAATGATGCATGTATGATAGGTTCTGTTGTAAGACTTGATGAGTACCTTTGTACTCATGTTTGCTTAATAACTGTTGCAGAGGAGAACCCTGCCCCTTCTGATTGGTTTTACATAGACGTTGACGTCGACGAGTAGCTTGCTACCCAGACGGAGATCCTGAGCTTGTGAAGGGCCTTGTAGATAGTCAGGCTACACCAAGCCTATTTTATTTCCAAGTTGTCTGTACTCAGACATGTTAGCTTTCGCTTGTGCTTGTATGTTTGTATGACTTGAGTGTTGGGTCATGTGACCCCTACTTGTATGGATATGTTATGTATGGCTCTTCGGAGCCTCTTAAATAAAGTACTTTGAGTCATAGAGTTCTGTTGTGATGCAATGTTGTATTTGCACATATTGAGCATATTGTGTGTATGATTGAAATGCTTGGTATGTGTGGGATCCGACACCTAGTTATTTACCTTTGGTATCCTATCTTACAGGGAAATGCCTCCTAGTGCTTCCACTGAGCCTAGGTAGCTTGCTACTGCTCCGGAACACTTAGGCTGGCCGGCATGTGTCCTTCTTCGTTCCTGTGTCTGTCCCTTAGGGGAAATGTCACGCGTTGTTCCTTTAAGTCCTTGTAGCTTGCTACGACTTGGGTTCATACATTGATGACCGACACGTTCGTTGCTGGGTCATGTATGCCTGTCTCTGTAATTTAGTGCCACATTTGGTTTATAACTAGTCATGTCGGCCCGGGTTCTCTGTCATATGGATGCTAGCGGCACTATCATATACGTGTGCCAAAATGCTTAAACGGTCCCGGGCCAGGTAAGGTGGCACCCGTGGGGATACCGTGCGTGAGGCCGCAAAGTGATATGATGTGTTACAGGCTAGACCTCTGTGACTTAGGATCGGGGTCCTGACAGCGTTGGCATCAGAGCCGGACTGCCTGTAGGTTTCTCAAGCCAAACTGGTCGATGTTGAGTCTAGAAAATTCTTAGTTATATGTAGGGGAATTGATTTTGGAAGGGAACGTAAGGCTCTTTTTACTTCTTTACCTTATGCCCTTCTGATCCGAGTCAGCCTATTCTTTCTACGGGGGTTTAGGACTAGGCCTCTCATCCTTACTAGGTTCACGTGTTACTAATCCGTAGACTCTTAGGATTGTTGGTTTCAAGCCTCAGTTCAATTTCTACCCTTCTAGTATGATGGTTAGTTGGACCCGGAACCTTGATATGATATTGTTGAGTGGCTATGCTATCATTTGTATGATGTCTCAAAATCCTTTTTGAGCATTTACAGTTGTTATGCTGCCCGATTTCTTCCAGAAATTCTAATGCCTTTGCATTATTTCGTGTTTCAGATGTCTGGTCGCACACCTCACCAGGTGGTCCGTTTGACTCGGTGCATTAATGTGCCAGGTCACACGGCCATGCTAGTCCGTGTGTTGACTGAGACCGGTTACTGTTGGTATCCTGAGTACACCGTGGAGAAACAGTACCGGGATTTCAACCAGAGTCAGTATTTCTGCACCGTCCGGATATACCCCTCATATCCCGGAGCTACCGACCCCATCCATTGGTCTTATGGACTCGGGGTTACCACCGAGATCGCAGTGCAGGATACCGCTTACTCGATGATGACCATCATCCGGGCTAGGCATGCCCTGCTGCTGAACCCTGAGTTCTGTTACATGCCAGCCTCACTTCCTAGAGAGGAAGGCTACTACACTGGTCTGTATACCGATACCGCTCCATTCCTTCAGACTACTACTCAGATGCTGGAGGATAGGGACCGTGAGGTCCGTGCCCTCCGGATGGAGCTTTATAAAACTCGAGCCGCCCACTGGACTACTTTGACACGGCTTGCAGCTGCCGTGCACGCCGAATATCTGGATATGCGGGATTTGTACCCCGTGCGGACTCGTCTGCCTGATCGAATGGATTGGCGTGACGTTGGGGGTATTACACCTCCACGTGGGCGTCGGTTACCACCAGCATCGGGACCGAGGCTGCATCCATGTCCCTATGGTCCACAGCCTTCGAGTGCTCGAGAGTTTCAAGATCCACCAGTTCCACTTCCAGGCTACGGTGCTAATCTTTACGAAGATTACTACGGGAGTGTCTGAGCTAGACCGTGGCAGTAGTAGTATCGTAGTAGTTGTATTTCCACAGTTCTGCGCGTCTTGTGGAATATGACTTAGTTTGTACTGAGTTCCGGAGGCGTAGTTAAATAATGTATAGGAGCTTGGAATGCCTTTGATGAGATGTATCGTCTTTCACCACAGTTGTACTTTAGCCTTGGCTTGTACTAAACTATGTATGGTGTGTATGACCACTGGTGTATATATGGCAGTTTCTATATTACCATGTCATACGGATGAACATCTCTGCATTCCGTGTCATCCATTACATTCTGCACTCCTATGTCAAAGTTTTGCCATCCTTGTCTAAACCGTTGTTTTGTTTTCCTAGGATGGTCAACACTCGCAGCACTCCTGCTGCTCAGGAGCAGGGTGAGGCCAGTGGGGCTAGAGATGAGAATCTGCCCCAACCACCCTCCTTGGCTGAAGTTATGCTCGAGTGTCGGTGTACTAAGGTAGGGGTACCTCAGTACACCAACTTGTGCACGGGCAGTTGCAGCTTCCCGTGGCAGGGTTTACCGCGTGCTCGCCGGAGACCTTCCTGCTCCATGTCAGACCATTCAAAAACAAAGTATATAAGACAGAAGATCAAGACCCCGGCAAGTGAAGCTTGCCGGGAAGGCCGTTCCAGGCTCAAGGTTACCTCACTCACGCAAGGCCCTGGCAAGAGGAGCTTGCCAGGAAGACTAGAAGATTATATTTCAGAAGACACGCCTCGGCGCTATACGCGCCCCGGCGGGGCCCGGGGAGCGACAAGCTTCAGAGCCCGGCAAGCTCCCGGGCCCGGCAAGATCAAGACCCCGGCAAGGTGCTTGCCGGGAGAGTTGCGCTGTGTGCCCGCGCTCCAGCTCATCGGCCCACGCGTCGCCCTGGGGCCTTTCCAGGGACGCGTGGCGGACGGCTGTGCAGCCTGGGGGACACGGTGGCACTCCACGGTGGTGAAGCCATCGCCGTGGCAAACGGAGACGCAAGGGCGGGAGCTTTTGGGGTCGACGGCGACGGGCATTAAATGCCCTTGTCCCCCACTGTCAAAGTAGGTGGCGACCACTGTTCGCGCACTGTAGCTCCACTATTCCTGCACTGTTACAACTACCACCTCTTTTATGTTTTTACCCCTTTCTCCTACGTTGACACCTGTCGGTGACCCCTTGCACTATAAAAGGAGGCCCATGCACAACGTAGAGGGGGTTCGGAACCTAGATCGCTCATACGCTCGGTGTAGCTGCTTCTTCAAGCTCCCGAGCTCTCCAACACAATACACAACTAAGCAGGAGTAGGGTTTTACGCGACCACCGTGGCCCGAACCTGGGTAAAACTGCCCGCGTGCTCGCTACGATCTGCTCTTCGTGCTCCCTCCGCCCTCGTACCGCACAGACAAGGGGCTCCGGTCCCATAGATGTTCGTGGTGGACAGTTTCCCCCGACATCTTTGGCGCGCCAGGTAGGGGGCGTCGAGGTTGTGCGAATCTGATCCGGCGTTCGCGCGGGCGCATTCTTCATCAACCTCTTCAGTTTCGTCAGCAACTTCATCAGCAACAGCACCATGGCCCCGAAGAAGAAGGCTTCGGAGGTCGGAGGCCCGTCTGCGTCTCATCCGCCGCCACCAGAGCCAACGGTGGGCGGGGGAGACGCCGTCGGAAGGGTGGTCGCCGGCGAGGACACTCGCGGCGCCACCAAATCCAAGGACAGGACGGACGACCGAGCCTCGGTCTCCGTGGACGCGCCGTGTCCATCTCAGCACACGACAACCCAGCAGCGCCATGTCACAGGAGGTGGCATCCGCTTGTTGGGCCAAGGGCAAACCGGAGGTTCGCGGGATGCCCCGGACCACCGTCCGGGCACAAGCAAAGCGAAGGCGCCGGGGCGGGACCCTGCTCCTTCTAACGCTGTTAGGAGTCCGAGCATATCCCGCTCCTCGCACCGCTCGCCCCCGTTCCCCTCCACTCCAGCAGAAGCGCTCGCAAGGGCGCAACTGCTCCTCGACTTCCCTCCAGCGGCAGACAAGGCCGAAGACTGGAGGGCTACCATCCAGAGCCTGATCGCCTTCGCCAACAACGATTCTCCACAGCAGCCGGCGGCCTCGCGGCCGCGGCAAGCTGAGAAGACGAAGGCCGACGGCGACAAGACCGCCGGTGGTGTGACAAGCGTACACTCCCCGCCGCGGAAGCAGAAGACGCCACCCCGCCGGAACAACGCCGACGACGGCTCCACGGCATCGTCGGATCCGCGGGCCCGTCGGGACCAGCGCCAGGTCCTCGACGACCGGCGACAAGAAGACGCTCGAACAACAATCGAGCGCCGCTGAGAAGCTCGGTGACAATCGGACCAGAGGGCTGGGGACGCTGTCGACGCGCGCGCGCCCGGTGAACCAGGCGACTTGCCGTATGCGGTAGGCTGCCCTGCGTTTACCCGTGAGCTGCGGCGCGTCCAGTGGCCCAGCATGAAGAATTTCAAGGCCGACGTACCGGAGAAGTACGACGGCAAGACGCACCCCTCAGAATTCCTCAGCGTTTACACCATCGCGGTGCAGGCTGCCGGGGGGCGCGACGAGAAGATCTTGGCAAACTACTTCCCGCTCGTGCTTAAGCCGAACGTCCGTTCGTGGCTTATGCACTTGCCGGAAGGCTCCATTTCTTCTTGGGCAGACCTTTACCATCAGTTTGTTGGCGCCTTCACCGGCGGCCACAAACCCCACGGCCAGGAGAGCGATCTCCACATTTTGGCCCAGAAGGAAGGAGAGTCCCTGCGCAAGTACATCCAACGCTTTAGCCGTGTACAGCACAATATCCCTGATGTCCACCCTGCCGCGGTTATCAGTGCGTTCCACCAGAACGTGCGTAACCGCCGCATGCGTGAAGAAATGGCGATGACCAAGATTCGGGATGTCAGCGAGCTTTATGCTCTGGCTGACAAGTGCGCACGCGCAGAAGAGGGGAGGAGACTCCCCGGGGAGGATGCTGGCGCAGGAGGAAGCGACAGCGACGACGCCGCCCCGGAAAAGAAGGGCCGGCGGCGGAACAACAGAAGGAAGAACAAGAAGGAGGTGCTTGCCGTCGAGAAGTCCGGCAAGGAGGCTCCCGCCAAGCAAACACAGGCTGGCGGCTCCGGCAAGGAGCCTTCCCCTGTAGCGGCGGCCGACAAGCAGGACGGCTCCGACAAGCAATACTGTAAAATCCACCGCACCAAGGGCCACGACCTCTCCAACTGCAAGCGCGTCGAGTACCTCGTCGAGCAGCAGAAGGCTGAGTACGAGAGGCGCGACAAGGAGAAGGCCCAAGGTGGCGGCGGAGAGCCAAGCAAGAAGCGGCCATTCAATGGCCGGGGAGGACGCCGCGGCAAGGCCAAGCAGCGGCAAGGTGATCGACCTCCCCGGGGCCGCGACAAGGATGAAGAAGACGACGACGAAGACATGGAGGACGAGGATAACAGCGAGCAGGAGTTCCAGAAGGCCACGGAGGTCCTGAGCGTCGACGGTGGCGCCTCTCTGCACACCTCCCACCGTCAGCTAAAGCAGTGGGTGCGTGAGGTGAATGCAACAGAGCCGCCCGTGGAGTCGCGCAGGCTCCTCAAATGGTCCAGCACGCCCATCATTTTTGATCTTGAGGATCACCCTGACCGCACCACTGCGGTCGGGTGCTTGCCGATGCTGGTCGCACCCACCATCCGCAACCTCAAGGTCACCAAAATGTTGGTTGACGGCGGGGCCGGGCTGAACTTGATCTCCTCTGCTGTGATCAAGAAACTCCAAATCCCAGATGGCGAGCTCGAAGAGACCGGTTCTTTCCAAGGAATCAACCCGGGAAGGAGCAAGCCCAAGGGGAAGATCACTCTGCCGGTGACCTTTGGCGGGGAGCTCAACTTCAGAACTGAGCGCATCACTTTCGACGTCGCCGATATTCCATTGCCATACAATGGAATACTTGGCCGTCCTGCCCTCGCCAAGTTCATGGCAGCTTCCCATTATGCCTACAACGTACTCAAGATGTCGGGGCCGATAAGCGTCATCACTGTCCACGGCGACAAGAAAGATGCGCTTGTTTGCGCCGACAAGATCTACCGGGATGCAGCAGTTGCGGCAGAGAAGGATACACTTGCCGCTGAAGCTCCCGGGGGGAAGAAGACGAAGACCAAGTCCGGCAAGTGCTCTGGGGCCCACTCCGGCGACCGCACCTCTTCGGAGTGCTGCGCTGCCGTCGAGGACGTCCCATCGAGCTCCACCGGCAAGTGTAAGAAAGGGATGGCCGCTCCACCGGCAACCAAGAAGGTGTCTGCCAAGGAGGATGGTACTGGTGGTACCTTCACCATTAGTGCCACAATTGACAGCAAATAGGAAAGCGTGCTCGTTGCCTTCCTGCGGGCGAATGTCGATGTGTTTGCCTGGCAACCATCTGACATCCCCGGTGTTCCCAGGAAGGTAATTGAGCACAAGCTTGCTGTTTGTCCTCATGCGCGGCCCATCAAGCAGAAAGTGAGGAAGCAAGCCGTGGAGCGCCAAGAATTCATCAACGAAGAAATCAAGAAGCTAGAGGCAGCGGGCCTAGTTAGAGGTGTGATCCATCCGACGTGGTTAGCAAACCCAGTCGTCGTGCGCAAGGCCAACGGGAAGTGGAGACTGTGTATAGACTTCACCGATGTGAATAAAGCATGTCCCGAGGATCCATTCCCTTTGCCGCGCATTGACCAGATCGTTGACTCCACTGCCGGATGTGAGCTACTCTGTTTTCTTGATGCATATTCAGGCTACCACCAGATCTTTACGGCCAAAGAGGATGAAGAGAAGACCGCATTTATCACTCCATGTGGCACTTATTGCTTCATACGCATGCCATTTGGACTGAAGAATGCAGGATCGACGTTTGCAAGGGTAGTGTACACTGCTTTCGAGCCACAGATCCACAGAAATGTAGAGGCTTACATGGATGACATCGTGGTGAAGAGTAAGAGCAAAGAAACACTGATCCAAGATTTGGAAGAAACATTTCAGAACCTGCGCAGGATACACCTCAAGTTGAACCCCGAGAAGTGCGTCTTCGGAGTCCCCTCCGGCAAGCTTCTCGGATTCTTTGTGTCACAGAGAGGGATTGAAGCTAATCCCGACAAGATTAAAGCTATTGAGCAGATCGAGGCTCCGAAGCGCGTCAAGGATGTCAGAAGGCTTGCAGGTTGTGTGGCTGCCCTCAGTAGGTTCATTTCGAAGTCTGCAGAACGCGCCCTACCTTTCTTCAAAATCTTGAAGAAGGCAGGTCCCATGAAGTGGACTCCGGAAGCGGAGGCAGCGCTGCAAGATTTGAAACGGTACCTATCCTCCACTCCAATACTTGTCGCACCTAGACCACAGGAAAAGTTGCTGCTGTACCTAGCGGCAACCAACCAGGTGGTTAGTGTTGCGTTAGTAGCGGAGAGGGAGTCCGACGAGGAATCTACACCACCGGCAAGCGAATCCAGCGACAAGCAGGGGGCTGCTCCGGCAAGCTCTGGCCCCGACAAGGACAACTCTGCGCAGGAACAGGAAGGAGTACGGAAGAAAATGGTGCAGCGCCCAGTCTATTTTGTAAGTTCCCTTCTCCAGGGGGCTAGATCAAGATACTCTGGTGTGCAAAATTGCTTTTCGGCCTCCTCATGGCCTCGAGAAAGCTGCGCCATTACTTCCAAGCACATGAGATAACAGTGGTCACTCGCTTTCCGCTGAAGAGGATATTGCACAACCCAGAAGCAACAGGCAGGATCGTTGAGTGGGCACTGGAGCTGTCGAGCTTTGGACTTAAGTTTGAAAGTACTTCAACCATACAGAGCCGAGCTTTGGCAGAGTTCATAGCTGAGTGGACCCCAACGCCCGATGAAGAAGTCCAAGAAACAAGTACACCCGTACAAGAAGCAACAAGTGAATGGGTAATGTATTTTGATCATGCCTTCTCGCTGCAAGGCGCCGGTGCTGGCGTGGTACTCATCGCGCCCACCGGAGAGCACCTCAAATATGTTATCCAGATGCACTTTCCCAGGGAGCAAGCGACAAACAACACTGCTGAATATGAAGGCTTACTTGCCGGCCTCAGGATTGCGGCCGAACTTGGGATCAGAAAGCTGATTGTACGAGGAGATTCTCAGTTGGTGGTCCGGCAAGTCAACAAGAGTTATCAGAGCCCTTTGATGGAAGCTTATGTAGATGAAGTGAGGAAGCTTGAGGAGCACTTTGAAGGTCTGCAAATGGAGCATGTCCCGAGAGCTCAGAATGAAATAGCAGATGGCCTTTCAAAGTGTGCTTCGATGAAGTTACCTGTGGAACCAGGAACCTTCTTGCTCAAGCTGACTCAACCATCCGTTACACCATCAATTGGGCAGTCCAAGAAGAGAAAGTTGGTCTCCGGCGACTACTTGCCGGCGGATCTTCCTGAAATCGCCGCCAAGGTCCCCAAGATCAACAACCACAACGCTGAGGAACAGTTTGCTCCCGCAGATCCTCGGGTCTGTACAGTTGAAGCAATTGTTCCCGACAAGCCTCGCCCCGGCGAGCTTGCCGGGGGACCTTCAGCTCCAGCAGAGCCAGAGGTTCCTGCCGCAGAAGCTGAGGTCCCTGCAGCGGCCCTCATGCCTTTAGTCCTTGTCGTTGAGCCCCAAGCTCCGGCATGGGCATAGCAGATCGTCCGTTTTCTGCAAACTGGAGAACTTCCCGACGACCCAGAAGAAATAGAAAAGATAACCAGGCAGTCAAGTATGTACCAGTTCGTGGATAACGAGCTGTACAGAAGAAGGCTCAATGGTGTCAGATTGAAGTGCATCTCCAGGGAAGATGGACAGAAGCTGTTGGCAGAAATACACGGAGGCATATGCGGCCACCACATTGGCACAATGGCGCTTGCCGGGAAAGCTTTTCAGCAAGGGTTCTTTTGGCAAGAAGCCCTCCAAGATGCAACTGCACTGGTAACCAAGTGTGAAGCGTGCCAGTTCCATGCAAAGCAGATTCATCAACCAGCTCAAGCTCTCCAAACAATCCCTTTGTCCTGGCCCTTCTCGGTCTGGGGACTCGATATCCTCGGCCCCTTCCCCCGGGCCGTCGGGGGCTTTGAGTACTTGTACGTTGCAATCGACAAGTTCACAAAGTGGCCAGAAGTGGAACCAGTGAGAAAGGTGACAGCACAGTCAGCAGTCAGGTTCTTCAGATCGATTGTTTGCCGTTTCGGGATCCCTAACAGGATCATCACCGACAACGGTACACAATTCACTAGTCGCACCTTCATGCAGTACGTCCAAGACCTTGGCGCCAAGGTCTGTTTCGCTTCTGTTGCTCACCCAAGGAGAAACGGTCAAGCGGAGAGGGCCAATGCTGAAGTGCTGCGCGGACTCAAGACAAGGACCTTTGACAGGCTGCGCAAGTGCGGAAGAAATTGGATAGAGGAGCTACCGGCGGCTCTTTGGTCAATCAGAACGACACCAAATCGAGCCACCGGGCAGACACCCTTTGCTCTAGTCTATGGAGCAGAGGCAGTTCTCCCCACGGAACTCGTATACGGATCTCCTCGAGTGCTCGCTTATGATGAGCTCGAGCAAGAGCAACTGCGACAAGATGATGCGTTGCTCCTCGAGGAGGGACGTCTCCAGGCTGCTGTACGAGCTGCTCGATACCAGCAAGCCTTGCGTCGCTACCATAACCGCAAGGTCAAGGCCAGGAGTCTCGAGGAAGGCGACCTTGTTCTTCGGCGTGTTCAGTCCGCCAAGAATTCCAACAAGTTGACGCCGAAGTGGGAAGGCCCTTATCGGGTGAGGCAAGTCACGAGGCCCGGCGCTGTCCGCCTCGAGACCGAAGAAGGCTTACCGGTGAGCAACTCCTGGAACATAGAGCATCTTCGCAAGTTTCACCCATAAGGCGCGGTTGCCGTGATCCGCTCCGGCAACCACCTTTTGTACAAGCCTTGCCGCTGTTGCATGTAACCCTTTGTACAAAGCCGGGCGCAGACCCCGTGCATCAGTAAAGATTTTGTGTTTTGCGCTATTTGCCTTTTGCATGCTTTTCCTTGCTATTTGCATGTGTTATTTGGCATCTTGTGCAACATACACATCCGGTAAGCATTAGCACGCCGAAAGGCCATGTCTTGTTTCCCTCTTCTTTTCCTTTGCCTCTTAAGCAGAAGGAACGTTCCTCGCGCACAAGTTTGCCGGGGGGGGGGGGAAAGAGATGGAGGAGGAACCAAGTGCTGTTCAAGAAAGAGAAGCCTTACCGAGAAGGAAGCAATATATGAAAGCTAAGTTATTAGAATTTGGCCAGTTCAAATTTTTAAATTTTAGTTGTCTTCCTTGAACAATCACACTTTGTATGGAAAACCTGTGCGCGGAGGAACCTACCCGTAGCTAGCCGCACTCTTGTCTTGCTTCCGAGTACGCTCAACGATCTAAGTGAGCTGCGACAAGTGTCGCGCCCTTACTTCGTTTTCGAGTTCGCTCAGCAAGCTAAGTGCGTTGCGACTAGCTGCGGCAAGGTTGCTTGCCGGTGAGACCTCAGCCAGCAGGCTGCTCAGAGTCCAGCACTCAGCGCTCGCGGCAAAGGCCCCTTGCCGGCAAGCTCCCCGGGAGCGTAGGGTGAAAAGCATACAAAGTAAATGACCAAGACAAGGAAGATAACATTGCACTGATTGATCAAAATGAGATAAATATCTTACAAAGGATAACTTGTCGCAATGATTAATGAGTTCACAAACATCCTATGCAGCAACAAAAAGAGATAAAGATAATGGAGGCCTAATCTACGCGGTCGCCCTCAATCCTGGAGATCTTGTTCACCTTGGCGATGATGTGGGCGACCTGCTCCTTCAACACCTCCATGTTTGCGTCGGCCGGCAGGCTGCGAAGAACGTTGGTGAGGTTTATGCCGGGATTGCGGTATACAATCTTCGTCAGCACGCGCTCCAAGGTTCCCGTCCAGAGCAGGCGCGACTCCTTGGCCAGCTGCGCGGGGATCTTCTTCCGAAGACCTGCAAGAGCCGGCGCGATCCCTCTGAAGAAGAGGCTGAGCTTGGCGCTGTGAGGGAGGTTCGGATCCGGGGAGTAGATGAGATGCTCGACTTTCAGCGCCAGCAGCTCCTGGTCGATGTTGGACGCAGAAGATACCAAGTCCTCGGTCCATACCTCAATGGTACGGCGGAAGTTCTCGGCCGCCTTGTTGGCGCTGTCCACCAAGGCTCGCTCCTTGCGGAGCTCCTCCTTCAACTTGGTCTCCCGATCCCGGGCGGCGTCAAGCGAGTCCTTCAGTGTGGAGACCTTCAGCTCCAGATCCTCGATGGAGTCCTTGGCGGCCTTCAACTCGTCGCCCCTCTCAGAAAGACGCACCTGGAGTTCTGAGTTAGTGTGGGCGTCCTTCTCGCGCTCTATATTGAGCGCGGCGACCTTCTCCACGCTCGCCTTCAGCGACTCCTCCAGCTGCGCGACCTTGGCGGCGAGCTCCTCCTTGGCGGTCTCCGCGGTAGCCGCGGCAGCTCTCGCCTCCTTCAGCTCCCCGCCAAGGGCCTGCTCCCGAGCGGCAAGTTCTTCCTCGTGGGCGTCGAGGTTGACCTTCCGCTAGGCGAGTTCTCCTTCTCGCCGGGACAGCTCCACCCCGGCGAGCCGCTGCTGCTCTTCGGCCTCGGCCTTCTCCAGCACCCACTCTTGGTATTCTCCGGCGAGTCGCTCGCGCTCCTCCGCCACCTCGCGGAGGGCCGCCTGGTTGGCGGCGCTGAGCTCCGCCGCGCGCTTCTCCATCTCCGCGGCGGCCTTGGCGGCGAGGGCCTCCCGAGAAGCAAGCTTCGCCTGCCTGGCCCGGTAAAGGGCCAGGAGCTGGTGAAGCAGCTTCTCCTCCTCGGGCCCGTCGCTTCCGCCGGGCGCCTCGACGATCTTCAAGCCCGCGGAGGCAAGGACCTCTCCGTCAAAGGCCTCGCCCTCCGCGGGAGCTCGCGACGAGGAACCCATGGCACCTGGATGAATACGCCGTTGGGGGCTTCAAGGTAATAGCCGGCCTGCTCCGTTCCGGCGGAGGGGTCGGCGGCCGGCGCAGCACTTGATGCTCCCGCCGCCTCCGGGCCGGCGGTGCGGTCGCCGTCCCCCTCCCCGGCCGCTGCGTCCGCAGCCGGAGCGGTCTCTGGCGCAGCTGGCTCGGCGGCTCCTGCCGTGTCCTCGGCGACAGGGGCGTCGCCGCCGCCGCCCTGCGCGCCCTCCTCCTCGATGATGATGACTTCCGTCTCCATCTGCTCGGGGGGAGGAGGATCTAGAAGAAGAAGAAGCAAAGGAAGTTCAAGCAAATATCCAAAAAGAGACAATGCCAAGAAGACAAAATTACAAGACCTACCTTGGCGGACGTCGTCAGCGGCGGGCTCCCTCGCCGGGGAGCTCTGCCTTGGCGGAGTGGCCGCCCTCGCCGGGCTGCTTGCCCTTGGCGGGGTACTCGCCCTTGGCGGAGTACCCGCCCTTGGCGGAGCGCTCTCCCTTGCCGGGGAGTTCGGCCTTGGCGGGGACGGCGGGGCCTGCGGCTCCTCGGGGGCGACCTCTGGACGCTCCTGCAGCTGTGGCTCCACCTCTGCACAAGTCAAGACAAAAATATCAAGATACTGGAACAAGACAAAATCTCCAAGCGCGCCCGGTGAGCGAAAGTACAGAATCCAGACTTACGCTGGGGGTTGCGCTGGGGGCTGCTCCTCGGAGCAGCGCTCGGGTCCGGCAGACTTGGCTCCGGCGCGTCCCCAGTTGCCGCGGTGGGCGAGTCATCCGCGACCTCGACCACGGGCACCTTGGCTTTCTTCGCCGCGCGCTGGGCCAAGGTCCTGGAATCAAAGCAAAAAAAAAAACAACATTAGCATCAACAATAATCAAGACGAAGTTTGAGAAGATAAAGATCTCGAATGATTACTCCTGTTCCTCCTCCTCGTCGTTGCTCAAGGCGGAGAAGTCAAACTCCACCTGAGGCGCGTCTGCGCGAGGAGCGGGAGGCGAAGATTCCCTCGGGCGCTTGGCGGTCCCTGGGGCTGGGGGCTGCGAAGACCCAGCCCCTGTGGTAGCCGAGGCCCGGGGAGCGGGCGGAGCCGCCGCTCCGCCCCGTGAAGACTCCTGTCGGCTCGACGCCGGCCTGCGAGGCGCCTCCGTCGTGGCCTGCGCGCGGGCCGCCTCCGCTGTAGCTGGTGCGCCGGTCGCCCCCGGCGCAGCTTGGCTCCCCCGGGGAGCTCGCGCTGCCCGGCGAGCTGGTTGTTGCCGGGGCGCCTGCGCCCCCTCCCCCGTCGCCGTCTTGCGGAGACGCTTCAGTGGAGAACGCCTAGGGCTTGCCCGGGGCGGGGAGGTCTCCGACGAGGAGAGGTCGTCGGCGTAGAGCTCCATGGACCCGCCGGAGTCCTCAGCGGCCTCGGCGTCCTCCTCCTCCTCCTCCCCGGTAGCCTTGCTGGGCCCGGCGTCCTGCGCCGCGGCCTCCTTCCCTCCAGCGCCTCCGCTCCTTCCGGCGCCTCCGCTCCCTGCGGCGCCCCTGTTCCCTCCGGCGGCGTTGCCTCTCGCCGCGGCCTCCGTCTGGATCCCAATGATCCCGGAGTGCCTCAAGGATGGGACTCCGGCGAGCTCGTCGGGAGGCAGCTTCAGTAGCCTGCGGATCTCCGCCTCCTCCGCTTGGCAGGACGCCTCCGCAGCATCTGCCTCGTCGGGCGTGTAGCCGAACTCTCCTGCCGTTGCGGCTACGGCGGCCTCTTCAACCCGAGAAGCGATGTACGCTATCTCCTGGTCGGTGGTGTCCCGCGTCAGCTCCCGGGTCTCGTTCTTGTTCTTCGCCACCTCCACAAGGTTGTCGAAGAAGCTGAGAATGTCCGATGGCTGGGGCGGAATCCACGTGCGGTCCACGCCGTGCGAATCACACGCGGGCATCATCGCGCGAAGAGGATCACAAGCCGTACTGTTGCAAAGGGGCACCACTCCCCGGGGCCCCCTGAACCATTCCGGGTGGGCCAGGTCGTGCTTAAACAGCTCCCGGACCATCCCCTTCAGCTCCAGCGACGTGAAGTTGTAGTTGAGCCCAGGCCGCAACCTCATGATATCCGCCGAGTTGCCGTACTCCCAGGCCGGCCTTTTCCTGTCTTGGAGAGGGGCGATGCGGCGGCGGAGGAAGTCTGTGCCTACTTCTGCGACAGACAGCCTAGCGGTCCGGAGACGCAGAATCCTGATGAGGGCGACGTTGAGCTTGCCGTCGTCCGAATCCAGCTCGCTCCAGTCCCTGCCGCGCACGATGGGCGTTGTGCGCGACGCGGTGAAGGATTGCGGCTGGTCCTCGACAATCCAGCACCATTCCGCACGCCACTCCTCCCACTTGCCGCGGAGCTCCCCCGGCAAGTAGGACTCCTTCTTGTTCAGACGGAAAACCCAAGAAATTCCTCCGGAGAGGGGGGCGCCGGCCTCTGCTCTAGGGGTGAAGAAGTGCCTAAACAGCGCTACGTTTGGGTGTATTCCTATATAGTTTTCGCACATGTGTGCGAAAACCGCCATTGTGAGGATGGCGTTGGGGGTGAAGTCAAGAAGATGGAGGCCATAGGTGTGCATTATGTCACAGAAGAAATCGGAAAAAGGAGGGCAAAGACCACAGTGGAAGAAGGTTGCGAAGAAATAGTACCCGCCGGGGTAGTTGTCCTTGGCGGTGGCCGGATAAGCTCGAGTGCGGGGGTGCGCCTTGGTTCCCTTGGACCAGAACAAGCAATACTTGTTCCAGAGTTCCCGCGCGCTGAGCTTCGGCGGGAAGACGAGGTTCCGCTTCCGATACGCGGCGAGCTTCGCCGCTTGCTCCGACTTCTCCTTCTTGGCTTTCTCCGCCTTCGCCTTCTCGGTCTTCGGGGCCATGGCGGAGGCGGCGGAGGAAGAGGGACGAAGAGCCCGGCGGCGGCGGAGGTGTAGAGGCGGAGCGCAAAGGGGATCTCTGGAGGAAGGAGAGGATGCAATGAAAGCGTAAGGAGGGGAACCGCTCCTGCTTCCTCTGCTTTTATGGGGAAGTGGGGGGGCGTTTCGCCCTTTCCATTGAAGGAACGTGGGCACGTCCCATCCCACGACGCCGCAATCGACGCGTGCCGTTACGGGGGGACGCGGCGGATGCGGAAGTGGATTCGGCGCGCCGTGGGCCGCGTGTGCCCGTGCACTGTTTTGGGCCTGGCCCAACAGCGCTCGGCACCGTGTGTGGCCCAGGCCCGGGGGCTCCTGTCGGTGTACTAAGGTAGGGGTACCTCAGTACCCCAACTTGTGCACGGGCAGTTGCAGCTTCCCGCGGCAGGGTTTACCGCATGCTCGCCGGAGACCTTCCTGCTCCATGTCAGACCATTCAAAAACAAAGTATATAAGACAGAAGATCAAGACCCCGGCAAGTGAAGCTTGCCGGGAAGGCCGTTCCAGGCTCAAGGTTACCTCACTCACGCATGGCCCTGGCAAGAGGAGCTTGCCAGGAAGACTAGAAGATTATATTTCAGAAGACACGCCTCGGCGCTATACGCGCCCCGGCGGGGCCCGGGGAGCGACAAGCTTCAGAGCCCGGCAAGCTCCCGGGCCCGGCAAGATCAAGACCCCGGCAAGGTGCTTGCCGGGAGAGTTGCGCTGTGTGCCCGCGCTCCAGCTCATCGGCCCACGCGTCGCCCTGGGGCCTTTCCAGGGACGCGTGGCGGACGGCTGTGCAGCCTGGGGGACACGGTGGCACTCCACGGTGGTGAAGCCATCGCCGTGGCAAACGGAGACGCAAGGGCGGGAGCTTTTGGGGTCGACGGCGACGGGCATTAAATGCCCTTGTCCCCCACTGTCAAAGTAGGTGGCAACCACTGTTCGCGCACTGTAGCTCCACTATTCCCGCACTGTTACAACTACCACCTCTTTTACGTTTTTACCCCTTTCTCCTACGTTGACACCTGTCGGTGACCCCTTGCACTATAAAAGGAGGCCCATGCACAACGTAGAGGGGGTTCGGAACCTAGATCGCTCATACGCTCGGTGTAGCTGCTTCTTCAAGCTCCCGAGCTCTCCAACACAATACACAACTAAGCAGGAGTAGGGTTTTACGCGACCACCGCGGCCCGAACCTGGGTAAAACTGCCCGCGTGCTCGCTACGATCTGCTCTTCGTGCTCCCTCCGCCCTCGTACCGCACAGACAAGGGACTCCGGTCCCATAGGTGTTCGTGGTGGACAGTTTCCCCCGACATCGAGGCAGAAAGGAACAAGAGAGAGACCAACCGTCTGCTGGAACGCATAGGGCAGAACACTGGCTTTCGTTAGAGGAATGACGTGGTGTCAATCAATGACTTTATCAAGATGTGCCCACCGAAGTTCCATCATTCCGCTGAACCTCTGGATGCGGATGACTGGCTTCGTAGTATCACCCACAAGCTACACTCTGCCCGTGTGGCCGAAGCTGACAAGGTTACTTACGCCGCCTACCATCTTGAAGGCCCTGCCAGCCTCTGGTGGGAAAACTTTGAAGCTATGCGTCCTGCTGGAAAAATCACTACTTGGGCTGAGTTCAGTGAGGCATTCCGTGAACATCACATTCCGGAAGGTCTCATGGATCGCAAGCAGGAGGAATTCTGCAATTTCACCCAAGGCTGGCTAACCGTGGATGGCTATAGTCGCGAGTTTGGCAACTTGGCATGCTATGCACCCGAGGAAGTGTCCATTGATGCCAAGAAGCAGGCGAGGTTCCGCAAGGGACTCAACCCTGAACTTCGCCGAGATCTACGTCTGCACAAGTGCACCTCCTTCCAGAAGTTGGTGAAGAAAGCCATCAGTGCTGAGACGGGCCAGACTGATTTCGAAGCCACACGCAATCATCCTCGTGACTTTGGTTCCTCATCAGGCTCTGGCTCTCACAAGCGCCGTGTGTGGGTTCCTAACACCGCTCTGCCACCCAGGTTCACTCCGAGGCCATCCTATGAGGCGCCTCGCCCAACTCAACTGTATGCACCTGCCAAGACTTATGGAGGACCACCTACCAGCTTTGCTCCACGCACTGGCACTGTGACATGTTTCAAGTGTGGAGAATCAGGGCACTACATGCGTGAGTGTCCTCAGAACCAGCCAGGAAAGTCCGTCGGCCGTGGTAAGCCAACAGGCAAGGTGAACTATGTCAAGCCAATCCCCACTGCACGTGGTCATGTCAACTATGTCTCTGCTGAGGAAGCTTATGAGGATCCTAACGTCGTCCTTGGTACGCTTCTTGTTAACTGCCATCCGGCATCTGTTCTTTTCGATACTGGAGCATCTCATTCGTTCATATATGAGAGCTATGCTCGAATGCACAACATGACTTTTTGTGACATGCCCACTTCCATGGTTATTCAAACTCCTGGTTCAAAGTGGCAAACCTCTAGGGTAAGCCATGGAAATGAAATTCTTGTCGATAGACTTGTTTTCATTGCATCACTAATAGCTCTCAAGTCCTCGGACATAAACATCATCTTGGGTATGGACTGGATGACAGCTCATTACGCCAAGATTGATTGCTACACTAGGACTGTTCAACTTACACACCCATCCGGCAAGACAGTCAATGTCTTGGCCCGAATGGCTGAGCGTCAGCTCTACTCTCTTAATGCCAGTCCTCTACCAGAGCTCGAAGATATCTCGGTAGTCCGTGACTTTCCGGATGTCTTTCCAGAAGAACTGCCAGGTGTTCCACCTGACAGAGATGTCGAGTTCGTGAAAGATCTTGTTCCAGGAACTGTCCCAATCTCTAGGAGACCCTATAAGATGGCACCCCTAGAATTAGCTGAGCTTAAGAAACAACTTGATGAGTCCTTGAAAAAGGGTTTCATCCGTCCTAGTTCTTCTCCCTGGGCTTGTCCCGTCCTCTTCGTCAAGAAGAAGGATGGAACGGAATGGATGGTTGTAGATTATTGACCTGTCAATCTGGTCACCATAAAGAACAAGTATCCGCTCCCCGGGATCAACGACCTGTATGATCAGCTCCCTGGATCCTCAGTCTTTTCCAAAATGGATTTGAGGTTGGGCTACCATCAAATCAAAATCAAGAATGGGGACATTCCCAAGACGGCCTTTGTTACCCGTTATGGCCAATACGAGTACACCGTCATGTCCTTCGGGTTAACCACTACCCCAGCCACTTTCTTCCGGCTAATGAATTCTATATTCATCGAGTACTTGGATAAATTCGTCGTGGTATACCTCGATGATATACTCATTTACTCCAAGAACAAGGAAGATCATGCCGAGCATCTAAGTCTGGTATTGACGAAACTTCGAGAGCACCACCTTTATGCCAAATTCTCCAAGTGTGAATTTTGGTTGTCAGAAGTGACCTATCTGGGTCATGTAATCTCTGGTAAGGGTATTGCCGTCAATCCCGAGCGAGTTCAGGCCATCCTTGATTGGACTCCCCCTGAATTGGTCAAGCAAGTTAGGAGTTTCCTTGTCTTAGCGAGCTATTGCCGACGCTTCGTCGAGAATTTCGCCAAGGTTGCTAAACCTCTAGCTGAACTCCTCAAGAAAGATAAGAAGTTCGAGTGGACCCCACAGTGCGAGTCCAGCTTTCAGGAACTGAAAAGACGCCTGACATCTGCACCCGTACTGGTACTACCAGACTTTTCCAAGGACTTTATAATCTATTGCGACGCCTCGCGACAAGGACTAGGTTGCATACTCATGCAAGATCGTCAAGTGATCGCATATGCATCTCAACAGTTGCGTCCACATGAGGATAACAATCCTACACATGATCTAGAGCTTGCAGCTGTAGTCCACGCACTCAAAACATAGTGACATTACTTCTTGGTAATCGCTGTGAAATCTTCACTGATCACCAAAGTCTGAAATACATCTTCACCCAACCGGATTTGAATCTCAGGAAAAGACGTTGGGTTGAGTTGCTCACAGATTACGACTTAGGAATCATCTACACCCCTGGGAAGGCCAATGGCATGGCTGACACACTGAGTCATAAGTCTTATTGTAACAACCTGATGTTACAACAAGGGCAACCACTTCTCCAACAACTACGGCAGTTGATCCTTAAGGAGGCTCATGAATCTCCTCTCATGATTCATCCCGGTAGCACCAAAATGTATCAGGACCTACGCCAGAGGTTCTGGTGGACTAGGATGAAGAGAGAAATCGCTCAGTTCATTGCTAACTGCGACGTTTGTCGTCGAGTCAAAGCAAAGCATCAACGGCCTGATGGCACCCTTCAACCTTTAGCTATTCCTGAATGAAAATGGGACAAGAACGGTATGGATTTCATTACCGGGTTTCCCAGGACCAGGAAAGGTAATAATGCTATCTTCGTCGTTATCGACCGCCTCTCCAAAGTAGCCCATTTCCTGCCTGTTCGAGAGAGTATAACCGCTAGCCAGCTAGCAGACTTGTATATCTCTCAGATAGTATCACTTCAAGGTGTGCCGTCGGAGATTAACCCAGACTGTGGAAGCCTTTTCACTTCACAATTTTGGGAAAGTTTCCAGAATGCTAGGGGGACTCATCTCTCTTTTAGCACCGCTTTTCATCCTCAGTCAAGTGGTCAAGTAGAACGAGTCAATCAAATTCTGGAAGATATGCTTCGAGCCTCTGTCATCTCTTTCGGTATGGATTGGGAGAAGTGTCTTCCATTCGCCGAATTCGCTTATAACAATAGTTATCAAGCCAGCTTGGGCAAGGCTCCCTTCGAAGTTCTATATGGACGAAGGTGTTGAACGCCTCTTAACTGGTCAGAAATCGGGGAAAGACAATTCTTTGGTCCGGATATGATCCAGGAAGCAGAAGAGCAAGTTCGCATCATTCGTGAGAAATTGAAAACAGCCCAGTCTCGCCAGAAGAGCCAATATGATAGTCATCATAAGGCTGTGACTTTTGAAGTCGGCGATAAGGCTTACCTTCGGGTTACTCCTCTTAAGGGAACCCATCGCTTCGGTATCAAAGGCAAATTGGCTCCTCGTTACATCAGTCCTTTTCGCATTCTTGCCAAACGAGGAGAAGTTGCCTACCAATTGGAACTACCTCCGCACCTTTCCAGAGTTCATGATGTCTTCCATGTTTCTCAACTCAGGCGTTGCTTCTCGGATCCTATCCACGGAGTGGACCACGAAACGCTTGATCTCCAGGACAATCTCACTTATCGAGAATACCCCGTTCGTATTCTTGATCAAACCGAGCGTACCACTCGACGTCATAATATCAAGTTTCTCAAGGTTCAATGGTCACATCATTCCGAGAGTGAAGCTACTTGGGAAAGAGAGGATCGTCCTCGACTTGAGTACCCCACCCTTTTTCCGGAGGAACCCGAATCTCGGGATGAGATTCTTTTGAGTGGGGGTGAGTTGTCACATCCCTGGTCAGTGCTTGCATTAGGACTAGCTAGAGTGTGTATCATGTTTACTTTCTACAGAAAATTGAAATAGGAATGACAGAAACCCCAACACCCCTCTTCTAACAACTAGGGTTTAATAAAATCTTTTCCAATGTACCCAAAATGCCCTTAAAAATGTTCATCATCTTTGCCTTGGTCTTAAACCTCTGACAAAAATGGTGCACAATTTTCTAGGACATCCAAAGGTCTCTGGATTAATTTATATTGTAATTTCATTTGGGCATTTAAATGCTATAAAATATTTTAGGTGCCCAAATAATCATAAACTAAAATGTTCCATGCTGTTCATATTATATACAGTGGGCATGACTAGTTTCATGATTTATAAAAATGTTCTAGCATTTTTATTAATTCAACAAAGTTGAAAAAGAAAACAAAACAGAAAGAAAAAAAGAAAAGAGAGAGAAGGAGGGCACAACCCACTTACCTGGACCAGCCGGCCTACCTGGCGGCCCAGCACTGTGCTTGCCCGAGCCAGCCAGCTGCTTCGGCAGCCAGGCAAGCAGGTGACCCCGACGCACGGCCGCATGCCACCGCGGCAGCTGCTTGCCGCCCTGGCCGCCGCCTCGCCACGGAAACGGCTTGGACGACCTCCACGTCACGCGTAGAAGCCGCTGGACGTCTCCACTTTCCCCCTGCCTCTCTCCCTCGCCCTCCCCGCGCCATGGCCGACGCAGTCGTCGCCGTCCTACCGCCATAGACGCAGCCACCGAGCTGCCCTCGCCTCGCCGTCGTGTCCCCGAGCTCCGTCACCGTCTGCTACGCCTCCCCGTCAAGCCACGCCTCGCCGGAAGCTTCAACGCGTCGTCCCCGAGCACTTCTCCCCCGTTCGGCCGTCGAGATCGCCGGTGACCTCACCGTCGCAGTAGCTCGTCCCCGACCTCACCGTCAACTCCAACGCGACCGCCGTGAGCCCAGCTACCTCGCCATCCTCTCCGTTTACCCCCTCGAGCCCTGTACCGACTGCACGAAGCTCACCCGCACGCGCCGCCGCGGAGCTCGTCGCCGACGAGGCTCCGGCCACCCAACGGCCGCGCCACCCTTTTCTTCAGCTTCACCGCATCCCCAGGAGCCCAACGCACCACTCCACGAGCCTCGCCGTGCTCTCTAGTGACTAGCCCGAGCTCACCCGAGCTCCGGCACCCGCTGGACTCGTCGCCGGCGCCTTTTCCGGCGACCCCGAGGCCAACCACCACCACCACTCGCTGCGGCACCTCACCAGCAACACGTAGTCGTGCTCCGCCGTCGATTTGGTCGCCGGAGCATGCTTCCCGCACCCCACCGCCGCGTTTGGCCTCACCGGCGGCTAAACGCCGGTCAATTTGACCTTGTTTGACCACGGGTGGGCCCAGGTTGACCCCCTGGAGTCAATGACATGTGGGCCCAGCCGGCTAAGTTAATTAGGATTAACAGTTAATTTAATTAGTTGACCTAATGACACTGACACGCGAGACCCACTAGTCAGGTTTGACCTGGACCAGGTCTGTTGACATGCTGACGTCAGCATGATGTCATGCTGACACAGTAAGTGCTTTTCTGGGATTAATTGATTTAAAACAATTCAGGAAATTCCAGAAAATGCTTTAAACTTCAAAAAATCATATAAATTCAAAAGTAGCTCAGATGGAAAAGTATTATATATGAATATTGATAAAAAAAATCCAATCTTTCCAATGGCACTGGTTTCATGCATGTTTGAGCAAGTTAACCTTGCTGTTCACATTAAAACATGATAAGGCACTTTAATAAATAATAGTTTGGGTATAAATTTAAATCTTTGGTTCAAATGAGCTCAAACCTCTCTGTTTATAGATGCATTAGCCCAAAACACATTCATGTTGCCATGTCATGAGCATGCATCATATTGTTGCATTTGTTTGTATATTGATTGCATCGTCGGTGTTCTCCGTGGTAGGTCCTGCTCCCGAGGATACTTCTGCGTATCCAACTGAAGAGCAGTACCACCACTCTGTCAGGCAAGCAACCATTGATCATTCCGATACAAACCCATCTTCTCGCTCCTGCTCTCTTTTACTGCATTAAGGCAACAGCGTGTGAACTGCTACTTGCTACGGTAGTTGAACCCTATTCCTTTGCATGACCTGTCATTGCCACAGTAAATAGTTGAAACCCACTAGCATGTGTAGGAGTTGATTGAGCCATGTGATGTGTGATCCACCATGCTATTTGTTTATGTTGCCTGCTATGCTTAGAGTTGTGTCAGGTCTGGTTCATCTGGGTGATGGATCAGAGTGAAATGATCATACTCGTTAAAGAGAGGGAAGTGTGGAACATGTTTGGTAAAGGTATCAATGAAAGGCCATGTAGGAGTACATGGTGGGTTGTTTCATTGGAACCATCCATAGGACCTGAGATCTGTATGTGTGGTTCAAGTTTTAGCTACTACCACACATTGGGATCCTTAATTGACCCTCTCGACTTATTAACTGCCCTTGTCCTCTGTTTAGGAGTTCCAACTAGTTTCTGGTGTTTGTAGTTTACTGGTGGTCGTGCACAGTGCTAACCCTCGGGGTGGGCTGTGACGTGGCAGGTACGTGGCACGGTGTACCGGTCGCCCGTTTGGTGACTCGGGAACCCTGTACACATCGTTTGGGGCCGTGAGCGACACCCCGGCCGGATCTCCCCACGGATGGAACCCAAATAGGCGATAAACCTGGACTAGGGACTTGTGTAGTTAGTCAGGTCGTGGCCGATACCCTCGCTGGGCTTCCGCTTGAAGGTTGCCGAGTACATGTCGAGTAAACATCGATAAGTGGTGGAAGCGTGTGTGAAGAAGTACACCCCTGCAGGGTTACCAATCTATTCGAATAGCCGTTGTTCGCCGTACGGACCACTTGGTTACTTATACAGTTCATAGACAAGTTGATGGATACTACTAAAAGCCTCAAGACAAGTGTGAGTGCCGTGGATGGCCTTCCGTAGGATGACAGAAGAGGATTCATGGTGGTGTATTGTTGTGGTGAGTAGAGGACTCGTGTACGTAGTCTTACCTTGCAATCTGCTGAGAGTCGTAGTATAGGTTAGCCAAGAGTCAAAGCTGGCTTGCTGCTATGAACTCCACTACCCTTGTTGATAATGATGCATGTATGATAGGTTCTGTTGTAAGACTTGCTGAGTACCTTCGTACTCATGTTTGCTTAATAACTGTTGCAGAGGAGAACCCTGCCCCTTCTTATGGGTTTTACATAGACGTCGACGTCGACGAGTAGCTTGCTACCCAGACGGAGATCCTGAGCTTGTGAAGGGCCTTGTAGATAGTCAGGCTACACCAACCCTGTTTTATTTCCAAGTTGTCTGTACTCAGACATGTTAGCTTCCGCTTGTGCTTGTATGTTTGTATGACTTGAGTGTTGGGTCATGTGGCCCCTACCTGTATGGATATGTTATGTATGGCTCTTCGAAGCCTCTTAAATAACGTACTTTGAGTCATAGAGTTCTGTTGTGATGCAATGTTGTATTTGCACATATTACGCATATTGTGTGTATGATTGAAATGCTTGGTATGTGTGGGATCCGACACCTAGTTGTTTACCTTTGGTAGCCTATCTTACAGGGAAATGCCTCCTAGTGTTTCCACTGAGCCTTGGTAGCTTGCTACTGCTCCGGAACACTTAGGCTGGCCGGCATGTGTCCTTCTTCGTTCCTGTGTCTGTCCCTTAGGGGAAATGTCACGCGTTGTTCCTTTAAGTCCTTGTAGCTTGCTACGACTTGGGTTCATACGTTGATGACCGACACGTTCGTTGCTAGGTCATGTATGCCTGTCTCTGTAATTTAGTGCCACTTTTGGTTTATAACTAGTCATGTCGGCCTGGGTTCTCTGTCATATGGATGCTAGCGACACTATCATATACGTGTGCCAAAATGCGCAAACGGTCCCGGTCCAGGTAAGGTGGCACCCGTGGGGATACCGTGCGTGAGGCCGAAAAGTGATATGATGTGTTACAGGCTAGACCTATGTGACTTAGGATCGGGGTCCTGACACGGGGCCCCGGCAAGGCCCTTGCCAAGGACATCCGCAGGGCCACCATCAGGCCCACGCCGACTAAACTTCCACCGCCTTATGCCGCTGCCGACCCAACCAACTGGGCAGGCACCTGCGTGGCGGCATGCAGATCTTCGTGAAGACCCACCATTGCGCCACCTTAGCTGCCTGCCTACCTACATGGCATTTCAGGCATCGCTGGCCTGGGCGCGTGTCGACACAAGAAGGAGCGGCGATGGACAAGACAGATCTCTCCCCCGTCCCCGATAAAGCAAGGACACCTAAGCAAGACGCATTAAATGCGCCTTGTCATGTAATGCGAGGGATAAACTCGCATCACTGTACCCTTTCCACCTCCTGTGTACCACTGTGGCAACCCCTTTTTCTATAAAAGAAGGCCCGAGGCGACCAGGAGGAGGATTCGGCTTTTTGGAGCTCCTCACGCCCCATAGCTAGCTGAAGAACACAGATATACAATCCTCCAAAGCAGGAGTAGGGTTTTTACGCATCCTCGCGGCCCGAACCTGGATAAACGAACCGTGTGCTATTTGTTTGATCCGCTCTTCTCTCAACCCCGCGCCCCGCTAACCGTAGTAGGGATTCTTGTGATCCCATAGGTGTCGTTCCCACCGACACTAGTCAACAAAAGTGGTGAGGTTGTCACCTACAACTACATGAAAGACTACAAGGGCAACACTCACAAGTGTTTGATGGCCAACGCCATCGTTGAGGACTATGAGCAACAAACCTCTTCAGACAAAGTTAAGGTAACCTCTCGTTCGGATCCTCCTCTTTTCACTCCGCCTACTCCTAATGATGAATACCTTGATGCGGAGGATAATCATGAGGACAATGATGAGAATGATCCCATGTATGCTAAACTAGAAATATTTATGTGTTCCCGCAAAGGAAAGAAACTCACTATGTTTCGTATGCTTATGGAGATGGTGAGTAAGCACACCGTCACCATTAAGGAACTCGAAACCCTCATCATCGAGGAAAAGGAAAAATATGAAATCCTTGAGCAGAAAGTCCTATATGAGGAAGCAAAAAATGATGAACTATGCATAAAAATTGGTACAAACCTTGATGAACATGCCAAGAAACTTGACTCCTTGGAAACGGTTGAAAGCTCTTTCAAGGAGTTGATGAATGATAAGAGTAAACTTATGAGGTCTCATGCTACTCACTCTAAGCATTGTGAGCTTCTATCCGTGTCTCTTAAGACTAAGGAAGATGAGCTCACCCTTCTTACAAAGAGCTTTGAGACACTCAAACTTACTTATCTCGAAACTCTAGCCAAGGCTTACTCCTCTCCTATTATAAATGTTGATGCCTGTACTACTAACGCAAGTTGTGATCTAGCATCTATTCTTGAGGAGAATCGATTTCTAAAAGCACAGCTTGAGAAAGGACTCATGACGTGTGCTCAAGGACAAAAGAACCTTAATGAAGTATTGAGCCGACACAATGAAGTTTTCTCAAGGGAAGGACTTGGGTACGACCCAAGCACAAGCAAGACGAAAACCTCCACTCAAAAGTGCACCACTCCTCTCAAGGAGACATTTGTACGTGAAGGGCAGAAGAAGAAAGGGAAGAGTCAAGTCAACAAGGTTGTGAGTGGGAAGGCCACTAGGGACCTACCTGTTCGCACACGAACACGCCACCGTGTACCCTCGATGCCGGGGGTGATGCACCGCAGCTCACGTCGAAGGAGACCCGCCGGAAGCGCGGTACGCAAGACAATCCGGCGGGCGCTTTTGTAGACCCGAAACCCCACGCACCCGGGAGGGACCCCGTCTGGACGCGCGGCAGCTATGGGCTGCCCTAGGTCGATCTGATCGCCCCTAGAGCCTCGAGGTTCGCCGCCCTGCAACAAGAAGAACGAACGAAGAACGAGGAAGAAGAAGAACTAGGGTTAAGGAGAAAAGATAAAAGATAAAAAGTGGTAGATGAATTGTTCGATTGTGTGTTGTTCAATCGGCCGTCACCCCTTACGTATATAAGAGGCGGCTGGACTTTCCGTGTAAGGAAAATGCTTGGATTCACGTCCAAAACCCTGACCAAATTCGGATTGTTTTTGTCCGAACTTTCCAAAACTGTTCGGTTTAAACTGGCTGTACCTTGCGGGTAATTTTTGAGGTGGTAAACGACCTCAGATGGAAAAGAGCCCAAAAGCAATCTTGACTGTTTCGACGAGACGAACAACTTTCAAGTTGAACGCGTTTCGATTTGAAGCCATATTCTAGGCCAAAACGGTCACGCAATACAGGCTGTTATTCGCGCTACCCATCAGACACGTGGATGGTGGGGCGCGCCACTTATGGCTCTGTGACAGGGCTGTGTTCGGATGGCTGTAACTTTTGCATACGAACTCGGATTGGGACAATTTTTATATCAAAATCGACCGTTTCGACGAGACGCACAACACTAATGTTGAAACTTTTTCCATTTTAAGTCATCTTAATTTGGTTTCAAGACATTCTTTAATCTGATGTCACCATGAGCATCTCTGAACTTGTCATAACTTTTGCATCCGGACTCCGTTTTAGACCACTTTCATATCCATCTTGATATTCTCAAAGAAAGCCATCTCATGGTGACTTCCAATCATAAGTTTGAAGTAATCTTGACATAGATTAAAGCAACTTTTATGATTGTGCCACTTTTGAGCGTCAACACATGCCCCCCTGTTTTTCGGCAAAGCAAGCGTGCCGAAAAATAATTTGTACCATGTTGGCTATAAGGACGATGTTAACACCCCATCGGCCATTTATATGCTTAGGACGATTATTATATATCGGCCATTATTGTTCTTGAACCCTTGATGCAAACTTGGGCGAAACCTTCTCAACTTCATTAACAATCCGATGATAAAGTTCCATAGATATGTATCTCAAGGTCATCCTCCGAACCATATTGTTCCCCCTTTTGCTTGGATTTTGTAGATAATCAACAATAAACTCTCTCCAATCCTTACTATCACCTTGTCTCGCTCTCCATCCGAACTAAGGACGATGCTAGAATACTACACCGGCCATGCATTGACATATTCTTAGGACGATAGATAAATATCGGCCATTACCATGTAAACTTCATTCAAAGCACATATAGCCGAAACAAACAAATGAAATGACAAACTAAGTATTTCGGCCCTTGGATCAGCAACAAACTTGTAGCTAATCAAATGTATAGTGACTTGGTAATACCCTTTCATGATGTAAGAAATTATATGGCATCCATGGATTAAAATAAGCCCATTAAGGGTTACCAATCATACCTGATGACGAATTCCATGACATGGGCATTAATGGCATAGTTGAAGAATATGGATAATGTGTAGACCGAAGATGTTGAAACCTTCAGCTTCTTCCTTCATAGTTTTCACTCTTTTCCTTCTTCACCTTTGCCGCACTTCTTGTAATGGAAGCTTACACATAATTCTTAGTTTGAGCATTTCCTTTGGGAACCCATGCCATGTTTCTTTCTTCAAGTTCTTGTTCACTAAGTTTTTGTAATTTCTTCTTTTGCCAATATGACAAGCCGAGTGGGCACCCCGGCTGCGATTTTGTCTTGGCCAATGGCAATCCTTTTTTGGCCTTGTGCACTCTCAACTTCTTTTCTTCAGATTTGGCACTTTGAATCTCAATAATTGGTTGCTTCATCTCATTGCCTTTAGTAGCCAATGTCAACACTTTAATTGGCTCTTTTTCATTTGAGATCAAATCTGAAGTTGCACTCTTACGATCATCTCTCTTAACACGGTAAACTTGCTTGACCACCTCTTTCTTCTTCCTTGAGCTCCGGACCGATTCCTTATGATTGAAACGGTCTTTAACATGTGATTGTTCAAATGTTGATCTTCTCGGGAGCTGCATAATATTGGTGAGATGGTCTAAAATAAGATGGAGAATGCGCCCTTGTATCATACCTATCCCATTATGGATATGGATCTACTTGAGCATAGGGAGGCATCCACGGCATTGGCATTGGCGGCCCAAAATAAGGATATGAATATGTTGCATAAAAATTGTCACTTTTCCAATACCGATCCTCATACTTGCGCCTTGGGGGTGATCTTGGTTTCTTTGCATGATTTGGCCGATAAGCATTCTTCTCTTCACTCTTCTTTTGATACTTATCCAATAGTTCAGCGAAAGTGATTTTTGATCTCTTACACTTGCGCCTATTTTGGCCTTTGCTTTCTTTTGGTTTGCTTTCATCGATCATTGGATTTGCTTGTTGCCCCCCCAGTCCTTGGCGTCTCCATTGTAGCTTCGATGGAATTGTCGCCCTCAAGATTATGTTCATTATGCTCTTCAACAACTTCTTTACTTGAAAGTTTGATCCCATCACCTGCAGTTTTTATCTTCTCTTTAAATGGATCGGCTTGAAGCAGCCGATGCAAAAACTTTCTGCCATCGGGACCAATCGGAATAGACTGGTCATCTCTTGGTGTTTCAGCAAATTTCAATCGTCCTTTTTCAATGGCCGATTTAACTATTTGACGAAACATATTGCAATCCTCAAAGTTATGGTTGAACGAATGATGCAACCTACAATACATTCGTCCTTGAATTGATAGATTGACATGGTGATCAAGAATTCTTATGTAATTATTTTTCAGCAACCAATCAAATATTTGATCACATATGCTTAAAATTGAAGGTAAACTTTTTATTCTCTAGCCGACCTTGCTGTTTGAACGGCTTTGGAGATAAGCAAACGAATGGTTCAGATTTGTAGTCTCCCCATTCGGCTATGCATTGTTTTTTCCACTCTATCTCCGATGTCTTTGGATAAGATATTATATTAGCATTAGTTTTCTCAATAGAATTTAACCATGGCTTTAAATTTCTGAAACGAAGATATTTAGAACATACATGTCTCAGTTGAGACCAAGTGCAAGCCAAGTACGAAATAAGCAAAGCTACCCAACTAGATATGAACTTTACATAAATCAACGGGTAAAGCTTTGGCTGTAACAATAAGTCAATATCGGTCTTTATAAATGGCGTAATGGGTTGACCGATATGTTCCATAACAAGTTTATTGCTAACAAGTAAATTACCCTTCTTCATTGGTCTTTCAAAATTACATTTGAGAATATTTCTTATAGATGCATCAATAATGAAGTCGCGACCAAATCTAAAAATAGGTAAATTACTCTCTATGCATACCTCTTCAAATATGTTGGGAGAACATGATGGTGGTGTCACTTGAAGAACATCTTGCTCCGTCTTTGGATGGCTCCCCAACACCTTTTCATCATCTTTTTCTTGATTCCGTGCATCATTGCTTTGAAGATCCATGTCAGCCGAACTTTGTTCGGCTACTTGTTCTTGTCCTTGAGGCTTGTCAATTTCTATGGCACATAACTCATAGGGCAGGAAGTAGGTTCCATTGACTTCGGAAAAATCAAGTATGATTGTTTTGCTATGCTTTCCATGCCCTTTCTCAATAATGCTTGCCTCTTTGGATTTGATGGACTCAGAATATATACTACTTGATTCGGCTTTTCTAATATCCGAATTTTCTTTGTTACCTGAATCAACAACTTTATCTTTTTGAATTTGCAAGGCTTCTCGCTCTCGTCTAATTTTAGCCCACATCTCATCTTGGCGAGCTTTAAACTTTTTCATCTCAATTTCCATCCAGTCGTCATGAGATTGCCCCTAATACTTTGAGACTCTTTCGGCAATGAGGTGCCGAAACTTTGCGATTGTTTAGGTGGTACACTGGATGGTACAGCACTGGGCAACTGGATCATTTGCACAACTCTAGCTTTTACAGCAGCAAAATCATGAGGTTTCCCGCCTTCTATTAGTTCCTGGCGAATATAGTTGCACAAATCCCAAGAGAATGTAAGCGTGTTCTCAATTACCCAGTTTGGATATGGTTCCCCCCCAATGCTTTTAGACTCTTTCGGCAATGAGATGTTGCCGAAATTCTGTAATTGTGTAGGGGGGACATGATATGCCACGGTAGTAGGTGAAGGCATTTGTGCTCCTGCAGAAGTTTCACTTATTCGGCCAGGACCATTAAGGTGCGCAGCCGAATTATGGACATCAACAGTTGCGTATGGTGCCAAAAAACTGGTAGCATGAGGTGTAGCATATGATGTTTGAGGGTAATTGGCCGAATAACTAGTAGTAGCATGACCAATTCCCCTATCCACCAGCATGTTTGGATTAACATGTTGCAAATTAGTTGCCGATGAATAAAAAGATGAAACACTATGTTGCATGCCATTGAAAGATCCTACATGGGGTGCTTCAACTTGATTAGCCGAACTCATCATGTTGTTCATCGACATATGGATTTGTGGGGTTGCCGATGCATGGGAGTTGGGATACATATGTTGCATGTGCTAAAATTATATGAAGTAGAATCATGGAGATTTTGTTGCATCGGCCCTTGCACATAATTAGATGCATGATTGGTAAAGCTAGGGCTAGCCGATACATTATGCTCATTAGATGATCTAGCAACAACATATGTATTATTTGCATCTACATATGTGAATTGGGTATTCATATTACCTTTGTAGATTGCAAACCCTAGATGACAATCTCTACGTAGCAAGAATGAGCCGGAGACCGTTCAAAGCTTCGTCCCCAGCGGAGTCGCCAAAAAGTGTGTTCGCACATGAACACGTCACAGTGTACCCTCGACGCCGGGGGTGATGCACCGCAGCTCACGTCGAAGGAGACCCGCCGGAAGCGCGGTACGCAAGACAATCCGGCGGGCACTTTTGTAGACCCGAAACCCCACGCGCCCGAGAGGGACCCCGTCTGGACGCACGGCGGCTATGGGCTGCCCTAGGTCGACCTGATCGCCCCTAGAGCCTCGAGGTTCGCCGCCCTGCAACAAGAAGAACGAGCGAAGAACGAGGAAGAAGAAGAACTAGGGTTAAGGAGAAAAGATAAAAGATAAAAAGTGGTAGATGAATTGTTCGATTGTGTGTTGTTCAATCGGCCGTCACCCCTTAGGTATATAAGAGGCGGCTGGACTTCCCGTGCAACGAAAAGGCTTGGATTCACGTCCAAAACCCTAGCCAAATTCGGATTGGTTTTGTCCGAACTTTCCAAAACTGTTCGGTTTAAACTGGATGTACCTTGCGGGTAATTTTTGAGGTGGTAAACGACCTCGGATGAAAAAAAGCCCAAAAGAAATCTTGACCGTTTCGACGAGACGAACAACTTTCAAGTTGAACGTTTTTCGATTTGAAGCCATCTTCTAGGCTAAAATGGTCACGCAATACAGACTGTTATTCGCGCTACACATCAGACACGTGGCTGGTGGGGCGCGCCACTTATGTCTCTGTGACAGGGCTGTGTTCGGATGTCTGTAACTTTTGCATACGAACTCGGATTGGGACAATTTTTGTATCAAAATTGACCGTTTCGACGAGACACACAACTTTCATGTTGAAACTTTTTCCATTTTAAGTCATCTTAATTGGGTTTCAAGCCATTCTTTAATCTGATGTCACCATGAGCATCTCTGAACTTGTCATAACTTTTGCATCCGGACTCCGTTTTAGACCACTTTCATATCCATCTTGATATTCACAAAGAAAGCCATCTCATGGTGACTTCCAATCATAAGTTTGAAGTAATCTTGACATAGATTAAAGCAACTTTTATGATTGTGCCACTTTTGAGCGTCAACACTACCCACTCCTATCAAACCTAAGGGTTTTATGCCTCCATCCTATGTGCTTCGTAAAACAAAGGATGCAGAAGTTTATGCTAAATTTGTTGGCCCTCATAATGCATTTTGTTTCTATGCTATTTGGGGTCCTAAGACCCTTGTGACTAATCTGAGAGGTCCCATTGCAAAATGGGTGCCGCTAACCAAGTCGTGAATTGTGTGTAGGTTGCCTTCTCTGGTGGAGTTAAATGGGTGATCGACAGTGGATGCACAAGCCATATGACCGGAGACTGCAAATTTCTCTACGATTTCATGGAAGCCATTCAACCATTTATGAGCATTGTGTTTGGTGGAGGAACAAAAGGACATGTACTTGGATTGGGTAAGGTGGCTATCACAAATGACATGCCACTTGCTAATGTCATGCTTGTCCAATCTCTTAAATATCACTTACTTACCGTTCGTCAATTGGCTTATGTTGGTTATGATACACTATTTGGACTAACGGATGTGAAAGTCTTTAAGAGAGATACTCTTGAAGTGGCGTTTGTTGGAAAGTTGGATGGCAACCTTTACACGGTTGATTTCTCGAAAGAGAGTACCTTCCATGCAACTTGTCTAATGGCCAAAGCCGACAAGGGATGGCTATGGCATCACCGGCTAGGCCACGTCGGCATGAGAAATCTTCAAGATCTCTTAAAGGGGAATCACATCCTTGGACTAACGAATATTTCTTTTGAGAAAGATCGTGTGCGTAGTGCATGCATAGCCGGGAAGCAACATCAATCAAAGCACCCACCCAAGAATATTGTGTCCACGTCAAGGCCATTGGAGCTACTTCATGTGGATCTCTTTGGGCCTCCTTCATGGGATAGTCTTGGTGGGAAAAAGTATGGTCTTGTCATTGTTGATGATTACTCAAGATACACATGGGTGTTCTTCCTCAAGTCCAAAGACGAGACGAAGTTCACCTTCATTGATTTTGCCAAGCAAGCTCAACGCAAGTTTGACAAAGAAATCTTGGCAATAAGAAGTGACAATGGCTCCGAGTTCAAAAACTACACCTTGGAAGAGTTTCTCAGTGACGAGGGGATTGAGCATCAATACTCCGCCCCCTACACTCCTCAACAAAATGGTGTACCCAAAAGAAAGAACCGTACTATTGTGGAGATGGCAAGGTCCATGTTGGATGAGTACAAGTCACCATATAGTTTTTGGGCCGAGGCCGTCAACACTGCATGTCATACCTCAAACCGTCTCTTCCTCCGTAAAACCTTGGAAAAGACCCCGTATGAGCTCCTAACCGGAAACAAGCCAAATGTCAAGTACTTCCGTGTGTTCGGGTGTAAGTGCTTCATACTCAACAAGAAAGAACGGTTAGGAAAATTTCAATCCAAAACTACTGAAGGTATATTTGTTGGTTATGGATCAAACTCCCATGCCTATAGGGTCTACAACAAATCCAATGGATGTGTTGTAGAAACTTGTGACGTGGTGTTTGATGAATTTAATCGCTCCCATGGGGAGCAAGTTTATCTAGGTGATGTAGGTGATGAAGATTCTTCTCAAGATATCTTGAACATGGGTGTTGGTGCTCTTCTTCCGATGGAACAAGAACCCCAAGATGGTATGGAAGATGACGCACGACTTCCTATGTATCCAACCATTACAACACCCACACCACCACAAGATCCAAACGTTCAACCGATGCCCACAATTCAAGTACAAGATGAAGATCAAGTCCTTCACCAAGATCCTCAACAACAACAAGAGCAAGAAAGTGCAATCATGGATGATGAACCTCAACAAATGCAACATGAAGAAGAAGATCTTCCACCACACATCAATGATCCATATGTTGAGGACGTGGATGATGGGCATGAAGTTGAACCTCGTGAAACTCTCACCTCCATCATGCCTCGTGTGGCCGGTCGTGTTGATGTTGACAAAATTCTCACCAGCATATCCGAAGGTAGAGTCACTCGTAAACATTTGACAAACTTTTGTGCTCACTTCTCGTTTGTGTCTAGTATTGAGCCTGTCAAGGTACAAGACGCATTGATGGAAAACGATTGGCTCATTGCTATGCAAGAAGAGTTGAAGAGTTTTGAACGCAACCAAGTATGGTCTCTGGTGGAGAGACCAACTATAGAATACAATGTCATTGGAACAAAATGGATTTTCAAGAACAAGCAAGATGAGAATGGTGTCATCATCTGAAACAAGGCAAGGTTAGTGGCACAAGGGTACTCACAAGTTGAAGGTTTGGACTTTGGTTAGACCTTTGCTCCCGTTGCCCGTCTCGAATCTATTCGCATCTTACTTGCTTATGCTGCTTTCAATGGATTTACATTACATCAAATGGATGTGAAGAGTTCTTTCCTTAACGGTCCTCTACAAGAAGAAGTATATGTATCACAACCACCTGGGTTTGTTGATCCTGATCACAAAAACTATGTATATAAACTTCATAAGGCTTTGTATGGCCTCAAACAAGCACCCCATGCTTGGTATGATCATCTTAAGAAGTTTCTACTCGATGATGGCTTTGTGAGAGGGGTGATCGATCCCTCTCTTTTTACTAAGAAACATAAGGGTGACTTGATATTATGCCAAATCTATGTAGACGATATAATCTTTGGTTCTCCTAACATTCATTTATGCAAGAAGTTTGCGGCTTCAATGACCAAGAATTTTGAAATGTCACTCAATGCGGACTTGAAATTCTTCCTCGAATATCAAATTCAACAATTTCAAGAAGGAATTTTCTTGTCTCAAGCAAAATACCTCAAGGACATCCTAGCAAAGTTTGGCATGTCTGATGCTAGTCCATGTAAGACACCCATGCCAACCAAAATTGTCCTCACTGAAGACACAAACGGTATTCCTTTTGACCCTCTATTTATTGCTCTATGATTGGTTCATTGCTTTATCTTTGTGCATCTAGACCAGACATCATGTTTAGTGTATGCATGTGTGCTAGATTTCAAGCTTCCCCTAGGGAAAGCCATCATAAGGCGGTTAAGCATATTCTCAAATACCTTGTTCACACCCCAAAGTTGGGTCTATGGTACCCCAAGGATGCTAAGTTTGATCTCATTGGGTACACGGATGCTGATTGGGCTGGTGATAAAGTGGACCGCAAGTCTACCTCCGGTGCATGCCAATTTCATGGACGCTCGTTGGTCAGTTGGTCCTCCAAGAAACAAAATTGTATTGCCCTCTCCAGCTATGAAGTAGAATACATAGCAGCTGCCAGTTGTGGAACTCAATTACTATGGATGAGGCAAACTTTGAAGGATTACGGTATCACCTATCGACATGTGCCTCTTCTATGTGATAATGAAAGTGCCATCAACATTGCTGAGAATCCCAAAGATCATCTTCGCACCAAGCACATTGACATTAGGTATCATTTCTCGAGAGATCATGTGGAAAAGGGTGACATTGTTGTTGCCCACATTGGTACAGATATGCAACTTGTAGACATTTTCACGAAGCCATTGGATGAAGCTAGGTTTTGTCGACTTAGGCGTGAACTTGGTATCTTGGAGCTTGACAATATTATGTGAAATCTAGTACCCATTCATGCATGAACTAAATGTCTTGTCTTGATGTAGGCATATAGTTAGGGGGAGACATTCAATTCATGAGTATTCTCACCCTAGATAATGCATAAATAGAACAAACACTCTCAAAGTTGTCATGGTTCTCAAACTATGGTACTTTAATATGATGGAGTCGTGACTATGTGCCCAAAGTCTCCATCTTTGCGGTATTATATTCCATATGCTCAAACATGGTGACCCCGGTCACCGCTTGAACATTGCTTGTATGGTCCGTAATTTTCTTTGGGATAGGTGGTTCCTATATCTTAGTATGGCCTTAGATTACTCACGTGTTCCTTTCCCCCTTAATACTCTAATAACTCCTTGGCGGAGTCTATGATCAAATTATACTCATTGGCCCTCAAAATTTTCCTCCAGCCCTGCTTTTTTGTCCAGTAACCAGACATCCGGGCCACGGGCGCCGGACATCCGGGCCCTGTGCATTTGTTTTCTGGAATTATTACGCTGGATATCCGGGCTTTGCCTCGGATGTCCGGGCCACGGGCGCTCATTCTTCTGGTGTCTCTGACCTCCACGCGCCGGATATCTGGGCCATGCTGTCAGGACGGATTTTCGGGATAAATCTCCCAGAAAATGGTCCTGGTGCTCACCAGCCCCAGGATTACTGTTAGCTGATGAGGCACCACTTGATACAGAAATTCCAAGCAAAAATACACAATATGTAGTACAAGACCGTTCTGGCCTGTGAGTACAACACAAGGTTTCTAGTGGTTAATGGCGGACGCAGTTTGTGGTTCAACGGTGTCTGTGGGACTCCATTTCCCAAGGGAACAGCTGACCAGGTTAACTCCTATCTTCGCGAGGCTGCTATCACCATTGCGTAGGTTCCGGGGCGGTCGTCGCAACGCTCCTCTCCAAGCAAGGAATCTGGCCAAGACAATAGCCAGGGACAAGCTAATGAGTACTTTGAATGTACTCGCAAACATTATGAACACATGTACAAAATAACAAAAGACAATCATGCGTGGAAATATTAGATAACCACTACGCTGGTCATGAAATAATAATCCACGATGCAAGCAGGTTACTCATATGAAACATGAATATGCAATCAGGGAAAAGAATAAAACATGCCACAGTCGGGCGTCTGGGCGACACCACATAAAGGGCTTATAAATAAAAGAAATAACAAGCATGCCACAGTTGGGCGTCTGAGCGACACCACATAAAGGGCTTAGAAATAAAAGAAATAACAAGCATGCCACAGTCGGGCGTCTGAGCGACACCACATAAATGGCTTATAAATAAAAGAAATAACAAGCATGCCACAGTCGGGCGTCTGAGCGACACCACATAAAGGGCTTATAAATAAAAGGAATGACAGTGAATATCCAGGAGGTAGAACCGTCCCAGGGATACTCAATAACTCAAATAATATAACTGGTTAGTCCATAATAACAATAATCATTATGTGCCAGAAGTCATAATCCATCTTCTGTATTAGCGATTTTTCATCTGGAGACCGACGCTAAGACCGACACTTGACCCATCCCAGACTATTGTCCTTACCCTTGGACACGGCTATTCGAAATGATTTAACCTCTGCAGAGGGTGTACCCTTTACCCACTAGCAACGGGTTCCTTTAGTCCATCAGGACTAATTCCGCCTACGGTCTTCCATTTGCAAACACACCTGACCACACACACCACGCTAACTTACCGGTGTCTGGAATCACCCACGTCACCTGTTAAGCAAAACTCTGAGTGGGGAGGCTACAACCTCGATTAGCATGGGATCAAATTTATACCGCGCGCTACTAAGGGGTGCCCCCCTCTCGGTCCCAACCGGAAACACCCATGCCCCCGGAGCAGGTGGCATGCCTACCGGATGCATACGGTATCTTCCACCATGGCCTCTCTGTATGGTGTGTGCTAGAAAGGGGTTGACAATTTACTGAACCGCACCCTACTTATGGCAGGGACAAGTGCTAGTACGAATCAAGTATGGGGGTTACTGGAACAAGACTCGATCTGCGGTCGACTCAGGAGGATAAAACTTCACCTGCATGATTGGCATATCAAATATGATCCATTCTAACAGACAGGATCACCATTCATCATACCTTAGCATGCCTTACTGACTATACTCGTCTCAATGAAATATCAGTAACGAGTACGTGTCTACCCAAGACAAGACTCTCCCGGAATTTTTCCAGTGGGCATGAAAGGTAGACGAGGGCGAATACTATCACAGTATATTAATCTCTAACAGCAAGGTAAACTTCATCGTGCACCCGTGAGCATGACCATATCATCACATAAAATTGCCGAAACTCTGCGCCAAGTTGGTGTTGCTAACGTATCGAACAACACACAACAAGTATTGGGCCATGGTTCAGAATGCTTGCCTTCAAGTTGTGGAGAGGCAGAGTGCATTCCAAAACTTTTGAAAGTCTTCTCCTTCTTCCAAAATCCTATTTACGAAAATTTGAAATCAACACATAGCCCCAAAACAATACAAAAAAGTTGTTTGGAAATTTTTCAAATAAATATGAAAATAAACTAGACTAAATATGAGGAACAACAGAAAAAGAATCAAGTCATTTGGACTTATATTTAAAAAGTTGTAGCCAGTCAAAGTTCTGTTTTTTAAATAAAACCAGAAAAAGAAAACGATTCGGGGGAGAATACGCTTTCAGGGCATGGGAAACGTACTTCGGGGTTCTACGTTTCCACTTAAACCAGCACAGGCCGGCGCTGGGTCACTGACAGTGGGTCCCTTGGGCCCACTGGTCAGGTTTGACTAGTTGCCCGCTTCTTCTTCCACCTCTGTCCGAGCAGAGGCGGAGCTCCGGCGATCAACGCTGGCGATTGGCGGCTCCCCACGGCAGTATGAGGGCATGGATGGATCCTCCAGTCCAGGGCGGTCCTTCCGGTGGTCGACAGGCTGGCGGGGACACAGGGAGTCGCCGGCGACGAGCTCCATGGCGGACAGTGGCTGCGGGAGAATTGGGGGCCCGAGCTATGGGGGCTCCTGATCAAGTTTGAGAGTAGGGGTGGCTCCGCAAGATCGAGGGGAAGAGGATGGTGCCACTAGATGGGTTGGGGAGGCTCTGCTGGTGATGAACAGGACCAGAGTTTGGCGGCGGCCGAACTGGTCGGAGATGGGGATGACGGCCTCCCTCTGCCGATTTCTAGCTGTAGGAGCACTAGGGGGATAGGGTGAGGTCGCCTGAGGGTTGAGATGAGCTCGGGGTCACCATTTATAGTTTCTCCAGGTTGGTTCCGCGGTGGCCGGAGATAAGGTCGACGAACCGTCGTTCTTTAGCTAGGGGGCGCCTAGCGATGGCTGGCGGGGTTTGGCAGGTCGAGCGGATGAGCTCGAGCTGTTTCAGGGGCAGCTGGCGCGCGGCTGTGGCTTGGGCGGCGCCGTCCATGGCAGAGGCGTACTGTGGACGCCAGCGTGCCGCCAAGGGGCTCTGACAGCTGCGCTGTAGGGCGCCAGGGTGGCTTGGAAGGTTCTGGCGAAGGGACGGGAGCGAAGCGTGGCCCTGCGGGCGAGCGAAGGCCAAGGGGCAAGACGTGGTGACTCGGTGCGCGCGCGTGCAAAACGTGCGCTGTGGGCGCGCCCAGAGCACGCACGCCAGGTGCTCGACAGATTGCCAATACCTGCCCGGGGGCTCTAATCCACATGAGGTTTATCAGGGTGGGCTTGTAGACTGAGTTAGAGCCATGAGACATGCTGGTTAGGCCATTAGAGCAACTTCCTAATGTAAGTCTAAAAGCATGCCAAAACTGGCCATGCTCCTAGCCTGCTTGATGAAATGCCTGGGGTATCTAGGCATCTCTTCTGTTGGCCAAAGTCTCCAGGTCATAGTCTCTTTAGGTGATAAAGAGGGTGGTCAGATTAGATTGGCGAAACCAGAAACTTGTTAGTGTAAGTTTTTGAGAAAATCAAATCTGGATAGAAACTAAAAGGCATTATTGCATGGACCAAAAATGTTCCAAAAGGTCCCATCTCCTGGACTTAAGGGTTTTGCAGGGAGGACTACAAGCAGGAAAAAGCTCATGGTTTAAAGAGCAGGTTAACACATGGCTACAGTAGAAAATGCCAATCTGGACCAGAGAGCAAAAGAGGATGTTTTGCTCAAAATTTTCAAAGAATACCAATGGGTTTTTGCATAAAAGTGATGTAGGGACTGCACATGACATCCCCAAATTCTGGTGGAATTTTTAAATAAATTTATCAAAGGGTTGTAGTGCAAATAGAGCTTTAAAACTAATGAAAATTCACTTTAAGTGATAAAGCTCAGGGGGAAATAATTATGCAAATAAATCCACTGATAAAAGGAATGTTTTTCCTGAGAGGGCAAACAAGTCCAATAATATATTTGGGAAGTTTTTACTTGGGGTAGAAACTCCATAATATCAAAATAAAAAGTGGTTCTGAAACCAAAGGAAACCTAGAAAGTGAAAGATTAAATTCCCTGGCAAAATTTTAATTAATAAAACATGGTTAAACTTTTTGGGGTGTTACAACAAAATAGCAAAAGACAATCATGCCTGGAAATATTAGATAACCACTACGCTGGTCATGAAATAATAATCCACGATGCAAGCAGGTTACTCATATGAAACATGAATATGCAATCAGGGAAAAGAATAAAACATGCCACAGTCGGGCGTCTGGGCGACACCACATAAAGGGCTTATAAATAAAAGAAATAACAAGCATGCCACAGTCGGGCGTTTGAGCGACACCACATAAAGGGCTTATAAATAAAAGAAATAACAAGCATGCCACAGTCGGGCGTCTGAGCGACACCACATAAAGGGCTTATAAATAAAAGAAATAACAAGCATGCCATAGTCGGGCGTCTGAGCGACACCACATAAAGGGCTTATAAATAAAAGGAATGACAGTGAATATCCAGGAGGTAGAACCATCCCAGGAATACTCGATAACTCAAATAATATAACTGGTTAGTCCATAATAACAATAATCATTATGTGCCAGAAGTCATAATCCATCTTCCGTATTAGCGATTTTTCCTCTAGAGACCGACGCTAAGACCGACACTTGACCCATCCCAGACTGTTGTCCTTACCCATGGACACGGCTATTCGAAATGATTTAACCTCTGCAGAGGGTGTACCCTTTACCCACTAGCAACGGGTTCCTTTAGTCCATCGGGACTAATTCCGCCTACGGTCTTTCATTTGCAAACACACCTGACCACACACACCAGCCTAACTTACCAATGTCTGGAATCACCCACGGCACCTGTTAAGCAAAACTCTAAGTGGGGAGGCTACAACCTCGATTAACATGGGATCAAATTTATACCGCGCGCTACTAAGGGGTGCCCCCCTCTCGGTCCCAACCGAAAACACCCATGCCCCCGGAGCAGGTGGCATGCCTACCGGATGCATCCGGTATCTTCCACCATGGCCTCTTTGTACGGTGTGTGCTAGAAAGGGGTTGACAATTTGCTGAACCGCACACTACTTATGGCAGGGACAAGTGCTAGTACGAATCAAGTATGGGGGTTACTGGAACAAGACTCGATATGCGGTCGACTCAGGAGGATAAAACTTCACCTGCATGATTATCATAACAAATATGATCCATTCTAATAGACAGGATCACCATTCATCATACCTTAGCATGCCTTACTGACTATACTCGTCTCAATGAAATATCAGTAACGAGTACATGTCTACCCAAGACAAGACTCTCCCGGATTCCTTCCGGTGGGCATGAAAGGTAGACGAGGGCGAATACTATCACAGTATATTAATCTCTAACAACAAGGTAAACTTCATCGTGCACCCGTGAGCATGACCATATCATCACATAAAATTGCCGAAACTCTGCGCCAAGGTGGTGTCGCAAACATATCGAACAACACACAACAAGTATTGGGCCATGGTTCAGAATGCTTGCCTTCAAGTTGTGGAGAGGCAGAGTGCATTCCAAAACTTTTGAAAGTCTTCTCCTTCTTCCAAAATCCTATTTAGGAAAATTTGAAATCAACACATAGCCCCAAAACTGTACAAAAAAGTTGTTTCGAAAATTTTCAAATAAATATGAAAATAAACTAGACTAAATTTGAGGAACAACAGAAAAAGAATCAAGTCATTTGGACTTATATTTAAAAAGTTGTAGCCAGTCAAAGTTTAGTCAAAGTTCTGTTTTTTAAATAAAACCAGAAAAAGAAAACGATTCGGGGGAGAATACGCTTTCGGGGCATGGGAAACGTAGTTCGGGGTTCTATGTTTCCACTTAAACCAGCGCGAGCCGGCGCTGGGTCATTGACAGTGGGTCCCTTGGGCCCACTGGTCAGGTTTGACCAATCGCCCGCTTCTTCCACCTCTGTCCGAGCGGAGGCGGAGCTCCGGCGATCAACGCCAGCGATTGGTGGGTCCTCACGACAGTATGAGGGCAGGGATGGATCCGCCAGTCCAGGGCGGTCCTTCCGGTGGTCGACAGGCTGGCGGGGACGCAAGGAGTCACCGGCGGCGAGCTCCACGGCGGACGGTGGCTGTGGGAGAATTGGGGGGTCGAGCTATGGTGGCTCCTGATCAAGTTTGAGAGTAGGGGTGGCTCCGCAAGATCGAGGGGAAGAGGATGGTGCCACTGGATGGGTTGGGGAGGCTCTGCTGGTGATGAACGGGACCAGAGTTTGGCGGCGGTCGAACTGCCCGGAGATGGGGATGACGACCTCCCTCTGCCGATTTCTAGCTGTGGGAGCACTAGGGGATAGGGTGAGGTCGCCTGAGGGTTGAGATGAGCTCGGGGTCACCATTTATAGTGTCTCCAGGTCGGTTCCGCGGCGGCCGGAGATAAGGTCGACGAACCGCTGTTCTGTAGCTAGGGGGCGCGTGGCGATGGCTGGCGGGGTCTGGCAGGTCGAGTGGATGAGTTCGAGCTGTTCCAGGGGTAGCTGGCGTGCGGCTGTGGCTCGGGCGGCGCCGTCCATGGCAGAGGCATACTGTGGACGCCGGCGTGCCACCAAGGGGCTCTGACGGCGGTGCTGTGGGGCGCCAGGGTGTCTTGGAAGGTTCTGGCGAGGGGATGGGAGCGAGGCGTGGCCCTGCGGGCGAGCGAAGTCCAGGGGCAAGACGTGGCGACTCGGTGCGCGCGAGTGCAAAACGTGCGCTCTGGGCGAGCCTAGAGCACGCACGCCAGGTGCTCGACATATTGCAAATGCCTGCCCCGGGCTCTAATCCACATGAGGTTTATCAGGGTGGGCTTGTAGACTGAGTTAGAGCCATGAGACATGCTGGTTAGGCCATTAGAGCAACTTCCTAATGTCAGTCTAAAAGCATGCCAAAACTGGCCATGCTCCTAACCTGCTAGATGAAATGCCAGGGGTATCTAGGCATCTCTTCTGCTGGCCAAAGTCTCCAGGTCATAGTCTCTTTAGGTGATAAAGAGGGTGGTAAGATTAGATTGGCGAAACCAGAAACTTGTTAGTGTAAGTTTTTGAGAAAATCAAATCTGGACAGAAACTAAAAGGCATTATTGCATGGACCAAAAATGTTCCAAATGGTCCCATCTCCTGGACTTAAGGGTTTTGCAGGGAGGACTACAAGCAGGAAAAAGCTCATGCTTTAAAGAGCAGGTTAACACATGGCTGCAGTAGAAAATGCCAATCTGGACCAGAGAGCAAAAGAGGATGTTTTGCTCAAATTTTTCAAAGAACACCAATGTTTTTTTTGCATAAAAGTAATGTAGGGACTTCACATGACATCCCCAAATTTTGGTGGAATTTTTAAATAAATTTATCAAAGGGTTGTAGTGAAAATAGAGCTTTAAAACTAATGAAAATTCACTTTAACTGATAAAGCTCAGGGGGAAATAATTATGCAAATAAATCCACTGATAAAAGGAATGTTTTTCTTGAGAGGGCAAACAAGTCCAATAATATATTTGGGAAGTTTTTGCTTGGGGTAGAAACTCCATAATATCAAAATAAAAAGTGGTTCTGAAACCAAAGGAAACCTAGAAAGTGAAAGATTAAATTCCCTGGCAAAATTTTTATTAATAAAACAAGGTCAAATTTTTTGGGGTGTTACACGTACCCCGGACGTCTGGGCCGCCTCCCGCAGCCACATATAACTAGGGTCGGGCATAGGTTGGGGGGGCAGTTCCTCATTTGTTCTTATCCCCATCGCTCCTCTCAGCCGCCGTCGCCGAACCGTTGCTCCGGCGCTGCCCCGGCCTTCTCCTCCGACCTCCGGCCCTGATCTCCTGCTCACGTACTCTCCCACTCCCAATCTACGATTCTACCCAATCCATTTCGGTAGTTCTGGTGTGAATCTCTCGGGAGTGACCGGTGTTTCGTGAGATTTACGCCGGCGGATCTTATGGCTCGAACCAAGAACTGCGGTCCGAATCGTCCTGAGCCTTCTTCCCGGGGTATGGATGCTGTTTCTTATCCATTCTATTTGTATGGTGACAAATAAAATCTTCGGGTTTCATTCTCTCATACAAATCTTGTTCTAGAATTTTGGTGTGTCTTGCCTAAGTCTCAACATCTTTGTCTGAACTCGGCGAATCATGCTAAATCATGGACATGTCAACTCATGACCATTGTTTAAATTGCTTATCCATGTTCATACTTACTTGTTGGCTTCTTCTCATCGGACCCTATTCAATATCCATTCCAATTGATCGCCGGCAAGGCTCAACCGACTCCGATGAGCATGCTCGACCTAAGAAGAAGAAGACCTCCTTTAAGAAGAAGAAGCGGGCACCATCCCCTAGTCCATCAGCCTCTGATCCAGATGATGCGGACTACGTTGGGGAGGAAGAGGATGATAGTGCTCCACGACATTCTGTTGGACAATCCAAGCCTGGTACTAGGAGGGTGCCGGTGCCTCAAGTTCGTGGCTCTGCAATGCCCATTGTCCATGGTCGTCGCATCTCCATGGAGCTTCCTGATAGTGGAAATCGCCCCCCTCATGACTTCACAACTATGGGCGCTAGACAATAACTTATATTCTGTCGGGATATCAATCAATATGAGATGGTGGCTGATGCCGAAGATCCGCGGTTCCGGACTCGTATGCAGCAGGATCTCTATTCAAGTTTCGTCCATGGGCGTGGACTGGCTCTTCACTCATACCTGGATCTCAACTTCCTGTGTGAATACCCTGCCATGTTCCCTAACGATCCGGTCAAAATCATTGATATATGACTCTTGGTCCCGCAATGACCTTCAGGTGTGACTGGAATGCTGCTGCCATTCTATATTTCTATGCCACCTGTTTCTTTGGTCCGGACAACACTCTCACTTGGAGGACTGATGACACTACACTGAGCATCACCTATGACAGGTTTGTTCAGATTTTGGGTCTCACCAGTGTTGGCCATTGTATCCACGGTATGGATCCCGAGCACAAGCCCAAAGGGATTGGAGCTTGCTCGCCACTTGTTAAATCTACCACTCTGCTCACTGAAGAAGAACTTGAATATCCAGTCAATGAGGTATCCATCTTCCGTGCTCCTTACTACATCCTCTATCAGTGTGTGCTTCGCACTCTCTACCCCAAGAAGGGTGATCGCTCGAGGGCTCCCAACTATTGCATTGACTTGATGGTTCGTATGCATGACAAACCCACTGAGCCTCTGGACACTGCCAATTTCATTTGGCATGAGATCCGTCTTTGCAGTTTCATTCAGACACGCCAGCTCCCTCATGCTCCATTTATTCAGGCTTTGATTGATCACACTGCTCCCTTTGAGGTGGTTAAGACTGATGTGCACTCCATTTGGAAGCCTCCTCCTCACATGCGCGTGGCAGCTCCTGCTCCTACTCAGCTTAGGAGGTCTACTGGTGGGAAACCAGCTGCTCCTCCTCAGCCCAGTGGTTCATCTGTTCCATCTTCCTCGTCTGCTCCTTGTGGATGCCTTGCGTCGTCTTCGGCAAGGCTCAGTCTGCTCTCTTGAAAGCAATCACCTTCAGCTGTCAACAGAATCATGATGTTCAGAAGCGCCTCATAATCTCCAAGAATCAGCTGAAGCAGCGTCTTCGTGACCATGGGAGCCCCGTGAGTGATGATGATCCTCTTTCCGCGGCTCCATCCACCTCCACCTTCGGTTTCCCATCTCGTGATGAGTACCCTGAATTCCTTGTTGATGATGATGATATCCGCCAGGAGCGACTGAGTCCACTTCGTTCCTCGCCCCTTTTTACTTGTTGCTGTCAAAGGGGGAGTAGTAGTATCTTAGTTGGGTCATGATATGTTGTGTTGGCTAGTTGTGTTTGCCACTATTATTGTTAAATATTGCTACCTATGACATTTGATCTTGATCATGTGGGACTATGTCATTATCTTGTGGCTATGAAATGTTTTTTGTCTATGTATTGTATATCCTAACATATTCATCTCATGCTCACAATGAGGGGGAGCTAAAAGCAACTAGTAACATCTACATACTTTGTACTTTTTGCTCTCATATTTGTCAATGATGAGACTAGGTATTGTATCTTTGATACTACATGTATGGTTGTCATCAACAAATAAAAAGGGGGAGATTGAAAGAGCAATCACGTCCTTACATCATGTTTTGATGTTGATGACAATATACATGTAGGGGACTAACAATGGCTGCTAAGTAGATCTCAGGTGTTATTCCCCGGTTCATCTAGGTGTGTGGATCAAGAGCATACAAAGTGATTTTACTCAAGGATGAAGCATAAAAATTGATTTCATATTTGCCTTCTTGAGTATAGGATCCCGCACTATTAAGAGGGAATCGATAGGGCAGTTAAAGGCTTGCTCATGCCACAAACCTTGTTTCCATACTGCACATACTCAAAGTTCATAGGTTCTGTTCCTTGGCTGCCGGATGTCCGGGCTTCAAGCCGGATGTCCGGGCCACACGCCGGATATCCGGGCATAGCCATCCAGAGAGCAATAATGTGTTGTGCTGCACGTCGGATGTCCGGGTTTCTCCCCGGATGTCCGGGCCTTCCTGATACGCCGAATGTCCGGGCCGTATCCCGGATGTCCGACCTCCACTACTCGAAGAACGCAGAGGTTCTGTCATCTGTTGTGATCACGCCGGATGTCCGGCCATCTGCCGGATATCCGTGCCTTCCAGACATGCCGGATGTCCGGGCTTGACCCCCCGGATGTCCGGCCCCTCTGTTTTCTAGTCTGACTCTGTTTCTGTTCTTCGTATCTTACCAGGCTGGATGTCCGTCTCCTCGCCTGGATGTCCGGGCTTCCCACTCACTTACACTAGAGTGGCCATATTCTTGCTCTAACTATATATAGCCCTTCTCCCCCACGGGAGAGGGTTGACCATTCACTTTGAACAAACCCTAGAACACATTTTCACCATCTCTCTCTCTTCCACACCAAATCTTAGATCCCCAAGGGATTTGAGAGCATTTGTGAGAAGTTGTCCAATCAAGTGATAGATCCACTCCTTCCCCTTCTTAGCACCAAAGGAATTTGTGATTTGAGCAAGTCTTGAGCTTTTCCCCATCGTTCTTGTTACTCTTGGAGGTTGGAGACTCCTAGGCGGTAGGAGTCTTTCGGAGAGAAATCAAACTTTGTGATTACACCCGGAAAGTTTCTGAGGGTTTGGAGTACACCTAAAGGCCTACCACTAGTGGTTGGGAATCGCCTTCGTGGTGATATCTCAAAGAGAGAATAGGTTGAGCCTTCGTGGCGTTGGTGTGCCTTCGTGGTAGCTCCCACCTCTCTAAACGGTGACGTAGCTTCCCTCCAAGGAAGTGAACATCGTCATACATCCTCGTCTCTCGAAGTTTCGGTTATTCCTAACCTTAACTTTCTACTTGTGGTTACTTGTTCTCTAAGTTCTTACTTGTATCTTATTGTGTTACCTTACCTACCTACTCGTGTTGCTTGCTTAGCTTGTTAAGCATCTTACTAGCAATTGTTAGGCTCACTTTCATATTCCGTACTATTGCCTAAAATTGCTAAGTAACAATTAAAATTTGTAATTGTACCTATTCACCCCCCCTCTAGGTCCATCTCGATCCTTTCACCTAGTCTAAGCACCCCCGGCCTCCATCCTTGCGACGCACGGTACACCTCGCCTGACACCTGCTCGACCCTAGTGCCACTGATAAAATGAAGTAATAATACAGTTAAAATAGAGCGAGTGTCCTCTCCATCATTTCATTTCCAATGTAGATAAAGAAAGTGCTTCTCTTTGTTAGTATATGTTTCATCAACTAGTCCAATTGTTAATGTTTAAGTGTTTCTGCAAACTGGAGTGCTTAATTTTAGTTGATCTGCAAAAAAATAGAGATTGGAATGTCTCAAGGCCCCTCCTTGTACTACCGATGTACACTGATGTTCATCACTGACAGAAGGTGTATCGGGGAGAATTAGGTCGATTTCCAGTATGAGGCCTGCCGTATGAGGCGTCGCAGGGCCCATCTCGCCCTCGCAACATGGCATACTGTGATACTATCGCAATATTTTTCCATTAAGAAAATGAAGTTTCTTCTATTTATTAGTGTATGTTTCATCAACTAGTGCCACTATAATGTAATCATGCTTTTTCATTATATGTGCAAACAGGGTTATTCAGCTGCATTTTGGTGGAACTGCACGAATGTGTGGATGGAACTGGCATATATGCAGAGTGAGAGGTGCCAAGTAAAAATTACTTACACCAACCATACTCCTTCTAAGCATTGGCCTTCACCACCGGTGGGAAGGCTGGCACTCTGTGTGGATGGATATTTCTGGGCAGCAAATCCTCTAATCAAATAGGGTTAGCTTATATTGGCACTTTTCTAGGGAGTACTCTTTTCTGAAAGAAGCACCAATCATTTTTCTTTATTTGTACACATTGTCACAACTTTGTTTTTGGTCTAGAGCTATTTTGGGTGATTGGCGTAGTACTCGGAGACTCGAATACTACCTAGTACTTGCCCGTATGATTTTCATTAGCCGTCACACTGATTGTAAGCATGAGCAGATGGAAGATTAGGTTAGTGTGAAGCCTACCTTAAACACTACCGCCGCCATTGAAACGAGGCGAGCGGCGAGGGAACCGTGGAGAATGGCGGGGAAGCGACGTCGTGCCATCCGACCTCCCCTTGCACAGGGAGAATGAATACTCATGTGGCTCCACCTGGCACTACACTGTGACACCCCCGATTTGTCCGTACACTAATCATGCACGCAAATGTGTACGACCAAGATCAGAGATTCACTGGAAGATATCACAACACAACTCTAAAAGTAAATTAAGTCATACAAGCTTCATATTACAAGCCAGGGGCCTCGAGGGCTTGAATACAAGTGCTCGATCATAGATGAGTCAGCGGAAGCAACAAATATCTGAGTACAGACATAAAGTTAAACAAGTTGCCATAAGATGGCTAGCACAAACTGGGATACAGAACGAAAGAGGAGCATGCCTCCTGCCTGGGATCCTCCTAAACTACTCCTGGTCATCGTCGGCAGACTGCACATAGTAGTAGGCGTCTCTGGTGTAGTAGGAGTCGTCGTATGTGGCGTCTGGCTCCTGGGTTCCACCATCTGGTTGCATCATCCGAGAGGAAGGAACCGAAGGGGGAAAAGGGGGAGCAAAGCAACCGTGAGTACTCATCCAAAGTACTCGCAAGAAAGGATCTATACTACATATGCAATGGTAACAATGATATGGGTAATATCTGTGGACTGAACTGGAGAAAGCCAGAATAAGAGGGGGATAGCTAATCCAATCGCAGACTACGCTTCTGGCAGCCTCCATCTTGCAACAGTAGAAGAGAGTAGCAGGTAAGTTCGCCAAGTATCATCGTATGGCATAATCCTACTCGGCGATCCTCCCGCACATCACCCTGTGAGAGAGCAACCACCAAGTTATATCTGGAAGTCATCTGGGTGTGTTTCAACAAGTATCCGATTCTAGTTGTCATGAGGTCGGAATACAACTCCGGGTTGTGCTTTTACAGAGGGACACGACTATCCGAATAGATTAACTTCCCCGCAGGGGTGCACCACATAACCCAGCATGCTCGATCCCATTTGGCCGGACACACTTTCCTGGGTCATGCCCAACCTCGGAAGATCAACACGTCGCAGCCCTACATAAGCACAACAGAAAGGTCAGCACGCCGGTCTAAGTCCTAAGCGCACAGGGGTCTGGGCCCATCGCCCAATGCACACCTGCACGTTGCGAGGGCGGCCGGTAAGCAGATCTAGCCTCTCGTAATACCAGAGTAGGTGTTCCAGTCCAATCCGGCGCGTGCCCTAAGTCACTGACGTCAAGAAGGCTTCAACTGATACCATGACGTCGAGTGCCCATAACTATTCCCACGTAGATGGTTAGTGCGTATAGGCCAACGGCCAGACTCAGATGAAATATCCAAACTCGTTAAACATGTTATTATGAAATAACCGCGAACAGCGACCAGGGCTAGGCCCACCTGTCTCCTAGGTGTCTGAACCTGCCCTGTCGCTCCGCAACAAAGATCCACACAAAGGGCCGTTGGGAAAGTATGTCCTTTCAGCCCCCAATCAGTGAATCAACCGTGGGTACTCAACGAGCCGACCCGACTTTAGTCACAACATGTATCATGTATAATATGTATGTAGTATATACCCGTGATCACGCCCAAAGTGATCACGGCCCGATAGAATAGCAGGGCAGACGGACAAGGGTGTAGGGCCACTGATGGAATACTAGCATCCTATACTAAGCATTTAGGATTGCAGGTAAAGGTATCAACAGTTGTAGCAACAATGACAGGTTATGCAGCAGAGTAGGATCAATCGAAAGCAGTAACATGCTACACTACTCTAATGCAAGCAGTAGAGAAAAGAATAGGCGATATCAGGTTGATCAAGGGGGGGGCTTTCCTGGAAGCTCGACAGCGAAGGAGGGATCGTCAACACCGTAGTCGATCGGGGCAGCAACAGCGTCGGTCTCGTAGTCTATCGGCGAGAAGAGGGGGAAGAAACAATGAATACAATGCAAACACATGCATGACGATGCATGACATGACATGTAAGGGTGTTAGATGTGCCCTAATGCAGTATCGGGTGATACTGGCGAAGGGAGGAAACATCCGAGAAAGTATTCCCGGTGTTTTGCGTTTTCGGGCAGATGAAATAGAGAGGGAAAGTTGCATGTTCGCTATGCTAGGAACGTGTGGTTGACGAACGGTTTGCCTATTCGGATTCATCTCAAAATTCTGAGCAACTTTCATGTACAAAGTATTTTCATCCGAGTTATGGATTATTTTATATTAAATTTTAAAGTTTTAATCACTTTCTAATTTATTAACTATTAAATAAATTCGAAAATTGTATTATTGCATCAGCACGACGTCAACATGACGTCGGCACTCAACAGGGGCGTTGACCGGGTCAACTGACGTGTGGGTCCCGCATGTCATTGACTGCCTAATTAAGTAACAATTTAATTAGGTTAATTAGTGATTAAGTTAAGCTAATGATGATTAATTAAATAAATTAATTCTTTCATTAATTAATTAATATTTTAGTTATTTTAATATATTTTTTAAATTTATTCTGGGGCCGTTGTGCCCCAGATGTCGTAGGCCCAGAGGGGGGCCATAGCGGGCGCTTAGCGGGTAGCGGTGCGGGGGAACGGGCGCTGCCCATGTGGCGATGCGGCCCGGCGTCGCCGGTGTGGGCGCTGGCGAGTGGGCGCAGGGCGCCGACGGCCCAAGACAGACGCTGCGGTGGCGGTAGCTATTGGGCGCGGCAAGCGCCGCGCGAGGAGGAGGCAGAGGTGCGGCAGCAACCGTAGGGCAGCAGTGGGGGAGCGCTCGCCGGGCGGGGCGAGGAGAGCTGAGCGGCGGCGGACGAAGGCGGCGGGTCAGGGGTGACACGGCTATGCGCCGGCGCGGGCGGTGTCGGCCGGAGTGCGGTGGATGCAGGGCGGCGCGGTCAGGCGAGGCATGGGACGGCCGCAGCGCGAGCAGTGCCACGGGGTAAGCGCGGCCATGGTTGCGACCCGGCGTGCGAGAGCTCGTGACTAGGGCAAGCTGCGGAAATAGAGCAGCACAGCGGAGCAGCGCACGGCCACAGTCAACGGCGGTGGTGGCGATGTTGTTGCTGAAGGAGGCTGCAGGAGTAGGGCGAGGAGGAGGGGCGCGCCCAGAGGGGAACGACGCAGGGAGGCGGGGTGCGTGCGTGTAGCAACGTTGGGCGTGACGGGCGAGCGGTGACCGCGGCCAGGAGTACGGGCGGCGCGGACGATGGCTATGGTGGTGAACTGAGGACTGGAGAGGGGGGAGAAGCACATCCGACGCGATGGTTCGCAGGGAGGTCAGTGGGGAGCTCAGGGGAGCCGGGTGTGGTCGATGATGAGGATCGACAACGGGGCAGATGCGGCGTCCTGACGGCGTGGTCCAGCTCGATGACGAGGACCGGGAGCTTCCCGGCTCGAGACAGAGGGCGGAGCCGGAGGGGGTGAGCGCGGCGGTGGCGGCGGGGTCGATCCCCCCGATCCAATCGGGGGGGCTGAGGAAGGGGAGGTGGGACGTGGTGGGGGGGAGTGGGGAGCGTGGGTACTAGGTCACGGGGGGCGGGAGGGGGTGCAGTTAAGCAGGGAGTGGGGAGGGCCGGCCTAGCGGCCCATAGGCTAGTTGGGCCGAAGCCCAGTGGCCATGGGGGGTTCTTTTCATTTAGTTTTATTTTAATGTTCTTTTGTCTTTTTTCTTTCCTTTTGTTTTCCATTTATTTTCTATTTTATTTCTAGTTCCTTTTATTTTAGGTTTTATAAAAATTACCACTAGCACCTAAATTAGTACTTATAGATATACTACTGCCACACTAATTCTTATCCCTAAATAAAACAGATTAATATTTTATAATTTATGTAATGAATTTAATTAATTGGTCAAGCCACTGTTTTATTTATCTTAGTGCATTTATTAATTATTTTATAAAAATTGATTTCTCCTCCAATATTACCTATTTATTATTTCCCATAGTTTGTACTTTTTAGTTTTGACATTCGAAAACTTTAATTGTTTGGCTTTATTTTAAATTTGAATTAGAACGTGTTTTGAATCAAAGTGAGATTAGCAAAAGTATCAGTGGTGACATGGCATCATTATCCGGGTGTCACTGTAGCTTAATTATCTGGGTGTCACAATTCTCCTCCACCACAAGAAATCTCGTCCCGAGATTTAGGAGGTGGAGTAAGGGGAAGGATTTGGTTACAAAATTCTATCGAATCTTCTCAGTCTTGGTTGCTCTTCTCGAAGAGGTCAATCCATTACATTGATGTTTTCAGTCCTCTACTTCAGGTCATCATGATGAAGTCGTCATCCTTTCTTCAGGGTCTCCATCGTACTTACAAATAGGAAAGGGGCATCTTGACAACGATAGAATGCTACAAGGGGTAATCATCGGGGCTATCCCACGAATGAACACATGAGTACCTCTCGAGTCGAACGAATAAAACATGTCGAGAGCAAAGTAATATGGTACAATAAGAAGTTTCAAACGGATAGATAATCGTTCGATATCTGAAACAAGGTGTGAAAGGGGTCCAGAGCATCGAGAATATGTATTGCGCTTGATACTAGAATAGATCATTAATAAGGTGGCTCGCGAATTGCGCACGAAGCCAAGCGTGAGGAATAACCTTGGAAACGGGTAGGGGGGGTACATGAGACTCCGGTTTTGATCCTGTGTAACAGTGGGTTACGGGCCCACCATGTGAGTTAAAAGCAGGAAGGCGATGACGTCTTACATGATCATGTAAGCAAGGCATGTCAGAGGATAGCATGTTAGTTATGTCGACAACAACATCGGTACCAAGGGCGAGGGACGAAGAGAACCATTTTCCTGCTCGTCGAAACGAGGCGGGCATGCAAAGTTCTCATCCATCGGTAGTTACTGGATTGTCATCAACAAGGTAACAGGGTCTTACTGACATGGTTGTATATTAAGGTGTTTACACAAACAGAAGAATATTACAGCTTAGATCATATAGATTACAAGAAAGGTTAAACAAAACAATGGAAAGGAAAATGTGTTTAAACACATATTTCAGGGGGTATATCCTTCCCTAGGACAAGCAGAGCATGATATCCATGACATGATAGAAAGTAGAAAACCATTTAGGTAATGCGGGAGGAATTTCATGACATTACCCATACAACAGTGTTTGGGTAATTAAGCAAGAAACATTTAGCATTGGGCTTCGAATGTTCTGGTTGAAAATCGAAGTACCACAGACATGCTTCAAGATAGCATTGGCATGGTCAATGGGTAAAGCTCACACATTGGATACACCACGGATCCATCAGGAACAACTTATGAAATAAGTCATGCAATTTCAGCAAGGAAAAGATGAGGGTGTGGCCGACGGGCTCAACAACAATTCCTTGAGATTTCCATATACAAGAATTTGCACAATTAAGTGAACAAGGCGATAGCATTGGACACACCAGGGTATATAATAAAGTATGTTCGTGGAGAACATCCATAATTAAGCACTGAACGGAATGCACACAGGAATAAGGACCAAGTAGCACGATCGAGATTAGAATGGAGATTCAATAAAGAAGGGTTGGAATGAAACTATCGACCATTCTCTTCAAAGCAATAGGTTTGCCAGAAGTTTTGGAATTCACACATCATAGTTCAATGGTCGGTATTCCGGTTAGAAATCACACGGGGACCAAGATATGAACGGGGATGGCGAGAAGTATTACTATATCAAGAATTAACAAGTGGAGCAATTCTCATGACATCCTTGACATAAAAGATGGTAATACTCAAATGTAGAACATAACATGAGTTGGATAGCAAGGAACTCAAGGTACAACACAAAACATGAACAAGTTTGTGTTGGAGGGAAGGCAATAAAGTTGTTGATGATAACACAGTTCATCGGGGGGCAAGGACGGGATTTCTCATCAAGAATTCGATAGATATCTCGAAAGTACCCAAAATGTTGATGATGATCATGACACATTTGTTGAGAGATTTCATGAAGATGTAATCAGTCAGCGATGACATCAAGTCAAAGGAATGATGAAGCGAAGAGTTATTGGAACCAAGGTTACGACACAAACTCGAAATCAAGCTTGTTGTTCAAGGTGAAACGATAAGACGAGGAAACCGACATAAGCTTAGCTCTTCGTTGAAAGTTGTGCTCCGGGAATAAGGACAGGGTGGCACAGTTAGTGTTTCTCATGATAACGATGTAGCCTATTAGGCTAGGAATGACTTGATGGAGTATTGAACTTGTATGCAATGAAGATTTCTAATACTTGTTGAATCGGAGTGCGGACACGATTCCGTTATCGGTGTCCTGGAGTGACTAACAACTTAGAACCCAGGAACATTTGGAATCGGTGAGAAAAAAACTTGATGAAGGCTCATAATAAGCAATATGGTTCGGTGGTATTATCAAGATACCAGAGGGTAATACTCGAAAGTAGATCATAATAGAGGTTGGGCAGCCATATTGATTTGCATAATGCAAGTGCTTGAACTTGTCCTAGAAATGAGATCAAGGAAAAACAATATGGTCAAAACCACAATTGCAAAAGACCAAATCCCGGATATAAGACGAACTTTCACAAAGGGGATAATTAATGTACCATAAGCTTTCATGATAAGTTCCACATCGGGTCCATGGGCATGAACACAAGTTCAAGGTTGACTCCCATTTCTCCAAAGCACAACCGTACATTCACTTCTTGTTTCGAGAATGGCATTAGTGTTGAAAGTTCTACCTGGTGAAATACCATATGAGTACAACCCATGAAATCTTTCGGGTTCACACAGATTAGGGAAGGCATAGGTTCAACCCATCGGGGCGTCTTAGGAACATATACCACAAACTTTTAGGAGTAATTAACACAAGCTCGAAAGTAGAGCATGGTTGTCAAAGCAGAGGGTACAATTTAGCAAAGGCATTATGTCTCAGGTAAGAACTTCCAAAGTGATTGAATTATGAAGGGCGATGCTAGATAACAATTCAAGAAAGGACCGAACAGTCCATAATGAAGCTGATGTGAGCATCGGCACACAACCAGAGGAAGAATCAATGCAAAGGCATTAGATCATAGAAACAACTGACTAAATCATAGCTCAATTGCGAAGCAAGTATGATTTCCAATTCAAGGGATCAGAAACAAACACTCTGATTAAGAATGGATAAGTTGAGTAGGCTTAGGGGTACAACCGGGTGGCAATTTGAATGCTCGAGATCCAGCTCATCTTTAAAACGATGTCTGAGTGGGAAGGATGAATTCTAGGACCTGATTGAGGATTGCGAGCATTCGCAATCATAACGAACCAGCAGACTCAAAATGATAATGACAAAGGATGGCAATAAGATTACTAGACTTATGGGATTATCCACAATGCAAGCAAGAAAGAATTTCAAGAGCAATAGGCTGCTCGGGATTTTCGGAAGACTAGATGGTATTTCGAATACTTTCGTGAAACACATGAACAACTAGGGATGAGCGGATACTCGGTAAGTGTGAAGAATTATCTGTACGAGTATTCATGTGCCAACTTACTGCAAGGCAGTAGGCATAAAGCATTCTCGGAACAATAGAGAGGATTTCGGGGTATTTTGTAATAGTATGATCAACTGGGATTAGAATTCAGAGTGATGGGTGAAAGTATTTATCCATAGGGATATTTTGGTGGTAGGGAATTGCTAAAAGCAATGGGCACAAAGTCTCGAGAGAACATCGAAGAGTATCTTCAGAATCCTTCGGTGCACCAAGCAATCATATGAAGTGAGGGGCTCTCCGGGAGAATCGGTTATGAGAACCTAGTGCTAAAGTTAATAAATTCATTTAACCCGAATAGAAGAGAGATCAGAGTCCCAGAGTAAAGGCAAGGAATAAAAGATCCTAAAACCACCCAATGGCGACATGGGCCCGTAAGCCACACATCCAAGTTAGTAAAAGTTTTTCAATGACTAGACTCGACTTTGGCCAAGGAGTTGGAAAGGGGGATTCCTACAGGCAATCGGATCTAATACCAACTTGTGACGCCCCCGATTTGTCCGTACACTAATCATGCACGAAAATGTGTACGACCAAGATCAGGGACTCACTAGAAGATATCACAACACAACTCTAAAAGTAAAATAAGTCATAAAAGCTTCATATTACAAGCCACGGGCCTCGAGGGCTCGAATACAAGTGCTCGGTCATAGACGAGTCAGCAAAAGCAACAAATATCTGAGTACAAACATAAAGTTAAACAAGTTGTCACAAGATGGCTAGCACAAACTGGGATACAGCTCAAAAGAGGAGCAGGCCTCCTGCCTGGGATCCTCCTAAACTACTCCTGGTCGTCATCAGCAGACTGCACATAGTAGTAGGCGCCTCCGGTGTAGTAGGATTCGTCGTAGGTGGCGTCTGGCTCCTGGGTTCCACCATCTGGTTACATCATCCGAGAGGAAGGAACCGAAGGCGGAAAAGGGGGAGCAAAGCAACCATGAGTACTAATCCAAAGTACTCGCAAGAAAGGATCTATACTACATATGCAATGGTAACAATGATATGGGTAATATTTGTGGACTGAACTGCAGAAAGCCAAAATAAGAGGGGGATAGCTAATCCAATCGAAGACTACGCTTCTGGCAGCCTCCATCTTGCAGCAGTAGAAGAGAGTAGAAGGTAAGTTCACCAAGTATCATCGTATAGCATAATCCTACTCGGCGATTGATATGTCTCCAACGTATCTACTTTTCCAAACCCTTTTGCCCTTGTTTTGAACTCTAACTTGCATGATTTGAATGGAACTAACTGGGACTGATGCTGTTTTCAACAGGATTGCCATGGTGTTGTTTTTGTGCAGAAATAAAAAGTTCTCGGAATCGCCTGAAAATCAACGGAGAATTAATTCAAAAAATATAAAAAATATCTGCAAGAGGATACTCACCGGGGGGCCCACGGCCTGTCCTCGAGAGTGGGGGGCACGCCCCCCTTCCCAGGGCGCGCCTCCTGCCTCGAGGCCCCCCCCCCCGATGCTCCACCGACGTACCCCCAGGTCCTATATCTTCCGTTTCAGGGAGAAAAAAATGAGGGAGAAAGAATTATTGCGTTTCACGAGACGGAGCCGCCGCCAAGCCCGAATCTCTCTCGAGAGGGCTAATCTGGAGTCCGTTCGGGGCTCCGGAGAGTGGAGATCGTCGCCATCGTCATCATCAACCTTCCTCCATCACCAATTCCATGATGCTCACCGTCGTGTGTGAGTAATTCCATCATAGGCTTGCTAGACGGTGATGGTTTGGATGGGATCTATCATGTAATCGAGTTAGTTTTGTTAGGGTTTGATCCCTAGTATCCACTATGTTCTGAGATTGATGTTGCTATGACTGTGCTATGCTTTATGCTTGTCACTAGGGCCCGAGTGCCATGATTTCAGATCTGAACCTATTATGTTTTCATGAATATATGTGTGTTCTTGATCCTATCTTGCAAGTCTATAGTCATCTACTATGTGTTATGATCCGGCAACCCCGAAGTGACAATAATCGGGACCACTCCCGGTGATGACCATAGTTTGAGGAGTTCATGTATTCACTATGTGTTAATGCTTTGGTCTGGTACTCTATTAAAAGGAGGCCTTAATATCCCTTAGTTTCCAATAGGACCCCGCTGCCACGGGAGGGTAGGACAAAAGATGTCATGCAAGTTCTTTTCCATAAGCACGTATGACTATATTCGGAATACATGCCTACATTGCATTGATGAATCGGAGCTTGTTCTGTGTCACCCTAGGTTATAACTTCTACATGATGAATTGCAACCGACGTAATTTCCCATCACCGATCCAATGCCTACGAGCTTCACCTATATTGCTTGTCGCTTATTTACTTTTCCGTTGCTACTATCACAAAAACTACAAAAACACTATCTTTACTTTTATTGCTGCTACTATCATATTACTTTGCTACTAAACTATCTTGCTGCAGATACTAAGTCTCCAGGTGTGGTTGAATTGACAACCCAGCTGCTAATACTTAAGAGTATTCTTTGGCTCCCTTTGTGTCGAATCAACAAATTTTGGTTTAATACATTACCCTCGAAAACTGTTGCGATCCCCTACACTTGTGGGTTATCAAGACTATTTCTAGTGCCGTTGCCGGGGAGTATAGCTCTATTCTTTAAGTCACTTGGGATTTACATCTGTTTATCACTATGAAGAATTTGAAGGACTCAAAAACCAAGATCTTACCCTCAACTACGAGGGGAGGTAAGGAACTGCCATCTAGCTCTGCACTTGATTCTCCTTCTATTATGAGTAAACTTGTGACACCTACTCCTGCTATTGAATCTTATATGTCGTATGTTCTTGATGATGCTACTTCTGCTATGTATGATGAAACTATCTCTATGCATGATACTGTGCCACTAGGTGAATTTCTAGATAAGGTTAGGGAGAGTGCAAATGTTGATGATATTTATGAAAGTGATGATGAAACTACTCCCAATAGATCTGAGTTGCCTGTTGTGCCCGAGGGTTATGTTATGGATGAAGAAACTGCTAGAGACTTTCTTGCTTGCAATGATAGATATGATCTTAAGAAGTTATTAGCTAAGCTGAAAGAAAAGTCCTTAAATGCTAGAATGAAACATGACCCTGCTTTTGCTACTTCACCTATATGTGTTACTGATAAGGATTATGAATTCTCTGTTGATCCTGAGTTAATTACTTTGGTTGAATCTGATCCTTTCCATGGCTATGAGTCTGAAACTGTTGTGGCACATCTTACCAAGTTGAATGATATAGCCACCCTATTTACCAATGATGAAAAGATTCGCTACTACTATATCCTTAAGTTGTTTCCTTTCTCGTTAAAGGGTGATGCTAAGACTTGGTTTAATTCTCTTGATCCTGGTTGTGTGCGTAGTCCCCAGGATATGATGTATTACTTTTCTGCTAAATATTTTCCCGCTCATAAGAAACAAGCTGCCTTACGGGAAATATATAACTTTGCTCAAACTGAAGAAGAGAGTCTCCCACAAGCTTGGGGGAGGCTTCTCCAGTTACTTAATGCTTTGCCTGATCATCCTCTTGAGATGCATGATATACTTGATGTCTTTTATAATGGACTAACCGATGCTTCCAGAGACCACCTGGATAGTTGTGTTGGTTGTGTTTTCAGGAAAAGAACAGTGGAACAAGCTGAATTACTATTGAATAATATGCTAGCCAATGAAAATAATTGGACACTTCCTGAACCAGCCCCTAAGCCAACTCCGAAGAAAAGAGGTGTTCTATTTCACAGTCCTGAAGATATGCAAGAGGCAAAGAAATCTATGAAAGAAAAAGGTATTAAAGCTGAAGATGTTAAGAATTTACCGCCTATTGAAGAAATACATGGTCTTGATAACCCGACACAGGTAGTAAACGTAAATTCTCTTTATAGATTTTATGAATGTGATATTCCTCGTGATAAGTCGGCTAGCCAATGCTTAGATGAGTTTGACTATTTTATTGGGAAACAAGAAAACTTCAATGCTTATGTTGGTAGACAATTACAACACAATGCTTATATGATTGAACGCTTGAGTGATTATCTGTCTAATGCTAAAGGTAAACTGAAACTCATTAGTAAACATGCTTCCATGGTCACCACTCAAGTAGAACAAGTACTTAAAGCTCAGAATGATTTGCTCAATGAATTAAATAGTAAGAATAATGACTATGTAGTTAGAGTTGCAACTAGAGGTGGTAAAATGACTCAGAAACCTATGTATCATGAAGGCCACCCTAAGAGAATTGAGCAAGATTCTCAGAGAGCTAATTTAGATGCACCTAGTTCTTCTAAAAAGAAGAAAAAGAAAAATGATAGGACTTTGCATGCTTCTAGTGAACCTGTAGCTCACACACCTGAGAATCCCAATGATATATCTGTTTCTAATGCTGAGACACAATCTGGTAATGAATATGAACCTAGTGATAATATTAATAATGATGTTCATGATGATGCTCAACCTAGCAATGATAATCACACAGAGATTGAACCTGCTGTTGATCTTGATAACCCACAATCAAAGAATCAACGTTATGATAAGAGAGACATTGTTGCTAGGAAGCACGGTAGGGATAGAGACCCATGGGTTCAGAAACCCATGCCTTTTCCTCCGAAACCATCCAAGAAAAAGGATGATGAGGACTTTGAGCGCTTCGCTGAAATGATTAGACCTATCTTTTTGCGTATGCGTTTGACTGATGTGCTTAAAACAAATCCTTATGCCAAGTATATGAAAGATATTATTACCAACAAAATAAAGATACCTGAAGTAGAAATATCCACCATGCTTGTCAATTATACTTTTGAGGGTGGAATGCCTAAGAAATTAGGAGATCCAGGAGTACCTACTATACCTTGCTCCATTAAGAGAAACTATGTTAAAACTGCTTTGTGTGATCTTGGAGCTGGTGTTAGTTTTATGCCTCTCTCTTTATATCGTAGACTTGACTTGAATAAGCTGACACCTACTGAAATATCCTTGCAAATGGCTGATAAATCAACTGCTATACCTGTCGGTATATGTGAGAATGTGCCTATTGTAGTTGCAAATGTTACTATTCGAACGAACTTTGTTATACTTGATATTCCCGAGGATGATAGTATGTCTATTATTCTTGGAAGACCTTTTTGGAATACTGCAGGGGCTGTTATTGATTGCAACAAAGGCAATGTCACTTTTCATGTCAATGGTAATGAGCATACGGTACACTTTTCGAGGAAACAACCTCAGGTTCATAGTATCAATTATATTGGAAAAACTTCAACTATTACTATTGGAGGTTTTGAGTTTCCTATTCCTACTATCAAGATGGCATATGACATACTTATTGTTGGGGACATACATATCCCCATTGAGGTAACATAGTGTTATTCGAAAATTCTCCGATTTCATGTTACTCGGAAAGAGTTTATTAACAAGACCTGATCAACCTTGTTAATGGATTCCTTTTGATGAACATGGAATAGGTGAATCTAGATAGCACAAACCTTCTATACCCTCTTTTACTTTTTGTTAATTAGGTTAAATAAGATAAAAATAGCATTGTCTGTCTGTTTCCAGACTTATCCGTGCAATAAAAAATTATCTCGAAAATAAAAGTTCTCCAAATGCCATGAAAATGAAATATGATTTTTTTAAAGAATATTTAAGAAAATATGGCACTGAACACATAGCGAGGGGAGCCAGCACGTGGCCTCGAGGGCACAGGGTGCGCCCCCCTTCACAGGGCGCGCCCCCCTGCCTTGAGGGCCCCACGTGGCCCCCCTCCACTTATCCTTTCACCCAGGCTCTTCTTCTTCCTCCCAAAAAAATCCCCAACCAGCTCAAACCCGAGTTCTAGCTCATTTTGGTGCCATTTTTGATCTCCTTGCTCAAAGCACTGATAACAAGCATAATTTTTGTGGTGACATGCTATCAACCATATAAGAACTTTTAAGTAAAGTAATCAAGGCATGTAATTCAATTCAAGTCATAACAAACAAGAGTCTATATTAGCATTGTAACAAGTAACATAAGAACATAAAGGTGCAAGAGCTCTCGCTGTCCGTGACTCGAATGTCTCCAAATGGTGTTTGCGTGCAAGAAAGGGGAGAGGGATATATGAGGGAGTAAAACATAGTTTTTGTATTGTTGAGAAATTAATCTACTAAAGTTTCACACTTGGTCTTCTTTGGAATCTTATCTTGACTCATCCCCAGACCGTCAGCCAGGTACAAGTCAAAATGATCCACTCCCTTTCGATATTTTGAGCACTCATGCAATGGATGAGCGTAAGCAAGAAAGTCGACACTTTGGATGGCAAAGAGAGAAAAATGATGAAGGGGGAAGACAAAAAAGGTGTGAAATGCTCACATCAATGAGGACAATCATCGGCGAGAGAAAGCCAAATGATAGATATGATGCGAGGAGTTGGGATTGCCATGCAACGGATGCACATATGAGCTAAGGTAAGCTCTCCAATGGAACTAGTGGGGGTGCATCCAACTTGCTTGCTCAAGAAGACCTAGATCTCTTTTGAGGAGGCTCATCATTGGAATATACAAGCCAAGTTCTATAGTGTAAAGGTCCCCACATAGCTATATGCATGAATGATAATCTCTATGGAGTACAAGGTATAAGATGGAGTACGAGTGTGGATCTCTCAAAAGAAATAGTAGTGTGCCCCCTTCTCTCTTTTTATTTCTTTTTCTCTTTTTTTTCTCTTTTTATTTTATTTTTTTGTGGCCTCAATGGCTCTTTCTATTTATCTCTCATTTGTCCTCTTTGGGATCTTTTGATTTTGTCCTCTTTGGGATCTTTTGATTTGTCCTCTTTGGGATCTTTTCCTCACTTTAGGGGCAACACTCTATGTATTAAAAGAAGTATAGAAGATCTTTCACACTTTACAAAAGTACTCAACATAAAGAAAATGAAACTATCATGATGTATGCAAATGTATGCCTCTGCCAGTGTAGCAGGATATGCAATGATACTAGCGCGTCATGTAGCAATGATTAGGGCAAGGCCCAACTAGCATGCGGCTCATCGATCAAGCAAAAAGCATGTATGACATGAATATCAAGTCATGAGAAGATGGATGTTGCATGGCAATGTATCTCGGAAAGGCTATGGAAATGACTTAATAGGTAGGTATGGTGGCTGTTTTGAGGAAGGATATAATGAGGCTGATGATGACAGAGCGTATCGTGCCAAGGATTTGGATGCACCGGCGAAGTATGCGCCAACTCTCGAGGTGAGAAAGAGCAATGCACGGTACCGAAGAGGCTAGAAAAATATGGTTAGGTGGAACTTTCAACTTTCGAATACTCACATTAGTCCGAAGAACTCATGCACTTATTATCGGTAACTCTCAATCTAATTAGGAGGTTCACAAAGAGACAAGTACCCCGAGGAGGTGTATATGGGGGTTTGGTTACCCTTGCGCATCCTCGACCCATGGTACGTTAGTGTCCTCTAATATTCGATCCCTCCAAAGATTAGTGATCCATTTAGTAGCTAAAGTTCTCAACTATTTTGTAGGTTTTCGAAAATAAACACGGATTGCCCAAAATACGACATCTATCACTAATAGGCTAAAGCTCTTGACACCAAAAGTTCAGACATTACTCATGGCAATACCTCAAAACTATTGCAAGTTACTACTAAAATTAAATAGCAACCTCAGTTACCTACTTTAAGTTAAGACACACAACTCAGTGCAACAGACAAACTCTCTTAACAAGATAAACATGAAAACTCAGGAGAGTTCAACAACCAACTAAACAAAAGCTCTTTAAAAAGAAAATCATGAAAACTAAGAGCTAAACATAACAGTAGCTATGGAAAGACAAAGAACACACACAGCAAAGATAAGCATGAAAATCCTATGTTGTGTTCTAGGTTGAAGTGGAGCGTGTTTCTCTCCCACACAAAGAAAGCTGGGTTCTAACTTGTTATGAACAGCAAGCAAAGCTAAAGAAAACTAAAAAGGAAACTAAGAGCAAGACGCTCCAAGCATAGCACATAACGCATGAAGTGATTAAAATATAGTGGAACGAAAGACGAACTGTTAATTGTTGATGGAGAAGGGGATGCACGGGGGCATCCCCAAGCTTAGACGCTTGAGTCTTCTTGAATATTTCTTGGGGGTGCACGGGGGCATCCCCAAGCTTGAGCGTTTGACCCTCCTGGATCTTCTTTTATCATCTTCCCTCGCACACTTGAAAACTCCCTTCATACATAACTTATCATAATCTGATTAGCGAGGTTAGTACCCATAATAAAATAACTTTTCCTTGCTGGAAATAAAGATAATCTTGAAGAGCAACTATTTCTCAAGATTGCCAAAAGGTTTTTGCAAAGAAAAAGCAAGCTCAAGGTTTGCAAAACGAAGAAAAGGCAAAACAGGACAGAATCTGTGAAAAACAGGCCAGCAGGTAGTAAATAATTTTTTCGGGGCACTTCTGCAACTCAAATCAAAAAACTCAGAACAGACGCCCGAAAGCCAATTGTATAGAGCACGCTGTCGAAAAAATTCAGATCAAAAAGATGATCTGGTGATTTTATACGAACTAGTTAGCATGCACGTGCAACGCACGTCTTCATTATTGCGAAACATGATGCAATATATAAATTATTAGCATCCAATTATCTCAGAATTTGTTAACCATCTCGGCAAACATGCAAACATCTGTAAAGAGCATCTAGCAGACGAAAGTAACTTGACAATTGCATTGCATGGCCGCTGCATTGTCATGAGGCAACTTGAGGGACTAACTTAATTATTATGAAAATATATGCAAAAAGGGCATAGGGTTAAATTTCAAAACTAAATATGGTACTCACTAAACAAACACCCAACTATTGTCTGTATAGAATATTTGAACATGTGCGACCGGCCATGAGAAGCATCAGCCTGCGGCTGGTGCTCCCAAGCCTCTCTTGGAACATCCATCAAGTGCCCAACAAGTGACCGAGCACTCTCAGTAAACATCCATCATTTCATCCATGAAGAAATAATGCCAAGGCAATTATCATCCCACAGCGTCAATTAGAAAAAAAACTTTAAATTGACTGGGCTAGGAATCACAAATGTACCTTTATCCAAGCAGAACGAGCAGCCCTTGCAGGTATCCAAAGTTGGAAACCATTGCAAAATGCCAAATGCTGCTACATTGTGCCTTGCAAACACATGTTTTCTTTTACTTCAAAACCATGTAATTGCTCTCAAGCAACAAATCCCCGCATCCATATTGAATGAGGAAAAAGAACAATCATGTTTCCTAAAAAACAGGAAAGCAATTAGAACTCCACAAAATATGATTTCACCAGATTTGATGATAAACATGTCCAAGAAAAATGCACATGTAAGCTCTGTGCCAAAAAAATCAGTTGTACAGGAACTGAAATGAATACCTATTATGCCCACCGCTTTTCCACCTTGATGCAATTTTGGAAAGGATAAATATAGGACATCCTAGATCTAGAAGATATCAGTTCTTAAAAATAAAAACACATGGGAAATCATAGCTCATGAACAACATTTCAGTAGTACCTCAAGGAATTTTTTAACTGAGAATTGTAAGCCAACTTCTTGTAGCTACAACAGAGGTATCTATGAACACCCATATTAAAGAGCTTCACCATCTGCACAGGACCACGATAAAGATATGCTTGCCTCTACCATGATTCGTGTTGCTGCCCAAAATTCTGCGATGGATATTTCTACCTTTGGCATTATGTAGACTGGAAATTACTGCTGATCCTTGAGGGGAACCCAAAAAGAAAAAGATAACAATTCAAAGTATGCATTGAAAATATAACAGGGAAGTGATCCCTTGCTTGACAGGCAGAGGGGTACTCGAGGCATCAGCAATAGTTTTGCTACATGAAAAAAAACCTGCATATATGAAATTAGCATCAACACTGTCCTGGTCTATATAACATCAGCCTACTTGATCCTACCATCCATTAAAAAACTATACATAAACATCACTGCAGAAATAAAATAAGAAATAAGGCTGCAAAAGAATTTATTTTGTCAGTCCAGTTAGCAAAGTAGAAAAATAGTCAAGAGCCCTTTCAATAGTGAACCAAGTTGTGGCACCTTCTGAACCTGCAAAGAATTAGTAATTTGGGAAAAACCATTAAATGACAAGTCTAATATAACCTCACATGGCATCGCAAAATAAAATAAAAGGTGTGCAAGTGAACTGGAAAGAGCTATGTTACAACAAATCATAGTCCCTCGATTGTCCAACTTTTGGCAAGTAGAAGTCCACGCCTGGGTGGTCTGTTCACCTTCCAAATGTAGCACCATAAAAACAACCGAATATCAATTTTACAGTTCAAAGCAACCCAAACCATCGAAATGTATGAGAAATCTCTGAAATTTGTACTGGTTAAAAAAGGCATTGTCAACCAATCTAGATGAGATAATATCTCAGTGAAATCACGTCTTGCATATACTCCCAATTAGCATAACTTGTTTATTGTTCCATCAACCTGCATGAAGACTTAGAAATCATTTCGCACTCTTTGATATTAGGCTTAACATTAGCAGAACTTTCACATGATTTCTCCATCTTATAAACCTTCATGGTTTCCTTCGTCACTAAATACAAGTGCAAATGCAACATTGAAATTAAGGCAAAAAATTATGGGAACTGGTGTAAGAACTATCCATCAGGCAGACTACTATACAAGCATCGATTTTCACATATAAAGGTGAGAGATTCATGTGGTTATAACAGACATACTTCTCGACGTTCAGCAAAATGTTTAACAGTAAATTGTGGTGCTTAATTCTACTGGGTTGCTTTTCTTGTACATGCTAATTATGAATCATACTCAGCTAATTATGTGTATGTATGCCCCTCGGTTATAACTATATTCTGCTCTCTCTCCCTCTCCCTCCCTCCCTCCCTACTCCATGGAACAAGCGCACCGTATACGATTAGATTCGATCGAGTCTGTTTGCAAATTGTTCCAGTCACAAGGTATTCAAGTATTAGCAATAGTACTCTGGTAACTCTTTGCTTTATTGAAGACTCGATGAAAGGAATCACGCACCATCCAAACAAAATTGAGCGGAGGGCAGCGTAAGATTGTTGACTCGTCGTGGTTACCTGCGGCTGTACATTCTTCTGAAACTGGATGTTGACAAGGTGTGGCTGCACACTGTTTGACCCGAGAAATATAAAATCCGCCAATGATGAGGGTGCCCCTGCAGTTTGTAAGATCAGCGACGATCAAAGAAGAAAAGCTATACCATGTGTTGGGGTGGAATGAGATAATGACAGGGTCAACAAATCCAACATTTATCTGCTTTGAGAAGAAAAGGGTAAACCATTTTCAATATACCACTGAAGTTTCTCTACATTACATTCAGTCACTCGATATGATTATATGAATGTCCGTCTGTGTATTCCCCAAATACCAAAACTGTCTCTAGCCCCTTCTTCCGACATTTGTGAATCAAAAAGAACAAATAATCTGAATCAACCTAGAAAGCAAGGAACCACGCCTGCAAAATTGATTCACCGCGGCTTGATGGCTGTAGCACATGGGCGCAGGTATGGGCGCGCGGATGAGAGAGAGCAGAGCGGAGGGGCTTACCTACGACGGAGTGGAAGAGGCGTCTGGGCACCGGAGGCGCAGGATGAGACATGAAGGAAGCGCAGGGCAGAACAATAGATCGCGCCGGTACCCGCCACACCTTCATCGGGCCGCTGGCCGTGATACGCACTGCCCGAGGTGGAGCGGCCATGGACGCCGCGGATCCGCCGCCGTGGTTGCTGCGCCCAACCTAGAGAAAGACGGGCCGGAGGAACCAGAGGTGGAGCTGCCGCAGACGATGCGGATCCGTCGCCATGGTTCCTGCGACCGGCGAAAGAAGGATCGGGGTGAGGCATCGATTTTTTTTTTATTTTTTTTTACGGGAGGGGAGGCACCGATTTGGGATGAAATTGATCCACTTATTGCGGGGCGGGGCCGCGGGATCAGGGGACGTGGAGCGATACGGTGGTTCGCAGACCACGGCGTCTGCCAGGCAGAACATTTGATCTGAGACGTTGATCGAATTGGTACATCATTGATGTAATATGGGCAGTAGGATATGTTTAGTTTGACTTAATCCAAGGGTCCTGATTACTCTGTGTACAATTTGTTGTGTGGTTTTAGGGGAGTTTATGTTTGCTCTTTTAATAGTAGTATAGATTTTTCTGTACAAGGACAAAATCTGTTTCCTGGACAGCACGTCACAACTTTTGAACTTTCTTGCAATCGGAGGCTAAACTTGCCACAAAGCTGAAAAGAAAAGATACAATGATGATGCTACTGTAGTAACAAACATCAAGACCACTAAAACTGAAAGGAAAGATAACAATGGTTGTCTCCCTAGAGCTCTTTCTTTATAGCCATAAAGATAGGCTTAAGACTTTAATGATGCTCTCGTAGGAATAAGAGTTGAAGAACAAAAGAGAGCATCAAGAAGCAAATACCAAACACATTTAAGCCTAACATGCTTCCTATGCATAGGAATATTGCAATACAATAATTCATTGAAGCACAAAGCAATAAGCATAGGAAGACAAAACAAGTGCAGCTTCAAAACCTTCAACATAAAGAGAGGGAACTTGATATTATTGAAATATCTATAAGCATATGTTCCCTTCTCATAATAATTTTCAGTGGGATCACGAAAAAACTCAACAATATAAGCATCACATAAAGCATTGTTACCATGATCCACATGCAAAAAGGTATCATTACTCTTCATATAAGCAAAATCTTTCTTATTAGGAATAGTGAGAGTAAAGCAATCATAACCATCATGGTAATCATTGTATTTAGGAGGCATATCATAATCATAAAAAAAATTATCCTCAATAGTAGGTGGACTGAAAACATCATATTCATCATTGTAATCATCATATATAGGAAGCAAAGTATCATCAAAGTAAATTTTCTCTTCAAAAGTTGGGGGACTAAAAATATCATGTTCATCAAACGTGTCATCCCCAAGCTTAGAGCTTTCCATGTCATTAGCAATATTGATATTCAAAGAAAGCATACTAATAACATCACCACCATCATGATTGTTATGCAAATAATAAAGTTCCATAGGTTTTTTAATTTTCTCTTCAAACACATCATGTCCCAAAGCAAGGTAGAGCTTATAAAGCTCTCTCATATTTTTGTTGTTTTCCATTAAGCAAAACTAGTGAAAAGACATAAAGAAAACTGAAAGGTAAACTAACAAGACTAAAAAGCAAAGATATAAGATAGCGTCAACTCCCCTATCTTGAAGAGTGGAGTCCCCGGCAACGGCGCCAGAAACTTGCTTGATGGCTTCTCGCCCCTCGTTGGTTACCCCAAGTGGAAGGGTTGAGATGTAGCGTAGCGGCAAATTTCCCTTGGCAAAGATACCAAGGATCGAATCCCGTGAGACTCCGAGGGTCGACAAGAAGGTGTCAATGGTGCCAGAAACTTTTGCTTGACAGGACCTGCACACAGATACAAATAACTTTGCTCCCAGCGAGTACAGAGAGGTTGTCAATCCCTCCGGCCTTGTCGTTTACAAAGGATCAAACGCAAGAGATAATGGTGATAGGTATGACTGCAACTAGGAAATAAGAACAGGAAGTAAATAACGGGTGTGATCAGTGATGGTAATATGGACCGGGGTCCCATGATGTTCACTAGTGATGTCTCTCTCCCAAAAGACGATAAAACAGCAAGCGAGGTAAACAAATTACAGCTAGGCAATTGACAAGATTATGTGCGCAAACCAATGCTAACTATGCTGTAAAGAAAGGTAGAGGCTCAAAAGCATGAGCGGTACGCCAAGGCAAGTAGACCGAAATCCATCTGCATCTACTACTAATCATCCACCTTGAGATATCTATCCAGAACATCTCGCTGGTATTAAGTTGCGAGTCCCACCCAAAGTGCAAACTCAAAGCAACAGACAACTGCATTTAAAGAACTTTGCATAAAGTAAACAATCCTTGCACCCGCAAGTACAAGCGCCATTGTTTTCCCCCTTGTGGCAACAGCACATCCCCTAGACTCATGTTTCTGTCACTCAAGCTAGTCATCGAGGGGCATGAACCCACAATCAAGCATAACGTTCCCTCTTGGAGTTACTACCTACTACTCGGCCAAAGCAATAAATAGCAACGGAGAACATGCAAGAATTACTCAAGAACATAAATATAAAAGAGGTGAATCAAATATATTACTCACACACAATCTGAACATAATCTCATAATCCATCGGATCCCAGCAAACTCAGCAGAGCAATAGCATAAAGATTACATATGTGCCTCGATCATGTAGGGCATCTCACGAGGTCTAATCGATGAAGAACAAAGAGGGGAGGAGAACATCACATAGCTACTGGTCATGGACCCATGGTCCAAGGTAGACTACTCACAACTCATCCGGGAAGCGTCCATGGTGGTGGAGAAGCTCCCGGTGGTGGTTCTCCCCTCCGGCAGGGTGCCGGGAAGAGTTCTCCTGGTGCTCCCGGTCTTGGAAGCGCGGCGGCGGCGGAACAGAGACGAGATCGCGAAAAAGGGTTCCGTCCTCGAGGGTTTCGGGACGCGAGCAATATATATGCAAAAGGGGGTCACCAGAGGCGGAGGTGGGGCCCCAGGCGCCCCCCTGGCGCAGCCAGGGGTGGGGCCGCGCCGGGTGTCGTGGGAAACTGTCCACCACGAACACCTATGGGACCGGAGCCCCTTGCTTGTGCGGTAAGAGGGCGGAGGGAGCACAAAGAGCAGATCGTGGGGATCACGCAGGCAGTTTACCCAGGTTCGGGCCGCGATGGACGTGTAAAACCCTACTCCTGCTTAGTTTGTATTGAGTTGGAGAGCTCGGGAGCTTGAAGATCTAGCTACACCCAGCGTATGAGCGATCTAGGTTCCGAACCCTTTCTACGTTGTGCATGGGCCTCCTTTTATAGTGCAAGGGGTCACCGACAGGTGTCAACGTAGGAGAAAGGGTAAAAATGTAAAAGAGGTGGTAGTTGTAACAGTGCGGGAATAGTGGAGCTACAGTGTATGAACAGTGGTCACTACCTACTTTGACAGTGGGGGACAAGAGCATTTAATGCCCATCGCCGTCGACCCCAAAAGCTCCCGCCCTTGCGTCTCCGTTTGCCACGGCGATGGCTTCACCACCGTGGAGTGCCACCGTGTCCCCCAGGCTGCACAGCCATCCGCCACGCGTCCCTGGAGTGACCCCAGGGCGACGCGTGGTTCGATGAGCTGGAGCGCGGGCACACAGCGCAACTCTCCCCGGCAAGCACCTTGCCGGGGTCTTGACCTTGCCGGGCCCGGAAGCTTGCCGGGCTCTGAAGCTTGTCGCTCCCCGGGCCCTGCCGGGGCGCATGTTGCGTCGAGACATGTCTTCTGTAACGCAATCTTCTAGTCTTCCTGGCAAGCTCCTCTTGCCAGGGCCTTGCGTGGGTGAGGTAATCTTGAGCCTGGAACGGCCTTCCCGGCAAGCTCTACTTGCCGGGGTCTTGATCTTCTGTCTTGTATACTTTGTTTTTGAATGGTTTTATATGGAGCAGGAAGGTCTTCGGCAAGCGCGTTGTAGGCCCTGCCGCGGGAAGCTGCTACCGCCCGTGCACAAGTTGGGGTACTGAGGTACCCCTACCTTAGTACACCGACAGGAGCCCCCGGGCCTGGGCCACACACGGTGCCGAGCGTTGTTGGGCCAGGCCCAAAACAGTGCACGGACACGCGCGGCCCACGGCACGCCGAATCCACTTCCGCATCCGCCGCGTCCCCCCGTAACGGCACGCGTCGATTGCGGCGTCGTGGGATGGGACGTGGCCACGTTCTTTTAATGGAAAGAGCGAAACGTCCCCCACTTCCCCATAAAAGCAGAGGAAGCAGGAGCGGTTCCCCTCCTACGCCTTCATTGCTTCTTCTTCCATCTCCAGAGATCCCCTCTTGCGCTCCGCCTCCACACCTCCTCCGTCGTCTCCCGCATCTGCGGCGCCGCCGGACTCTTCGTCCCCCTTCCCTCGCCGCCTCTGCCATGGCCCCGAAGACCGAGAAGGCGAAGGCGGAGAAGACCAAGAAGGAGAAATCCGAGCAGGCGGCGAGGCTTACTCTGCTGTGGAAGCGGAACGTCGTCTTCTTGCCGAGGCTCAGCGCGCGGGAGCTCTGGAACAAGTACTACTTGTTCTGGGCCAAGGAGACCAAGGCGCACCCCCGGACCAGAGCCTATCCGGCCGCCGCCAAGGACAACTATCCTGGCGGGTACTTCTTCTTCGCAGCTTTCTTTCATTGCGGCCTTTGTCCCCCTTTTTCCGATTTCTTCTGCGACATCATGCATACCTACGGCCTCCACCTTCTTGACTTCACCCCCAACGCCATCCTCACGATGGCGGTTTTCGCACATCTGTGCGAAAACTATATTGGGATATATCCAAATGTAGCGCTGTTTAGGCACTTCTTCACCCCTAGAGTAGAAGCCGGCGCTCCCCTCTCCGGGGGGATTTCTTGGGTCTTCCGCTTGAACAAGAAGGAGTCCTACTTGCCGAGGGAGCTCCGCGGCAAGTGGGAGGAGTGGCGTGCAGACTGGTGTTGGATAGTCGAGGACGAGCCGCAACCCTTCACCGCGCCACGCACAACAGCCATCGTGCGCGGCAGGGACTGGAGTGAGTTGGATTCGGACGACGGCAAGCTCAACGTCGCCCTCATCAGAATTCTTCGTCTCCGGGTAGCAAGGTTGTCTGTCGGAGAAGTAGGCACAGATTTCCTCCGCCGCCGCATTGCCCCTCTACAGGATAGGAAGAGGCCGGCATGGGAGTACGGCAATGCGGCGGACATAATGAGGCTGCGCCCCGGGCTAAACTTCAACTTCACATCGCTAGAGCTGAAGGGGATGGTCCGGGAACTATTTAAGCACGACCCGGCCCACCCAGAGTGGTTCAGAGCTCCCTGGGGGGGTGGTGCCTCTCTGCAACAGCACGGCCCGGGATTCTCTTCGCGCCATGATGCCCGCGTGTGACTCACATGGCATCGATCGCACATGGATTCCGCCCAAGCCAGACGTCATCCTGAGCTTCTTCGACAACCTGGTGGAGGTGGCGAAGAACAAGGACGAGATCAAGGGGCTCACACGGGACACCACCGACCAGGAGATAGCTTACATAGCTTCTCGGGTTGAAGAGGCCGCAGCAGCCGCAGCGGCAGGAGAGTTTGGCTTCACGCCCGATGAGGCAGAGGCTGCGGATGCGTCCTGCCAAGCGGAGGAGGCGGAGATCCGCAGACTTCTGCAGCTTCCTCCCGACGAGCTCGCCGGGGTCCTTTCCTTGAGGCACTCCGGGATCTCCGGAATCCTGACCGAGGCCGCGGCGAGAGGCAGCGCTGCCGGAGGAAACAGAGGCGCCGCAGGGAGCGGAGGCGCCGGAGGGAGCGGAGGCGCCGGAGGGAGAGCGGCCACAGTGCAGGGCGCTGGGCCCAGCAAGCCTGCCGAGGAGGAGGAGGAGGAGGAGGACGTCGGGGCCGACGAGGACTCCGACGGGTCGCTGGGGCTCTACGCTGACGACCTCTCCTCGTCATCGGAGACCTCCCCGCCTCGGGCAAGCCCTAGGCGATCTCCGCTGAAGCGTCTCCGCAAGGCGACGACGGGGACGAGGGCGCAGGCGCCCCGGCAACAACCAGCTCGCCGGGCGGCGCGAGCTACCCGGGGGAGCCAAGCTGCGACGGGGGCGCCCGGCGCACCAACCACGGCGGGGGCGACCCGCACACAGGCCACGGCAGGGGCGACCCGCACACAGGCCACGGCGGAGGCGCCCCGCACGACAGCGCCAAGCGGAGGAGGGTCCTCGCAGAGCGGAGCGGCTGCTCCGCCTGCTCCCCGGGCCTCGGCGTCCACAGGGGCCGGGTCTTCGCAGCCCCCAGCCCCGGGAACCGCCAAGCGCCCGAGGGAGTCTTCGCCTCCTGCTCCTCGCGCGGACGCGCCTCAGGTGGCGTTTGACTTCTCCGCCCTGAGCGACGACGACGACGAGGAGGAACAGGAGTAAGAGCTTGAGGCTTTATATCTTCTTTAACTTCGTCTTGATTTTTGCTGATTCTGATCTTGCTCTCTGCTTGGATCTCAGGACCCTGGCCCAGCGAGTGGCGAAGAAGGCCAAGGTGCCCGTGGTCGAGGTCGCGGACGACTCGCCTGTCGCGGCGACAGGGGACGCGCCGGAGACGAGCCTGCCGGACCCGAGCGCTGCTCCGAGGAGCAGCCCCCAGCGCAGCCCCCAGCGTAAGTCTGGGTTCCATACTTCCGCTCGACGGGCGCGCTTGAGGATTTTGTCTTGTGCTAATATCTTGATTGCTTTATGCAGAGGTGGAGCCGCGGCCACAGGAACATCCGGAGGCCGCTCCCGAAGAGCCGCAGGCCCCGCCGTCCCCGCCAAGGGCGAACTCCCCGGCAAGGGAGAGCACTCCGCCAAGGGCGAGTAGCCCGGCGAGGGCGGCCACTCCGCCAAGGCAGAGCTCCCCGGCGAGGGAGCCCGCCGCCGATGACGTCCGTCAAGGCAAGTCCTGTACTTTTGTCTTCTTGGATTCGTCTCTTTTTTGGATATTTGCTTGAACCTCTTCTTCTTTTTCTTCTTCTTCTAGATCCTCCTCCCCCCGAGCAGATGGAGACGGAAGTCATCGTCGTCGAGGAGGAGGGCGCGCAGGGCGACGGCAGCAACGCCCCCGTCGCTGAGGACACGGCGGGAGCCGCCGAGCCGGCTGCGGAGGAGACCGCTCCGGCCGCAGACGCGGCGGCCGGGTGAAAGTGCAACTAATCCCCGGGTGGTTTTGGTAATTAATAACAACATATATATCATTGAACTAATATTTACTTGAGAATCATTTCAGAGAAGTTTGATGATATGGGTATGGAAATGTCTGAAGAAGTGGACCCCTCAAAATGCTAAGACAAGCATTGGCAAAAGCTCAAGACTCTACTTTTGGTTTAGTGATCAAAGATCACATTGAGTCCATAGGAAAAGCCAATACTATTAAAAGGGGATGAGGTTGTGTTAATGTTCTTGTTGCTCAAGTGCTTGGTGATCTAGCTCCCTCAACTATCAGCACTCTTCATTTTTCAACACACTCATAAGTAATCTCGGACAAACCGATTCTGCAAACTCAGTCCCACCGAGATGAACCACTTCAGTTATTTCCCCAAACCCTAATTTCTCGGTCCATCCGATTCTGAGTTTCGGTCTCACAGAAAATGTACTGCCAACCTTCTGTAACCAATGACAGCATTTCGGAATATCCGAGTTGTTGTTTTCGGTCACACCGAGATGGCAAACCCTAACCTTTGACTCACTTCGGACACACCGAGATGGTATTTTCGGTCCCACCGAAAATCCCAACGTTCACTATATTTGAACTTTCGGTCTGACCGAGTTTTAACTTCGGTCTCACCGAGATTGGTCAAATGTGTGTGTAACGGTTGGATTTTGTGTGGAGGCTATATATACCCCTCCACCCCCTCTTCATTCGAGAAGAGAGCCATCAGAAAGTACCACCACTTCTACCATACACTTTCTGAGAAGTGAACCACCTACCCTTGTGTTGAGATCAAGCCATTCCATTCCTACCATATGAAACTTGATCTCTAGCCTTCCCAAGTTGCTTTCCACTCAAACCTTTCTTCCACCACAGCCATATCAGTGAGGAGAGTTGAGTGTTGGGGAGATTATCATCTGAAGCACAAGAGCAAGGAGTTCATCATCATCAACACCGTCTATTACCTTTTGGGGGGTGGTGCCTCCTAGATTGGTTAGGTGTCGCTTGGGAGCCTCCGTCTTCGAGATGTGGAGTTGAACCAAGAAGTTTGTAAGGGCAAGGAGATCGCCTACTTCGTGAAGATCTACCCCGAGTAAGGCTAGTCCTCCGTGGGCGTAGGCCGTGATGGAATAGACAAGGTTGCTTCTTCGTGGACCCTTCGTGGGTGGAGCCCTTCGTGGACTCGCGCAGCCGTTACCCTCCGTGGGTTGAAGTCTCCATCAACGTGGATGTACGATAGCACCACCTATCGGAACCACGACAAAAATCTTCGTGTCACCAAACTGCGTTTGATCTTCTCCACCTTTCTTTTACATGTGCAATTTACTTTCCGCTGCATATACTCTAGAATTGCATGTGTAGGGTGATACTTGAATTGTTCTTAATTGTGAAACTGCCAAAAACATTGCATGATCTAAAGGCAGATTTTTTATATTGTCAAGTAGTCTAATCACCCCCCCTCTAGACCTACTTTCGATCCTACAAGTGGTATCAGAGCTTTGGTCTCCATTGCCTTGGTTTCCATTGCATTGGACTCCATAAGCTTGGTTTCACAACCTAGGAGAGTATGGCGTCTAGTGAGGGTAATTATCGTAGAGGTCCTTACTTTGATGGTACAAATTTTGCTAGTTGGAAGCATAAAATGAAAATGCATATTCTTGGTCATAACCCAGCCGCATGGGGCATTATCTGTGTTGGTATGCAAGGTGATTTCTTTGAAGAAGGAAAAGTTCCGGATCGCGAAGCTACACCCGAAGAGTTGCGGATGTTGCAAAACAATGCTCAAGCTTGTGACATTCTCTTCAATGCTTTGTGTCCCGAAGAGTTCAACAAAATCAGTCGTCTTGAGAATGCTAAGGAGATTTGGGATACTTTGGTTGAAATGCACGAAGGTACTGAATCTGTGAAGGAATCAAAGCTAGATATTCTTCAAGGTCAACTTGACAAGTTCAAGATGAAGGATGGTGAAGGAGTCGCTGAAATGTACTCTAGGCTTGCTCTCATCACAAATGAGATTGCTGGCTTAGGAAGCGAAGAAATGACCGATCGATTCATCATTAAGAAGATTCTCAGAGCTTTGGATGGAAAGTATGACACCGTGTGCACTTTGATCCAAATGATGCCAAACTACAAGACTCTCAAGCCAACTGAAGTCATTGGAAGAATTGTTGCTCATGAGATGACACTTAAGGAAAAGGAAGAGCTTCACAACAAGTCAAGTGGTGCTTACAAAGCTACAAGTGATGCTCCTACTACCTCAAGTGACAAGCTAATTTCCAATGAAGAGATAAGCCTAATGGTCAAGAACTTCAACAGGTTCTACAAGAATAGAGGCAAAGAAAGAAGCTCAAAATCTAGATCATATGATGAAAAGAGATCTTCTAGCCATGATCGAAACTGCTACAATTGTGGAAGACCCGGACACTTCTCAAATGAGTGTACGACTCCCCACAAAAGAAGAGAAGAATCTCCAAGAAGAAGAGCAAGAGATGAGTCACCTCGGAGAGAGAGAAGGAGTAGAGATGATCGTTATGAACGAAGACCCTCTCGGAAAAGCAAGGATTCGGAGAGGAAAGACAAGTCATCAAGGAGCTACACAAGAAGAAGACATCAAGCTCATGTTGGTGAATGGGTCTCCGGCTCCGACTCTGACAATCAATCCGATGGAAGCTATCACTCCGACTCCGACTATAGTCAAGATGAAGGTGTTGCCGGACTTGCACTAGTATCCTCCAACTCCAACTCCTATGACTTATTTGATTCACCAAATGAGGGAATTGGAAGATGCTTCATGGCTAAAGGCCCCAAGGTAACACACCCTGAATTCATTGACTTTGATAGTGATGAGGATGACTTGCTAGGTGAAGATGAGCTCTTGCATGATAAATCTAGTGAGCTTAGTAATGATGAAAATGCTAGTAGTCTTTACAGTCGAGAAGAGTCGAATGACAATGCTATGAAGGAGATTGAGCGTCTAACTAAAGAACTAAACACTCTTAAGTTAGCTCATGAAACAACTCAAGAAGATCATAGAGAGCTCCTAAGATCTCATGAGAAGCTACGCTTCGAGAAGCTCACTCTAGAGCAAGAACATGAGTTTCTAAAAGCGATCAATGACGATCTTCGAAAGAAGAGTTCTTCATATCTTGCCAAACGACTTCTCTTGTCTAATTTCTTGCCACCTATTAAGACTAAGCATGACAAGCATAAGAAAAGTTCTTCCTCTAGTAGTAACAATAACAATGTTAAATCCAATATTGTTGCTTCTAGTAGTTCTCTTGATTCCACTAACAATGTTTCAAGCCAAGTTACACTTGAGCAAGAAAATAGCTTATTGAAGGAAATCATAGAGAAAGGTGTCTACAAGAGTCTTGCCGGAAGAAAGAACTTTGAGGAGATTGTTCGCAAACAAGGAAGACACCGGAAGAATCAAGGGATTGGTTTTGAGCGAAAGTTCAACGCCGAAGGTGTTGAGTGGGAAGAAGGTCAATACCCTACTCCACTGTTTGTTTCACAAAAGGAGAAGTATGATCCTACTTCTTCCAATGTGGAACAAGCTCAAGATGACCTTCCACCACAAGACCACAAGCTAAAGGCCAAGGACAAGCTTCAAGAGGAGATTGATGCATTCATTGAAGCACCTCAAGCCATGGTCAAGTGGGTTCCCAAGGACACATCAAGTTCTACTTCGTCAAGCTCAACTACAACACCAAGGATTCCCATCAAGATGATGTGGATCCCAAAGAAGAAGAACTAGTAGGTTCTTGAGGGTGACTCCGCCAACAAACTTCACTCATATTCATTTTGGCAAGAACTTGTGCAATCAACTTCCACATCATGCACTTGTTCATGGAGTCACAAACCCTCTTGTTGGTAAGTCAAGGGACAAGGTAATCATTGCTTTCATGGACATCATCTTTTGTGTACTTCACTCTATGTCTATGGATATTCTTGTTTGTTCCTTGTGGGACTAACCCATGTAGGTATTGAAAGTGCTCTAATCCAAAGGATTGCTCCCAACTTTTGATGATCTGCATCAACATTGAGCATCCACATCTTCAACATCTACATGAAGTCTTCTACGACAACCCAAGGTTAGTTTGACCCTTTAAAAGGGGTTCTCACATCTAGGGGGAGCTTTGCTCTAAAAATTGAGCTAAAGCATCTTCAAATGATGTGAACACATAAATGCTTTATGTAAAAGTGGCAACCCCACTTGTGCTTAAACGATGAGTATGACCTATGATCAAATGTTCTCATTTGGCTCCTAAGTCAATATACTCATATATAGATGACCTAGTCATCGACAAATTGTGTGCTAGTAGCTAGAGTGATTGGTTGTGCATGTTTGACACATATTTCAGTTGCTATCTTATTGTGTGAGCATGTTGAATGCATGATTTTATCCATTCAAGGACATCCATTTGTTGTTTTGATTGTTTTGGTTCTCTTTCTGGCCAAATGGATGGACAAGAATGCCTAAGCACCTTCCCTAGCTATCTATGCTTTCTTGTCTCAAAATTCTATTCATGCTCATATCACAACTTTGAACAAGTCTTTTTCGGACAGTCCGAGTGAGGAGCACTCGGAACCATCGATTCGTCTAAGGCTGACTTCCAAAACCTTCTAAGTCCATTTCGGTCTGACCGGTTTCTCAATCTCGGTCCAACCGAAACGCTTAGACTGATCTAGGTTTCATCTCGGTGAAACCGAGTTCAAACTCTCGGTCTGACCGATATGCGTAACTGCACAGCAGTTATACATCTCGGTGACACCGAGTTTTTCAACTCGGTCCCACCGACAGCATGGGGTTATATATACCTGAGGGGCTGCGCGCGATTTCTTTCTTCAAACCGTTCGCCCCCAAGACCCCTGCTGCCGCCGCCCTGGTCTACGGATCGTCGCCTTCGTCGCCTGTGCGCCCTCGCCGCAGGTCTCCGCCGCCGTCAACGGTAATCATCTCCACCGTTGCCGCCGTAGAGGGACACCACCAAGTTAGGGTGTGTCCCGATCCCTTTTCGTGCTCCACTTCTGATTCTTGCACGATAGGTTGCCATGATTCAATCCATGTTTGAAATGTTCCCCATACAATAGTTCAGATCTTCTAGTTTCGAGGAAAATTCTTAGGTTTAGGTTTCCACGGAATGCATCTCGGTGAAGCCGATTTTTGAAACTCGGAATGACCGATTTGGCCTCTGGCCATTGCACTGCGTAATTCGGTTTAACCGAGTTGTGCCAATCGGAACGACCGAAAAGTAGTTTCAGTGAAACCCTAAGTTTTCGGTAGGACCGAAACCCATTTCGGTCTGACCGAAAGTGGTGTGTAGGTTTCTGTTGAGCACTTCGGTTGCACCGAAACCTGAAATCGGTTTGACCGAAATACATTCTGTGAAAACTCAAAACTAAGTTTTGAACTCATTTTTTTTGCAAAAACTTCTGCAGTTGTGATAACTCTTCTATTCTGCCTATACCTTATCTTTTCACAGGTTTTTCAGCCATGTCAGATGTCAGTGACAGCCAGAACAGGTCTGAATCACCGTTTGCTGAAATTCCAGAGGCAGATACAAGTCCTGCGAGCAGCTCTAGTGATGATGGTGAGAGGAGCACCCCTAGTGGTTTGCCTCCTGCAGCCACCAGAACCAGGAAGAAGAGAACTTCTGATGATGAGGACTCTGACTTTGTTGCTGAGGAAGTTACCTCCAAGCCCAAGAGGAATGTGGTTGCCAAAGAGCACCAAGGGCAGCAGCCAAGGAAAGGCACAAGCAAAGTGAAGCAGTCAGCAGTTGCTAAGAAGCTCAACTTGGAAGAACCTGCTCCAAGCAAGGTGAAGAAGACTTCCAAAAGGAAGAGGGTAGTATATGCTGAACCTCAAGTTGATGCTGAAGAAGAAGAAGAAGAAGCACCCCAGCCTCCTCCTCAGAAAGCTAAGTTCATGGGTGATGCTATTCGGGCTCAAGCCTCTTCTAAGCCCAAGAAGCCTGCTCCATCCAAGGCAGCTCCAGCCAAGCCCAAGAGAACAACCAGAAGCATTCCAGCTTCTGAGAAGAACAAAGGTGAGATGCCACAGTCTGAATCAGATGAAGAGCATGTGTTGCTTAAGCTCCGTCCCAAATTGCCACTCCACAATGATGCTCATCCTCAAGCTGAGGACATGAAGGCAAGAAAGGACAAAGGTCTCAGGCTATGGAGACAGTCTGATCCATATGCTGTAAGGAGAAGGACTGCTGTGGACCCCAGATTCCACACCAGAGAGCAGCAGGATTTCTATGAGACCGTGCTAATGGATAAGAAGCCCATTGTTGCTGACACCAGGTATGTTGACTGGAAGTATATTGACAGTGAAGAGCACCGGGACTTCTTTCCCCATGTGCATGAGAGCTTTACTGCATGTGGAGTTGCTGACTTTGTGGGTCAAGAGCTGACAGCTTGGAATGACGAGATGATCATGCAGTTCTATGCCACAGCCCAGTTCTATCCTGATGGCAAGATCACCTGGATGACTGAAGGTCAACGGTTTTCTTCGACTGTTGAAGAATGGGCAGAACTTCTGAACGCTCCAGTGCAGAGAGAGGACGACATTGATGTCTATGGGATTCCTAAGAAGAGTCATGATTCCATGAAGAATATGTACAAGGAGATCCCAGCTGCTGATTTGGAAGGATGGAAGCTTGGCTCAGTGTATTATCTCCAGGCAGGTCTGACCACCACTAACACTATTCTGAGGCATACATTGATGCCTAAGTCAGGAGACCACCGGATGATACGAGGCTATTCTATCAACATGCTGCACATTCTCGATGAGAAGGCACCTTTTAAGGTGATGGACTTGATGGTAGAAACCATTAAGAGGACTGCAGCTGACCAGAAAAGGTCGTGTGGGTTTGCACCGCAGATACAGATGCTCATCAACGCTAAGTTTGGCATGGGCAAATTCTTGTTGGATAGGAAGCACTTGCCACTGCAGCCAGAGCATGAGGACAACGTAGTTGTGATGGATGAAGAGGATCCTACCTCAGTTGAAGGACAAGCCAAAATCGAAGCTGCAAAGAAGGCTAAAGCTGACATAGAGGCAGCAGCAGCAGCTAAGCCAAAGAGCTTTGGAGAACAAATTCTTGAAGCTACCCAGAGGATTGAACAACGCCTGGCCAGCATTGAGCAATCTCAGGAGAGCCTTGAGAGGATTGTCGAGGACAAGATCCACGCTCTGGACGTGAAGCTGACTGAGATTCAGGTGTCTGTCAACAAGCTTGAGGCAGACATGGAGGAGACTAGGCAGGAGAGAGCAGAGCTTATGCAGGATGATCTAGTCCAGGACTCTCATCGCCAGACTGCTCAGATTCCCAGAGGATCCAGATCTGCAGCTATCCCAGTGACAGACTCGAGGGCTACCACTTCAGCACCAGCTACAGCTCCAGCAGTTCCTCCAGCTCCAGCATCCACTCCTCCACCGCAGACTTCAGCAGAAGTCTTCGCAGATGCAGCTATCTCTACACCGACATCTACCCAGACGGGAGCCGCCAGCAGAGCCCGCAGTGACGTTTAGCTCTATACCTTTTCGAACTTTTTGGTAACTTGTTGCCAAAGGGGGAGAAATTGTTATAGATCATAGGGCTTCGAGAGAGAGAGTGCTCTTTCGTCTTTTCGTTCTTTTGCCGGTTTTCCTTGAGATACATTGGTTTCTTTTGGTTCCTGATACTTTATGTGTGCTTGCTACTACGTTTGATGCTACCTTAATGAGTGCTTAGTCATACTATGCTTTAATGTGTGCTTATTGCTTATCATATGCTATTCCTTATTGTATGGCTATTTACTCTTGTCTTGGTGATTGAGTGCATGTTACTCACTCTTATCATTTTGTGCGCTCCACCAAGATGTATGTGACATGGAAGAGTGACCCATAATCCTAATCGATTGTGCATTTGCATTCAAACGCAAATTTCAAATAATGCACAAATTTAGGGGGAGCTCTTGTTTATCACATACTTCTCAAAGCGACGATATTATTCCTTGATTATATCTTTTGTCGAAGCTTTGATCTATATGTTGTCATCAATTACCAAAAAGGGGGAGATTGAAAGTGCAACTAATCCCCGGGTGGTTTTGGTAATTAATAACAACATATATATCATTGAACTAATATTTACTTGAGAATCATTTCAGAGAAGTTTGATGATATGGGTATGGAAATGTCTGAAGAAGTGGACCCCTCAAAATGCTAAGACAAGCATTGGCAAAAGCTCAAGACTCTACTTTTGGTTTAGTGATCAAAGATCACATTGAGTCCATAGGAAAAGCCAATACTATTAAAAGGGGATGAGGTTGTGTTAATGTTCTTGTTGCTCAAGTGCTTGGTGATCTAGCTCCCTCAACTATCAGCACTCTTCATTTTTCAACACACTCATAAGTAATCTCGGACAAACCGATTCTGCAAACTCAGTCCCACCGAGATGAACCACTTCAGTTATTTCCCCAAACCCTAATTTCTCGGTCCATCCGATTCTGAGTTTCGGTCTCACCGAAAATGTACTGCCAACCTTCTGTAACCAATGACAGCATTTCGGAATATCCGAGTTGTTGTTTTCGGTCACACCGAGATGGCAAACCCTAACCTTTGACTCACTTCGGACACACCGAGATGGTATTTTCGGTCCCACCGAAAATCCCAACGTTCACTATATTTGAACTTTCGGTCTGACCGAGTTTTAACTTCGGTCTCACCGAGATTGGTCAAATGTGTGTGTAACGGTTGGATTTTGTGTGGAGGCTATATATACCCCTCCACCCCCTCTTCATTCGAGAAGAGAGCCATCAGAAAGTACCACCACTTCTACCATACACTTTCTGAGAAGTGAACCACCTACCCTTGTGTTGAGATCAAGCCATTCCATTCCTACCATATGAAACTTGATCTCTAGCCTTCCCAAGTTGCTTTCCACTCAAACCTTTCTTCCACCACAGCCATATCAGTGAGGAGAGTTGAGTGTTGGGGAGATTATCATCTGAAGCACAAGAGCAAGGACTTCATCATCATCAACACCGTCTATTACCTTTTGGGGGGTGGTGCCTCCTAGATTGGTTAGGTGTCGCTTGGGAGCCTCCGTCTTTGAGATGTGGAGTTGAACCAAGAAGTTTGTAAGGGCAAGGAGATCGCCTACTTCGTGAAGATCTACCCCGAGTAAGGCTAGTCCTCCGTGGGCGTAGGCCGTGATGGAATAGACAAGGTTGCTTCTTCGTGGACCCTTCGTGGGTGGAGCCCTCCGTGGACTCGCGCAGCCGTTACCCTCCGTGGGTTGAAGTCTCCATCAACGTGGATGTACGATAGCACCACCTATCGGAACCACGACAAAAATCTTCGTGTCACCAAACTGCGTTTGATCTTCTCCACCTCTCTTTTACATGTGCAATTTACTTTCCGCTGCTTATACTCTAGAATTGCATGTGTAGGGTGATACTTGTGTTGATCTTAATTGTGAAACTGCCAAAAACATTGCATGATCTAAAGGCAGATTTTTTATATTGTCAAGTAGTCTAATCACCCCCCCTCTAGACCTACTTTTGATCCTACATCGGGGAGGGGGACGGCGGCCATACTGCCGGCCCGGAGGCGGCAGGAGCGTCGAGCGTTGCGCCGGCCGCCGACCCCTCCACCGAGAAGGAGCCGTCGGCCTATTATCTCGAGGCCCCTAACGGGGTTTACATCCAGGTGCCGTGGGGTTCTTCATCGCGAGCCCCCGCGGAGGGCGAGGCCTTTGATGGAGAGGTCCTCGCCTCCGCGGGTCTGAAGATCGTCGAGGCGCCCGGCGGAAGCGACGGGCCCGAGGAGGAGAAGCTGCTTCATCAGCTCCTAGCCCTTTACCGGGCCAGGCAGGCGAAGCTGGCGTCTCGGGAGGCCCTTGCTGCCAAGGCCGCCGTCGAGATGGCGAAGCGCGCGGCGGAGCTCCGCGCCGCCAACCAGGCTGCCCTCCGCGACGTGGCGGAGGAGCGCGAGAGGCTCGCCGGGGAGTACCAGGAGTGGCTCCTGGAGAAGGCCGAAGCCGAAGAGCAGCAGCGACTCGCCGGGGAGGAGCTGTCCCGGCGAGAAGGAGAGCTCGCCCAACGGAAGGTCAACCTCGACTCCCACGAGGAAGACCTTGCCGCTCGGGAGCAGGCCCTTGGCGGAGAGCTGAAGGAGGCGAAAGCCGCCGCGGCTGCCGCGGAGACCGCCAAGGAGGAGCTCGCGGCCAAGGTTGCGCAACTGGAGGAGTCACTGAAGGCGAGCGTGGAGCGAGTCACCGCGCTCAATACAGAGCGCGAGAAGGACGCCCACACCAACTCCGAACTCCAGGTGCGCCTCTCCAAGCAGGGCGACGAGCTGAAGGCCGCCAAGGACTCAATTGAGGATCTGGAGCTGAAGGTTTCCACGTTGAAGGACTCGCTCGACGCCGTCCGGGACCGGGAAACCAAGCTGAAGGAAGAGCTCCGCAGGGAGCGAGGCTTGGTGGAGAGCGCCAACACTGCGGCCGAGAACTTCCGCCGGACCGTCGAGGTGTGGACCGACGACTTGGTGTCCTCTGCATCCAACATCGATCAGGAGCTGCTGGCGCTGAAGGTTGAGCATCTCATCTACTCTCCGGATCCAAACCTCCCTCACAGCGCCAAGCTCAGCCTTTTCTTCAGAGGGATCGCGCCGGCTCTTGCAGATCTTCGGAAGAAGCTCCCCGCGCAACTGGCCGAGGAGTCGCGCCAGCTCTACGCGGGAACCTTGGAGCGCGTCCTGACGAAGATTGTATACCGCAATCCCGGTATAAACCTCACCAACGTTCTCCGCAGCTTGCCGGCCGACGCGAACACGGAGGCGCTGAAAGCGCAGGTCGCCCACATCATCGCCAAAGTGAACAAGATCTCCAGGATTGAGGGCGGCCGCGTAGATTAGGCCTCCTTTTTCTTTATCTCTTTTGTTGCTGCATAGGGTGTTATGAACTCATTAATCATTGCAACAAGTTATCCTTTGTAAGATATTTATCTTATTTTAATCAATCAGTGCAATGTTATCTTCCTTGTCTTGGTCATCTACTTTGTACGTTTTTCACCCTACGCTTCCAGGGAGCTTGCCGGCAAGGGTCCTTTGCCGCGAGCGCTGAGTGCTGGACTCTGAGCAGCCTGCTGGCCAAGGTCTTACCGGCAAGCAACCTTGCCGCAGCTAGTCGCGACGCACTCAGCTTGTTGAGTGAACTCGAAAACGAACCAAGGGCGCGACACTTGTCGCAGCTCACTCAAGTCATTGAGTGTACTCGAAAACAAGACAAGGGTGCGGCTAGCCACGGGTAGGTTCCTCCGCGCACAGGTTTCCCATACAAAGTGTGATTGTTCAAGGAAGACAACTAAAAAATTAAAAATTTGAACTGCTCAAATTCTAATAACTTAGCTTTCATATACTGCTCAAATTCTAATAACTTAGCTTTCATATCTTGCTTCTCGGTAAGACTTCTCTTTCTTGAACAGCACTTGGTTCCTCTTCCACCTCCTTCCCCCCCGGCAAACTTGTGCGCGAGGAACGTTCATTCTGCTTAAGAGGCAAGGAAAAAGAAGAGGGAAACAAATATATGGTCTTTCGGCGTGCAAATGCTTACCGGATGTGTATGTTGCATAAGATGCCAAATAATTCATGCAAATAGCAAAGATAAACATGTAAAAGGCAAATAGCGCAAAACACAAAAGCTTTACTGATGCACGGGATCTGCACCCGGCTTTGTACAAAGGGTTACATGCAACAGCGGCAAAGCTTGTACAAAAGGTGGTTGCCGGAGCGGATCACGGCAACCGCGCCTTATGGGTGAAACTTGCGAAGATGCTCTATGTTCCAGGAGTTGCTCACCGGTAAGCCTTCTTCGGTCTCAAGGCGGACAGCGCCGGGCCTTGTGACTTGTCTCACCCGATAAGGGCCTTCCCACTTCGGCGTCAACTTGTTGGAATTCTTGACGGACTGAACACGCCGAAGAACAAGGTCGCCTTCCTCGAGACTCCTGGCCCTGACCTTGCGGCTGTGATAGCGGCGCAAGGCTTGCTGGTATCGAGCAGCTCGTACAACAGCCTGGAGACGTTCCTCCTCGAGGAGCAATGCATCATCTTGCCGCAGTTGCTCTTGCTCGAGCTCATCATAAGCGAGCACTCGAGGAGATCCGTATACGAGTTCCGTGGGGAGAACTGCCTCTGCTCCATAGACTAGAGCAAAGGGTGTCTGTCCGGTGGCTCGACTTGGTGTCGTTCTGATTGACCAAAGAGCCGCCGGTAGCTCCTCTATCCAGTTTCTTCCGCACTTGCGTAGCCTGTCAAAGGTCCTTGTCTTGAGTCCGCGCAGCACTTCAGCATTGGCCCTCTCCGCTTGACCGTTGCTCCTCGGGTGAGCAACAGAAGCGAAACAGACCTTGGCGCCAAGGTCTTGGACGTACTGCATGAAGGTGCGACTAGTAAATTGTGTACCGTTGTCGGTGATGATCCTGTTAGGGATTCCGAAACGGCAAACAATCGACCTGAAGAACCTGACCGCTGATTGTGCTGTCACCTTTCTCACTGGTTCCACCTCTGGCCACTTTGTGAACTTGTCGATTGCGACGTACAAGTACTCAAAGCCCCCGACGGCTCGGGGGAAGGGGCCGAGGATATCGAGCCCCCAGACCGAGAAGGGCCAGGACAAAGGAATCGTCTGGAGAGCTTGAGCTGGCTGATGAATTTGTTTTGCATGGAACTGGCACGCTTCACACTTGGTTACTAGTGCAGTTGCATCTTGGAGGGCTTCTTGCCAAAAGAACCCTTGCCGGAAAGTTTTCCCGGCAAGCGCCCTTGCGCCAATGTGGTGGCCGCATATGCCTCCATGTATTTCTGCCAACAGCTTCTGTCCATCTTCCCTGGAGATGCACTTCAACCTGACACCGTTGAGCCTTCTTCTGTACAGCTCGTTATCCACGAACTGGTACATACTTGACTGCCTGGTTATCTTCTCTATTTCTTCTGGGTCGTCGGGAAGTTCTCCAGTTCGCAGAAAACGGACGATCTGCTGCGCCCATGCCGGAGCCCGAGGCTCAACGGCAAGGACTAAAGGCATGAGGGCCACTGCGGGGACCTCAGCTTCTACGGCAAGAACCTCTGGTTCCGCCGAAGCTGATGGTCCCCCGGCAAGCTCGCCGGGGCGAGGCTTGTCGGGAACACTTGCTTCAACTGCACAAATCCTCGGATCTGCAGGAGTAGACTGTTCCTCGGCGTTCTGATCGTTGATCTTGGGGACCTTGGCGGCGGTTTCAGGAAGATCCGCCGGCAAGTAGTCGCCGGAGACCAATCTTCTCTTCTTGGACTGCCCAATTGATGGTGTGACGGATGGTTGAGTTAGCTTGAGCAAGAAGGTCCCTGGTTCCACAGGTAACTTCATCGAAGCACACTTTGAAAGGCCATCTGCAATGTCATTCTGAGCTCTCGGGACGTGCTCCATTTGCAGACCTTCAAAGTGCTCTTCAAGCTTCCTCACTTCATCTACATAAGCTTCCATCAAAGGGCTCTGGTAACTCTTGTTAACTTGTCGGACCACTAACTGAGAATCTCCCCGCACAATCAGCTTTCTGATCCCAAGTTCGGCCGCAATCCTGAGGCCGGCGAGCAAACCTTCATATTCGGCAGTGTTGTTTGTCGCTTGTTCCCTGGGAAAGTGCATCTGGATAACATACTTGAGGTGCTCTCCGGTGGGCGCGATGAGTACCACGCCGGCACCGGCGCCTTGCAGCGAGAAGGCACCATCAAAGTACATTACCCATTCACTCGTTGCTTCTTGTACGGGTGTACTTGTTTCTGGAATTTCCTCATCGGGCGTCGGGGTCCATTCAGCTATGAATTCTGCCAAAGCTCGACTCTGTATGGTTGAGGTACTTTCAAACTTGAGTCCAAAGCTTGACAGCTCTAGTGCCCACTCGACGATCCTGCCTGTTGCTTCTGGATTGTGCAATATCCTCTTCAGCGGAAAACGAGTGACCACTGTTATCTCATGTGCCTGGAAGTAATGGCACGGCTTTCTCGAGGCCATGAGGAGGCCGAAAAGCAACTTTTGCACCCCGGAATATCTTGATCTAGCCCCCTGCAAGAGGGAGCTCACAAAATACACCGGGCGCTGCACCATCTTCTTCCGCACTTCTTCCTGTTCCTGCGCAGAGTTGTCCTTGTCGGGGCCAGAGCTTGTCGGAGCAGCCCCCTGCTTGTCGCTGGATTCGCTTGCCGGTGGTGCAGACTCCTCGTCGGACTCCCTCTCCACTACTAACGCAGCACTAACCACCTGGTTGGTTGCCGCTAGGTATAGCAGCAACTTTTCCTGTGGTCTAGGTGCGACAAGTATTGGAGTGGAGGATAGGTACCGTTTCAAATCTTGCAGCGCTGCCTCCGCTTCCGGAGTCCACTTCATGGGACCTGCCTTCTTCAAGATTTTGAAGAAAGGTAGGGCGCGTTCTGCGGACTTCGAAATGAACCTACTGAGGGCAGCCACACAACCTGCAAGCCTTCTGACATCCTTGACGCGCTTCGGGGCCTCGATCTGCTCAATGGCTTTAATCTTGTCGGGGTTAGCTTCAATCCCCCTCTGTGACACAAAGAACCCGAGAAGCTTGCCGGAGGGGACTCCAAAGACGCACTTCTCGGGGTTCAACTTGAGTTGTATCTTGTGCAGGTTCTGAAATGTCTCTTCCAAATCTTGGACCAGGGTATCCTTGCTCTTGCTCTTCACCACGATGTCATCCATGTAAGCCTCTACATTTCTGTGGATCTGTGGCTCGAAAGCAGTGTGCACTACCCTTGCAAATGTTGATCCTGCATTCTTCAGTCCAAATGGCATACGTATGAAGCAATAAGTGCCACATGGAGTGATAAATGCAGTCTTCTCTTCATCTTCTTTGGCCATAAAGATCTGGTGGTAGCCTGAATATGCATCAAGAAAAGAGAGTAGCTCACATCCGGCAGTGGAGTCAACGATCTGGTCAATGCGCGGCAAAGGGAATGGATCCTTGGGACATGCTTTATTCACATCGGTGAAGTCTATACACAGTCTCCACTTCCCATTGGCCTTGCGCACGACGACTGGGTTTGCTAACCACGTCGGATGGATCACACCTCTAACTAGGCCTGCTGCTTCTAGCTTCTTGATTTCCTCAGCAATGAATTCTTGGCGCTCCACGGCTTGCTTCCTCACCTTCTGCTTGACGGGCCGCGCATGAGGACAAACAGCAAGCTTGTGCTCGATTACCTTCCTGGGAACACCGGGGATGTCAGATGGTTGCCAGGCAAACACATCGACATTCGCCCGCAGGAAGGCAACGAGCGCGCTTTCCTATTTGCTGTCAAGTGTGGCACTGATGGTGAAGGTACCACCAGTGCCGTCCTCCTTGGCGGACACCTTCTTGGTTGCCGGAGGAGCGGCCATCCCCTTCTTACACTTGCCGGTGGAGCTCGATGGAACGTCCTCGACGGTAGCGCAGCACTCCGAAGAGGTGCGGTTGCTGGAGTGGGCCCCAGAGCACTTGCTGGACTTGGTCTTGGTCTTCTTCCCCCCGGGAGCTTCAGCGGCAAGTGTATCCTTCTCTGCCGTGGCTGCTGCGTCCCGGTAGATTTTGTCGGCGCAAACAAGCGCATCTTTCCTGTCGCCATGGACAGTGATGACGCTTATCGGCCCCGGCATCTTGAGTACGTTGTAGGCGTAGTGGGAAGCTGCCATGAACTTGGCGAGGGCGGGACGGCCGAGTATCCCATTGTATGGCAACGGGATATCGGCGACGTCGAATGTGATGCGCTCAGTTCTGAAGTTGAGCTCCCCGCCAAAGGTCACCGGCAGAGTTATCTTCCCCTTGGGCTTGCTCCTTCCCGGGTTGATTCCTTGGAAAGAACCGGTCTCTTCGAGCTCGCCATCTGGGATTTGGAGTTTCTTGATCACAGCAGAGGAGATCAAGTTCAGCCCGGCCCCGCCGTCAACCAACATTTTAGTGACCTTGAGGTTGCGGATGGTGGGTGAGACCAGCATCGGCAAGCACCCGATCGCAGTGGTGCGGTCAGGGTGATCCTCAACATCAAAAATGATGGGCGTGCTGGACCATTTGAGGAGCCTGCGCGACTCCACGGGCGGCTCTGCTGCATTCACCTCGCGCACCCACTGCTTGAGCTGGCGGTGGGAGGTGTGCAGAGAGGCGCCACCGTCGACGCACAGGACCTCCGTGGCCTTCTGGAACTCCTGCTCGCTGTTATCCTCATCCTCCATGTCTTCGTCGTCGTCTTCTTCGTCCTTGTCGCGGCCCCGGGGAGGTCGGTCACCTTGCCGCGGCGTCCTCCCCAGCCATTGAATGGCCGCTTCTTGCTCGGTTCTCCTCCGCCACCTTGGGCCTTCTCCTTGTCGCGCCTCTCGTACTCAGCTTTCTGCTGCTCGACGAGGTACTCGACGCGTTTGCAGTTGGAGAGGTCGTGACCCTTGGTGCGGTGGATCTTGCAGTATTGCTTGTCGGAGCCGTCCTGCTTGTCGGCTGCCGCTACAGGGGCAGGCTCCTTGCCGGAGCCACCAGCCTGTGTTTGCTTGGCGGGAGCCTCCTTGCCGGACTTCTCGACGGCAAGCACCTCCTTCTTGTTCTTCCTCCTGTTGTTCCGCCGCCGGTTCTTCTTTGCCGGGGCGGCGTCGTCGCTGTCGCTCCCCCCCGCGCCGGTATCCTCCCCGGGGAGTCTCCTCCCCTCTTCGGCGCGTGCGCACTTGTCAGCTAGAGCATAGAGCTCGCTGACATCCCGTATCTTGGTCATGGCCATTTCTTCACGCATGCGGCGGTTACGCATGTTCTGGTGGAACGCGCTAATAACCGCGGCAGGGTGGACGTCGGGGATGTTGTGCTGCACACGACTGAAGCGTTGGATGTACTTGCGCAGGGATTCTCCTTCCTTCTGGGCCAGAATGTGGAGATCGCTCTCCTGGCCATGGGGTTTGTGGCCGCCCGTGAAGGCGCCAACAAACTGGTGCCAAAGATCTGCCCAAGAAGAAATGGAGCCTTCCGGCAAGTGCATAAGCCACGAACGAACGTTCGGCTTAAGCACGAGCGGGAAGTAGTTTGCCAAAATCTTCTCGTCGCGCCCCCCGGCAGCCTGCACCGCGATGGTGTAAATGCTGAGGAATTCCGAGGGGTGCGTCTTGCCGTCGTACTTCTCCGGTACGTCGGGCTTGAAGTTCTTCATGCTGGGCCACTGGACGCGCCGCAGCTCGCGGGTAAACGCCGGGCAACCTGCCGCGTACGGCAAGTCGCCTGGTTCACCGGGCGCGCGCGTGTCGACAGCGGCTCCAGCTCGCTGATCTGATTGTCGCCGAGCTTCTCGGCGGCGCTCGATCGTCGTTCGAGCGTCTTCTTGTCGCCGGTCGTCAAGGACTTGGCGCTGGTCCCGACGAGCCCGCGGATCCGACGACGCCGTGGAGCCGTCGTCGGCGTTGTTCCGACGGGGCGGCGTCTTCTGCTTCTGCGGCGGGGAGTGCACGGTGGTTGCACCCCCGGCGGTCTTGTCGCCGTCGGCCTTCGTCTTCTCGACTTGCCGCGGCCGCGAGGTCGCCGGCTGCTGCGGCGTATCGTTGTTGGCGAAGGCGATCAGGCTCTGGATGGTTGCCCTCCAGTCTTCGGCCTTGTCTGCCGCTGGAGGGAAGTCGAGGAGCAGTTGCGCCCTTGCGAGCGCTTCTGCCGGAGTGGAGGGGAGCGGGGGCGAGCGGTGCGAGGAGCGGGATATGCTCGGACTCCTAACAGCGTTAGAAGGAGCAGGGTCCCGCCCCGGCGACCGCGCCTTGCTCGTGCCAGGACGATGGCCCGGAGGGTCCCGCGAGCCTCCGGTTTGCCCTTGGCCCAGCAAGCGGATGCCACCTCCTGTGGCATGGCGCTGCTGGGTTGTCGTTTGCTGAGATGGACGTGGCGCGTCCACGGAGACCGAAGCTCGGTCGTCCGTCTTGTCCTTGGATTTGGTGGCGCCGCGCGTGTCCTCGCCGGCGACCACCCTTCCGACGGCGTCTCCCCCGCCCACCGTCGGTTCCGGTGGCGGCGGATGAGACGCAGACGGGCCTGCGACCTCCGAAGCCTTCTTCTTCGGGGCCATGTCGCTGTTGCTGATGAGGTTGTTGATGAAACTGGAGAGGTTGATGAAGAATGCGCCCGCGTGAACGCCGGATCAGGTTCACACAACCTCGACGCCCCCTACCTGGCGCGCCAAAGATGTCGGGGGAAACTGTCCACCACGAACACCTATGGGACCGGAGCCCCTTGCTTGTGCGGTAAGAGGGCGGAGGGAGCACAAAGAGCAGATCGTGGGGATCACGCAGGCAGTTTACCCAGGTTCGGGCCGCGATGGACGCGTAAAACCCTACTCCTGCTTAGTTTGTATTGAGTTGGAGAGCTCGGGAGCTTGAAGATCTAGCTACACCCAGCGTATGAGCGATCTAGGTTCCGAACCCTTTCTACGTTGTGCATGGGCCTCCTTTTATAGTGCAAGGGGTCACCGACAGGTGTCAACGTAGGAGAAAGGGTAAAAATGTAAAAGAGGTGGTAGTTGTAACAGTGCGGGAATAGTGGAGCTACAGTGTATGAACAGTGGTCACTACCTACTTTGATAGTGGGGGACAAGAGCATTTAATGCCCATCGCCGTCGACCCCAAAAGCGCCCGCCCTTGCGTCTCCGTTTGCCACGGCGATGGCTTCACCACCGTGGAGTGCCACCGTGTCCCCCAGGCTGCACAGCCATCCGCCACGCGTCCCTGGAGTGACCCCAGGGCGACGCGTGGTTCGATGAGCTGGAGCGCGGGCACACAGCACAACTCTCCCCGGCAAGCACCTTGCCGGGGTCTTGACCTTGCCGGGCCCGGAAGCTTGCCGGGCTCTAAAGCTTGTCGCTCCCCGGGCCCTGTCGGGGCGCATGTTGCGTCGAGGCATGTCTTCTATAACGCAATCTTCTAGTCTTCCTGGCAAGCTCCTCTTGCCAGGGCCTTGCGTGGGTGAGGTAATCTTGAGCCTGGAACGGCCTTCCCGGCAAGCTCTACTTGCCGGGGTCTTGATCTTCTGTCTTGTATACTTTGTTTTTGAATGGTTTTATATGGAGCAGGAACGTCTCCGGCAAGCGCGTTGTAGGCCCTGCCGCGGGAAGCTGCTACCGCCCGTGCACAAGTTGGGGTACTGAGGTACCCCTACCTTAGTACACCGACACCGGGTGGCCGCCTGGGCCACCCCAGGCTCCCCTCTGGCCCTGCCTTGGTTTTTCTGGAAGCTCCCGATACTCCAATTTTTCCTGTATTTTTCCCGGAACTTTTAGGGCACTTTTAATATGGGGGAAACCTGAAATAGAAAAACAGCAGAAAATAGGAACTGGCACTGTGGTGCACTGAGTTAATAGGTTAGTCCAAATATGATCAAAAGTGTATGGAAGTGCATAAATATCATAGCAATATCACACAAAAGAAGCATGGAGCAAGCAGAAATTATAGATACGTTTTGGACGTATCAAGCACCATTCACCAAACTGTTTGGGGAGATTGTTCCTTGGTATGTGACTCCTCCATTGGTCTAATTAATTTTTGTTCTAGTGCTTTATTTGTTGCAAATTTATGATGCTGTGGTGACCTTGTTCTTGAGCTTGCATGTCAAATTTTCTTTGTCCCAAGTAGTTCTAATGCATGATATAGCCTCTAGGCACTTATAGGAGTTGTTGCTATCAATCTTGTTGAGTTTGGTTAACTTTTATTGTGAGTTACTAAAATTTTTGGGAATTTTCAGAATAGGAAAATGTTAAAAAGATTATTGAGGGGCTCCTCCAGCAAGAGCTCAGAGGAGAAGAAGAAAGAAGAAAATAAGAAGCCCAAGTATAATCTTCCTCGCATGGCGGAAGTTCGACCGTGTGAATGGCCTTGTAATAATTTCATGATGTCCGCCGGTATTTACGAAGACTTTTATTGGATGGCGAATAATGTAGGCCTCAACGACTTCCTCAACGACCAAAAAGAACAGTATCTCTTACTCACCAATATTTTCACGCAAAGTTTTCATTTTCATTCTAGGAAAACACCACCTACGGTGGAGTTTCGCTTATATGATGTCAGTAAGGAGATATCACTTTTAGATTTTTGTGAAATATGCAAAGTACCCTTTGGAGGTAGACTTGATGAACCACGTCATGAAGACGTCAAAGGGTTTATTGATATGATAGCCGTAGGTGAAACTAGACAAGTTGCAGGGGCAAGAATCACTAGTATACACTTCCCTGTTCTGCGCTACTTTGCTTTATTTGCTAGTAGGTGTTTAATTGGTCGCGGGGACAGTGGGAATCTCAATGCCCCTGATATTATAATTTTACACCATGCTTTGTTCCATGACACAACTTTAACTTGGGCGCCGTCGTTGCCAAACGATTGAGTCTTAACCGCTCAAGAGGGCCCGTCTTTGGAGGCATCTTTGCTTCTTGCCTTGCTGAATATTTTAATATACCCATTATGCATCATGAGAAGGAAGAAAAATTGCTTGCCCCTGTTTATCTAGACTACAAGAGCATGGTAGCTCATGACTTTATTGTTAAAGACAAGAATATGCAGCTCAATTATAAATTGAGGTTTGATGAAATATACTGTGAAATTATTACCTTGCCTGCACCTTCTTTGTTTGATCTATTTACATGCGTATTCCTCATCACCTCAGATGTCTTCTACAAATACTAAGGCCAAACACAAGCTTCAGAGCCTGAGCCAGAACCACCACTTGATCCTTCCCGCCAATCTTTTTATGGGTGGGAGCTGGACGAGCTTGACAACCAGTGGCATCCAGAGGACACTTCTCAGTACACTGGAGGGAGTGGCTTCGATCCCTGGCCATAGACCAACTTAGGCCAAAAGCCTAAGCTTGGGGTAGTATGTGTTTCTCACCGACTTACATTCATGTTCACACTTATTCTAGTTGTCGGTGCTCACACACTTTCACTGTACCATACATGCTTAGTTTAAGTTTCTTTTTCTTAGTATTTTTCTTGTGTGCTAGAAAAAACCCAGAAAAACAAAAAAAATTGTTGTAGCTTCTAGCTGGTTTACTTTTCTTGCTTGCAGTAGTACTAATTAATAATGAAAACCCAAAAAGATTTCCCGTTCTTCTTTTGCTTGTTGGGAGCTTTCCCATGTAAATAGTTTATTTTTATTTTTAGGGGTTAAGACTAGAAGATTACGATTTAAAATGCTTAGTGGCTCAAATATGCTTTTTTCTGATTTAACCTTGAGCCATATTACCTTGTCTTCTCTCTTGTATAAAATGCCTGCAGATTCCAGCTTAGTCCAATGCACGTGCACTACTATTATTATCCACACCGTTCGGTCGTGCGAGTGAAAGGCAATAAGGATGATATATGATGAACTAATTGAGATAAGAGAAGCTGGTATGAACTCGACCTCTTTTGTTTTTGTAAATATGATTGCTCGTCGTTCTTGATTCAGCTTGTTATGAATGAAACATATTTGCAATGACAATTAGAGATCATAGCTTCTTATGCCATGCTTAATTAGCTGAGAGTTTATAATGGTCTATCTTACGTGCCAACATGATATTAAAATGGTTGTGATGTGGTATGATGGGTGGTATCCTCCTTTGAACAATTTAAGTGACTTGACTTGGCACATGTTCACGCATGTAGTTGAAACAAATCAACATAGCCTTCATGATATTTATGTTCATGGTGATTTATATCCTACTCATGCTTACATTCATTGTTGATTAATCTTAATGCATGTTCATGACCGTTGTTGCTCTCTAGCTGGTCGCTTCCCAGTCTCCTTCTAGCCTTCACCTGTACTAAGCGGGAATACTGCTTGTGCATCCACTTCCATAAAGACGAAAGTTATTCCATATGCATCCACCATACCTTCCTATATGTGGTATTTACCTGCCGTTCCAAGTAAATTTGTATGTGCCAAACTCTAAAACCTTCAAATGAAATTCTATTTTGTATGCTCGAACAACTCATGTATCAACTAGGACTGTGTATATCTTCCATGCTAGGTGGGTTATTCTCACGATGAGTGGACTCCGCTCATCATTCATGAGAAAATGGCTGGTAACCGGGATGCCCAGTCCCATGCTCAAAATCAAAATGATTAAACAAAACTCCCCCAGGGCTTTTGGTTGTTTGTACGGTAACCCGTGGATTCGGCTGGCCGTGGAGTGTGCTTGTTGGTAGTTGGGGGAGTATAAACTTTACCATTCTATTTGGGTACCGCCTATAATGTGCGTAGCATGGGAGATATCGAGATTCTTGGTTGTTATGTTGACAATGAAAGTATACCGCTCAAAATGTTATTCAATCTCTATTTAAAAATCAAGCTCTGGCACCTCTACAAATCCCTGCTTCCCTCTGCGAAGGGCCTATCTATTTACTTTTATGCAGAGTCATCATCCTCTTATCAAAGAGCACCAGTAGGAGAGAACCTCTCTTGTTGCATGTATTACTATTAATTTGCATTGAGTATGATCATGACTGGATCTTTTTTACCATGAATTACAATGTCTAGTAAGTCCTTGATCTTTAAAGGTGCTCTGCATTTATGTTTTGCGGTCTCGGAAAGGGCTAGCGAGATACCATCCTGTTATATCATATCATGATTGTTTTGAGAAGTGTTGTCATCCGAGGTTTATTATTATTGCTCGCTAGTTGATTATGCTATTGATGAGAGTAGTCTTGAGACCTGAAAGTTATTGTGAATGTGGTTAGTTCATGATCTTGTTGAAAACCTTTTTTTGACAAGTTGAAACAGCAGGAGAGCCTCCTACTGCCTTTTTTCATATATATGCCATGAATGCCAGCCAAAAGTTGGCACTCAAGATAGTATTTACATTGGTAACACAAAGGACACAATAGACCTCAAAAACAGCAAAAGGAAAAGTGTTAAATGGAAAGAGAGCTACTAAAGTCCCCCAGGAAAGATAGATTCTGAGGGTTGATCCTATATCCTAAGATCACCAAGTCATCTTTAAATCTTCTCAACCAGTCCACGTGTGTGTCTGTTACCCCATCAAAGATCTCATTATTGCACTGTTTCCAAATGTTCTAGGCTGCCAAGATGGTCATATCCTTGAAGAGAGGTCCTTGCCACCTAGCTTTAGCTCTGTCAAATTTGGTTTGTAGGTCTAGGTGATTCCCCCAGCTTATGCCCAACGTTTCCCAGCATTTTGCAGCGAAGGGACAATCATAGAACAGATGATCATTCGTTTCCAGCACTCCCACGTTGCACATTGGGCAGTTATGATCACCCCGATGTCGAAATGCCTACATAAAAGTAGGTGCCTAGTATTAACTCTATCATTCAGCATCAACCATGCAAAAACCTTATGTCTCATGATGCATTTAGTCTTCCATACGGAGGTGATGCACTGTGGAGCCGAGACGTTTCTGAACATATAGTTATGAAACTTCTTGGGTTTGAACTTTGTGTCTTCCCAGCATAGGATCCATTCATCAGTCTCCATGGGTGATAAAAACATTCCTGTCATTAATTGTTGTAAGTCATCAAGTTCAGCCCGGGCTTCCAAGGACAGAGGGAGCATAAAATTATCCACCGGCCCATTATTGTGGTAGAATTGAGCCAGCGAGATGTCTTCATTAAGGACGAAAGAGATGAGATGTTCGTGCGTTTCAGCTAACGGCCTTTCATTGTTCCAGGCATCCTTCCACAACAAGATAGTGTCACCCGCAGTAGGTATACATGTTGTGATTCCTCGATAAATGTCCATCAGAGAGAAAATATCACGCCACCAGAAGGATCAACACGCTGGCCTAGCATGAGGGGGTGTATCATTGTAGTGACCATTCCAGACCAGCATCACCCAAGGTGTATCATGTTTATGGATAAACTTGTGTATGTATTTGAGCAATAGTGCTTTGTTTTGAATTTGTAGATTGAGGATCCCTAGCCCTCCTTTTTCTTTTGGTCTGCAAACCATCTCCCAAGCAGCCAAAGAATGCGTTTTCGCGTCTCTATCGATCTCCTTCCTCCAAAGGCAATGTCTCCTCGCTCTATCAAAGATGTCAATCAGTTTTGATGGAAGTTTGAGAACACACATCGCAAAGGACAGCAGTGACGAGAGCGCTGAATTAATGAGTTGAACGCGTTCTCCATAAGATAGCCAGATAGCAGTTGCCGTCAATCTTCTTTCTATTCTGTCCACCAAGGGCATTAACTCTTTGACCGTCGACCTCGTTGTGCCAAGAGGCAGACCCAGATAGGTGAAGGGCATCGATCCAACTTGACAACCCATATCATTAGCTAGTTCCAGGGCTTTTTGTGTACTTACATTTATCAGCATCAATTGTGATTTAGTGTAGTTTATTTTCAGACCTGTTGCCCGGGCATAGGAATCCAATATTTGTTTAACTATTTGTAACTCATGCTGGTCTGCAGGTAGAACGATCAGCGTGTCATCCGCATATTGAATCACCGGGTAATCCTCTGAATCCGGCTGATTGATTGGGAGTGAGATGAGACCTTCTTGCCAAGCTTTATTAATGAAGGACTGTAACAAATCTGCCGCTAGTACAAATAGCAGTGGCGACACCGGGTCCCCTTGTTTCACACCTTGTTTACATTTGAACTCTGTACCTGGAATTCCATTTAACAGAATAGATGACGAGCCTGACTGCAGAATATTTTTCATCCGCATACACCACCTGTCATCAAACCCTTTACATTCGAGCATTTTCAAGATGAAAGAATGTTCCATTGTGTCGAAAGCTTTTTCAAAATCCAGTTTCAGAATCACAATCTCTCTGCCCGATTGCTTACACTGATGCAAGTATTCGAAGGCCCAGCCCAAACAATCTTGTATTGTCCTTGTCTTGATGAACCCATACTGATTTATGTGGACCACGTGGAGTATCCAACGTTGCAATCGTTCTGCAAGTATTTTTGTAAGCACCTTTAACACACAATTCATCAGTGAGATGGGTCTATAGTCATTCACCGATTCAGGCACTAGTTTTTTTGGTACCAATGTGATCAGAGAGGTGTTGATGCATTGTAAGTTAATTGATCAAGCCCAGAAATCTTCTGTCAACCTATAGAAGTCATCTTTAATAATGTCCCAGGACACTTTGAGAAATAGGCCATTAAACCCGTCCGGTCCCGGTGCACGATCCGTCGGAATGATTTTGATGATATGGTCAACCTCCTCTTTCATAAATGGGAGCGATAGTTCCTCTAGACCTTGGCATTTTTGAACGATGTCTGCAAGAGCAAAGTCGTAAGTTGGTTCTGAAGAAATCCCCATCCTATTCTTGAAGCAGGTGAAGAAAGCGTTTCCTTTTCCTCATGATTTTCCACTAAGGTACCATCTTCCAAGACCAGATTAGCTATAGAATTTCTCCTGGCTCTTTCAGTTGCTCGTGCTTGGAAATATTTAGTATTTTCCTCGCCTTTGATAGCCCATCTGACTGTATAACGTTGGTTACAATAGTCACTTTGGTATTTCAGTAATCGTAACACTTGAGCTTTTAAAATGATCCTGAAATTAGCTTCTGGAATAGACAATTGTCGAAGATCCTCAAGATTATCCAGTTGTAATAAAAGTTGGTTACAATTTTCAATCAATAATTTTAGCTTAGATAGCGATTTACTCCATTTTTTCACTGCATATCTAAGCCGCTTGAGTTTAGCAGAAATCCTTGTAGCACTCGAGGATGCTTTGATGGGGGCATTCCAGGAGGTTAGAACCACATCTAAAAACCCAGGGTGAGAAGTCCAAAAAATTTCAAACCTGAATAACTTAGACCTGGGGATTGCCGTCTCCACCGAAATAACACATGCAACATGGTCTGAAATCGGGCGTGCAAGGGGTTTAACAGTGGTATTAGGGAATTTTAAAATCCATTCTGGCGAGGAGAAGAACCAGTCCAGTTGTTCTAGAAGAGGGTTTTCCTGCATGTTACTCCATGTAAATCTTCGGCCCTTGATGGGTATCTCAAGCAGTCCAATATGACTGATAATTTCATTAAATTTAATCACATCCTCCACATTTCCTCCTGGTAGGTTCCTGTTTTCCAGTGATCTCATGACATTGAAATCGCCCATGAATAGCCAGAGGTCTTCTGGGTCAAAGGTTACACTGTTAAACCATTCGGTGAAAATAACTCTTTCTGGTCCATCACATGGTCCATATATGTTAGAGAGGAACCAGCTTTCATTAGTTTGTACTGAGATCATTTTCAGTGTGAGAACAAAAGGTAGTTTATGTATGACTTGCCCCATGAATTGACTACTACACCAAACTACAATAAGTCCACCTGAGGCTCCTTCAGATGGAACAAATTCAAATTTATCGAATCTCCTGGGACAACACTTTCAAAGAAAAGAGTGATCAAACTCCGATTTCTTAGTTTCTTGTAAACAGACGATGGAGCAATTAGATTCATCAATCTTATTGCGAAAAGCATCACATTTGGAAGTAGCATTTAAACCACGAATATTCCAGCACAAAACATTCCACATAATAGCAGCCATAACAGTTTTAAAAGGTAGAGTGCAAAATAACCTTAGAACAACTGCAACAGAAAGTAAAAGCACTTAAAGAAGAAAATCCTATGCCTCATTCTGCTTTTGGCCTTTCAGAGGCGCAAGCAGCTTATCCTTGGTAAGCTCCCCCTTAGGGATGGCACAGTGCATTGTTCCCAGCCATTGCAGCATTTCAATTGAGGTATGTGGCGGTGCTTGAGCGGAGGTCGACGAGCCATCAGAGGATGTGTTCTGTTGCAGTTGAAGAATGCCAGGGTTCCTTCTTGGCTTGACATAAGAAACTTTGCGCTTGGAGTCTGCCATGGAAGGCGGTGAGAGGATCGATATGGTTGACTAGAGGGGGGGTGAATAGGCAACTAACAATTTTTAGCTTTTCTTAACCAATTAAAATTAGGCGACAAAATAAGTTGTCTAGATAAACTACTATGAAGACAACTAATGTAAATAAGCCCAACAACTACACAAGCATGCTATAGGAATTAAACAAGTAAAGCATGCAAGAATAAAGGTAAGAAATAACCACAAGTAGAACCGAAGGAGACGAGGATGTGTTTCCGAAGTTCCTTCCCTTTGAGGGGAAGTACGTCTCCGTTGGAGCGGTGTGGAGGCACAATGCTCCCCAAGAAGCCACTAGGGCCACCGTATTCTCCTCACGCCCTCACACGATGCAAGGTGCCGTGATTCCACTAGTGGTGCCCTTGAAGGCGGCAACCGAACCTTTACAAACAAGGTTGGGGCAATCTCCACAACTTGGAGGCTCCCAACAAACCACGAAGCTTCACCACAATGGAAAATGGCTTCGAGGTGACCTCAACCGTCTAGGGTGCTCAAACACCCAAGAGTAACAAGATCCGCAAGGGATTAGTGGGGAGAATCAAATATCTCTTGGTGGAAGTGTAGATCGATGCCTCCTCAAGCAATCCCGAGCAAATCAACAAGTTTGATTGGCTAGGGAGAGAGATCGGGCGGAAATGGAGCTTTTGGAGCAACAATGGAGTAGTGGGGGAAGAGGTAAGTCTTCTTGGAGAAGAAGACCCCCTATATATAGTGAGGGGACAAATCCAACCGTTATTTGAGGTTTCAGCCCGCAGAGAGCGGTAGTACCACAACTCATGCGCGGTACTACCGCTGGCTGAGCGGTACTACCGCTTGGGAAGTGGTACTACCGCAAAGGCAAAAGTTCGAGACCTGATACAGCCACGGATGAAATAAATTACATCCGTGGCTACATCCGCAGGGGGAAACGGAAGTAGCAAAACGCGACACGGTACTACCGCTTAAGCTAAGCGGTACTACCGCGTGGTATGCGGAAGTAAAAAATTACTTCCGCATCCACTTCTTATACTTAGACTCAGCGCCTGGGCCAGATACACGGTACTACCGCATGGGGACGCGGTACTACCGCGGGAGCGGTACTACCGTGTCGGCAAGTGGTACTACCGTGTACCTGTGCGGTACTACCGCTTGGCAGAGCGGTACTACCGCATGCTTGGCAGATGATCAGTACAGAAGCCACAAAATTGCCTCAACGAAAGAAAACCGGTTGGACCTCCAGAGAAGCAAGGAAAGGAAGTGTGGGAGAAAGATGTGTACGTGTTGATTCTACCCAAACCTTTCCGACGCGGACCCCCTCTTAATAGTACGGCTTTCCTATTACTCAATGCCACCTACAGGGAGCAAAAAGAAAACACCGTCCTTCATAGAATCCGAGGGGCAAGCAATCGTCTTGTGCCATAAGGGAGATATACCTGTATAAGCTTACAGCACACGATCAGTCCGCAAGAGTATTGTCATCAATCACCAAAACTATTAGGGAGAAATATGCCCTTACAATCTCCCCCTTTTTGGTGTATTGATGACAACAGGAGATTTGCACAGAGAAGAAATAATAGAGAAAGCAATATAAGCCCTAGAGTATAGGTGAGCTCCCCCTGTATGTGTGCCTTCATATGATTGTGCTTTGGACTGCACTGCACACATACTAGGTATAGCGCTCCCCTATAATCTACACACGCGATACTCTATATAACATTTGACTGCATAGGATAAACATAAGGACATGATAAAGTTTAACTATACGGGGGCATATGTCTTACACCATATGATTGTCTCACACAAACACGCACAATAAAACCAAGTTCAACGAAAAGAACACACACACAAGATGGCAAATGCAAATCACTCTCCCCCTTTGTCATCGAGACACCACAAAGGGAAAGAGAGGAAACGAAGATGGGTGGCAGCCCGGGAGAAGCTCAGTCATCATACTCGTCATCAAATCCCTGCTGCTGCTCCTCCTGATAGTCCTCATCAGATGCCTGCTGCTCTGGCTGATACTCCTCATCAGAATCTGTCCACTGGTATCCCTGGCGAGCCATCCAGGTAGCCTCTGGAGTGATGATGTCCTCCGATCCATTTGAGACCTCTTCACCATACAAGGACAGAATCTTCTTGTCCCGCTGACGCGTCTTCTTGTCAGTCACATGGGCACGGTATTGCCCCTGAGCCTGCATGCAGAAGAGAGCCTTCATCTTCTGCTGGAGCTTCTTAGCCCACGACGGCTTCTCCACGGTAGAGGAAGAAGAGGGGGCAAATCTGCCTGAGCGGACATCGGCAGGCTCCTCCATAGGCTCATCCTCAGTGCCCATCTGGGCAGCAGCAGCCTGAGCACGAGTAGTGGTGTTGGCCCAACGAGTCTTGACGCGAAGCTTGATAGGATCATGGCGGTAGCAGTCGGCCTCCAACTCCTCCTCTGGATACAATTTCGCCCAAGTCTTGGAGATGAGCAGATATAAGAAAGGACCATAGATAGGTACCTTGCGAGTGTAGATAGCAAACCGGAGCTCATTCCACATGATGTGGGAAATGTCAAGTGGAACAGCCTGAGCGGAGCGAGCCTCTTGACACATCAGAAGCATATCCACCAGATAGGCATGAACCTTGTCCTTGTCGCCAACACGAGGGAACAGCGTGTTGCAAAAAATCCGATACATAATGTCTAGGAAGGGATTCAGCACGTAAGTTGTTTTGCCGCTAGCAAGGGTCTTTGCCTCATAGAATGGAAGAAGTTTGTCCTTGTTAGCTGCTTCAGGATTGGCGTGAGGCCGAAAACCAATAGGGTTATGGAGACCCTCATCGGGAAGCTGAAGAAGATCCATGAACTCCTTCCAAGTGGCGGTCATCTTGTGACCATGAGTCATCCAAGTCATGGGACGATCTTCCTTGGCCTGAAAGTTGACAGAGGCATAGAACTGCGCAATGAGCTCAGGATCAAAATCGTTCTGGAAAGTCATGATATGTTCCAGACCCAGCTTCTCGATCAAGTCAAGGGCTTCTGCAAAATAAGCCCTGTTCGTATCCTTCCTCATGTGCTCCACATCGATCCAGTGAGCATCCACATACAGATTGGCCTTGGTCTTGAGCACCTCATGATAGATGCGATATTGTTGCTTGGTCCAGAAGACATCATCACCAGGAAAGTGCTCACGAGGTTCCCCATATTGATTGACCTTCCGTCTAGCCATGAACTCACCAGCAGGCATTTCCTCCATGGACATGGAAGATTCCTTGCGCTTGTTGGCTGAGGTCTTGTACCGGCGCTGGGGATTGGGGTTGGAGCCCTCTGGCACATCGCTCGGGGTACGCATGCGCTTGGAACCGGTGTCACGAACTGGGTTGGTACGACGACCCGCAAAGCCTGAGCCACCACCTAAAACACAAACACAAGACCACATCAAAACAAACGCAAGAAGAATCAATGCCAAAGCCTCGAAAGACACCAGAAACCAAGGGAAATATAAAAGAGAACATGCCATGAAGCTAGTGTGAGCCAAGCGGTAGTACTGCTGACCCTTGCGGAAGTAAAAAATTAGTACCGTAGGGTAAGCGGTAGTACCGCATGTCACATGCGGTAGTACCGCATGCCTTACGGTAGTAAAAATTTACTTCCGCGAGAAGGGGCGGAACTAAAATATTAGTGCTGCATGCGGAGCGGTAGTACCGCATAGGGACGCGGTAGTACCGCTCGGCAAGCAGTACTAAAATTTTACTTCCGCCCGAGGGGGCGGAACTAAAATATTAGTGCTGCAAGCGGAGCGGTAGTACCGCATAGGGACGCGGTAGTACCGCTCGGCAAGCAGTACTAAAATTTTACTTCCGCCCGAGGGGGCGGAACTAAAATATTAGTACTGCATGCGGAGCGGTAGTACCGCATCGGAACGCGGTAGTACCGTTCGGCAAGCAGTACTAAAATTTTACTTCCGCTCAAGCGGTAGTACCGCTGGGGACAGCGGTAGTACCGCTCAGGTCAGATCGGATCTGGATTACACCGTGCGGTAGTACCGCGGTTCTCCAGCGGTAGTACCGCACGGAACAGATCTGAGAAGATAAAGAACTAGAAACTACCAACAAGATCTTCACACGGTACTACGGCTGATCAGTAACTTTGTAGCAACAACTCTAAGCATATTTTCGGATCACAAACACTCTCCCACAACCTAAGCATCCATGGATAAGATCACGGAGAACACAAGAAGGCACTAAGCATCTCCCCTAACCCTAAAAACTTAGGCAAGGCAAAAAGAAGAAGGGAAAAGGGGAAAACCTGCATCCATGGCAAGAGGACGTGGTGGGGAACGATCCCACCGGTCGAAAAGTGAAACGAGTGGCCGAGGGAGGAGATCCGGCGAGGTCCTCCGGTGGCGTTCTTGAGAGAGAGAGAGAGACAGGGACAACGTGGGGGTTAGGAGTGAATGGGTATGGGGGAGATGGAACTCCCCCTGCCTGCTTATAACCCCCACGCGTTCTGATAAGTGCGGTAGTACCACGGTCATTGCGGTAGTACCGCTTGCGCGGTAGTACCGCTCGCCAAGCGGTAGTACCGCTCTACCAGCGGCAGTAAAAAATTACTGCCGTGCCGGCCGAGCGGTAGTACCGTAACCCCATCTGCGGTAGTACCGTAAACTGGCACGGTAGTACCGCTCCTCCAAGAACTTGCACGTTTGACAAGAGGCTTTGAGCAAAAAGAGAGAAAAACAAATGCACGCACGAGCAAAGTGAACAACACAACTTCGCAGAGGAGGGCGGTGGCCGAGGCCACCTATGTTTGAGTTTATAGATATGGCACCGCGAAGAATTATCCTTGGGCCCATGATCAAAACTCGACTTGAAACATTTAAACCAACTATGTATGGCAAATGATAAAGACTTGGTCAGTTTATGCATAATGGGGGGAGGAACAGTTCATTGAGAGAACAATACTCCCCCTATGTCCATGCCTACATCTAGACAAGATAGCTATATTGAGTGTGAGGGGTGTGTGTGCACAGACTCAAACCACATTGCTCAAATCGATGATATTTAGCTCATGCCTTAACTCGCGAAATCTAGCTTCATCCAATGGCTTCGTGAAGATATCTGCAAGGTTATCATGAGTGTTGACGTAGTGAAGCTCGATCTCTCCTTGCCTTATGTGATCCCGGATGAAGTGATACCGAATCTCAATATGCTTCGTCTTGAAGTGAAGCACCGGGTTGAGAGAAATCTTGATGGCACTCTCATTGTCACACCAAAGAGGCACTTTGTCACAAGTGACACCGTAATCCTTCAAAGTTTGCCTCATCCATAAGAGTTGAGCACAGCAACTGCCAGCGGCCACATATTCTGCTTCAGTGGACGAGAGAGATACACAACTTTGCTTTTTGGAAGACCAACTAACAAGAGAGCAACCAAGAAATTGGCACCCTCCCGAGGTGGACTTCCTATCCACTTTGTCTCCCGCCCAGTCAGAATCAGAAAAACCAACAAGGTTGAAATTCGCTCCTCTTGGGTACCATAAGCCAAAGTTTGGGGTATGAGCCAAATATCGAAAGATTCGCTTGACAGCCACAAAGTGACTTTCCTTAGGTGAGGCTTGAAACCGTGCACAAATTCCCACACTCAACATAATATCCGGTCTAGATGCACAAAGGTAAAGCAAGGATCCGATCATAGAGCGATATACCTTTTGATCCACCGCTTTACCATTGGGATCAATGTCAAGTTGGCATTTGGTTGGCATCGGAGTAGTAGCCGGCTTGACATCACTAAGGTTGAACCTCTTGAGCATGTCTTGAGTATACTTGGATTGTTTGATGAAGATGCCTTCTCTTCGTTGTTTGATCTCAAATCCAAGGAAGTACTTCAACTCTCCCATCATGGACATCTCAAAGTGTGTGGTCATGAGTGCGGCAAACTCATCATTGAAAGCTTTGTTAGGAGAACCAAAGATAATATCATCAACATATAGTTGGCATACAAACAACTCCCCTTTGACCTTCTTAGTAAAAAGAGTGGGGTCGATTTTCCCAATTTCAAACCCACGATCTTGTAACAACTCAGTAAGGTGCTCATACCACGCTCGTGGGGCTTGTTTAAGGCCATAGAGTGCCTTATCAAGTTGATACACATGATTGGGGAACTTAGGATCCTCGAACCCCGGGGGTTGTTTAACATATACCAACTCGTTAATGGGACCATTAAGAAATGCACTTTTCACATCCATTTGTTGCAATTTAAAGTTATGATGGGAAGCATAGGCAAGCAACAAACGAATAGATTCAAGACGAGCAACAGGGGCAAAGGTTTCACCGTAGTCGATACCCTCGACTTGGGAGTAGCCTTGAGCCACCAGACGTGCCTTGTTGCGGATGACAATGCCATGGGCATCTTGCTTGTTCTTAAAGATCCATTTGGTTCCAATGACATTATGGTTCTTCTTTGGTCTTGGCACCAGACGCCACACTTTGTTGCGCTCGAAGTTATTGAGTTCTTCATGCATGGCATTGAGCCAGTCGGGGTCTTCGAGCGCCTCATAAACCTTCTTAGGTTCAACAAAGGAGACAAAAGCTTGATGAGCACAATAGTTTGCTAATTGTCTACGAGTGCTTACCCCCCTTTTGATGCTTCCTAAAATGTTCTCGATGTGATGCTCGTTGGAAGCAAGCCTGGAGGCAACTTTTGCAGCACGACGCTCTAATTGCTCTTCAAGTGATAACTGAGGAGCATTGAGTTGATCATCTTGAGCGTCATCATGAGCAAGATCTTGATCTTGAGTTTCCTCTTGACCTTGATCTTGCCCGGGGGACTGAACTTGGCCTTGTGCATCAATTGGTGGTTCTTCACCGACTTGAGATTGATCTTGCACTTGGTCTTGTTCATCAGGCTGAGGGCCTTCACTTTGTTCTTCGGAAGCTTGTGGGTCTTGGGTTGGTGATGGTTCCACTTGAGTGGAACATTGTCCTTCTCCTTCGGCCACAAGGGGTTCCTCAACGGGTAGGATGTATCCAATACCCATTCTTCTTATGGCTTGAGGAGGAATTTCATCACCTGTATCACAAGTACCACTTTGCTCCACTTGGGAGCCGTTATTTTCATCAAACTCTACGTTACTCGTCTCCTCTATGAGTCCGGTGGACTTGTTGAGGACACGGTAAGCATGAGAGTTTGTAGCATAACCAACAAATATGCCCTCATGAGCTCTAGATTCAAATTTAGACAACCGAACACCTTTCTTAAGAATGAAACACTTACACCCGAACACCCGGAAGTACTTGAGATTGGGCTTGTTACCGGTAAGAATCTCATACGGAGTTTTGTTCAAGCCTTTGCGAAGATAGAGACGATTTGATGCATGGCAAGCGGTGTTGATGGCTTCGGCCCAAAAGTTGTATGGAGAGTTGAATTCAGCCATCATGGTTCTTGCAGCATCTATTAAGGTTCGGTTCTTTCTCTCCGCAACACCGTTTTGCTGAGGGGTATACGGGGCGGCATATTGATGTTTGATCCCCTCATCACCAAGAAACTCATCCAAGGTGTAGTTCTTGAACTCGGTGCCATTGTCACTTCTGATCATCAAAATCTTTGCTTCATGTTGTCGTTGAGCTTCATTTGCAAAGTTGATGACGGTTTGTTGGGTCTCACTCTTCTTCTTGAAGAAGTACACCCAGGTATATCTTGAGTAATCATCCACAATCACCAAGCAATATTTCCTACCCCCAAGACTATCAAAAGTGGGAGGCCCAAAGAGATCCATGTGGATGAGCTCTAGAGGTCTCTTTGAATAGATGATAGTCGTGGGAGGGTGAGCCTTCTCATGTAATTTTCCTTCAATGCACGCCCTGCAAGCACGATCTTTGGCAAAGCTAACATTTGTTAGTCCTCGGACATGGTCCCCCTTGAGAATACTTTGCAAAGATCTCATATTGACGTGGGCCAAACGGCGATGCCAAAGCCATCCCACATCAACTTTAGCCATTAGGCATGTCGCGACCTTAGTGGGTTGCTTCGAGAAGTTAACCACATAAAGACCGTTCTCGACATGCCCAACGTAGGCTACTTTAAGAGTCTTGCTCCACAAGAGGGCCACAAAATCAATATCAAAGAATGTAGCAAAGCCCATGAGTGCAAGTTGGCGAACAGAAAGTGAATTGTATGCAAGGGACTCAACAAGCATGACTTTCTCGATCGTGAGATCATGAGAGACAACCACCTTGCCAAGTCCCAATACCTTAGAAGATGAAGCATCACCCCATTCGACGTTGGTGGCCATAGATGAACCGAGATGCACGTCCACCACCAAGTCTTTGCTTCCGGTCATATGATTTGTGGCTCCGCTATCGAGCAACCATGATCCCGCACCGGAAGCAAACCCCTACAATAGATCAATGCTTGGATTTAGGTACCCATTTGGTAATGGGTCCTTTGAGGTTAGTGACAAGGGTCTTAGGAACCCAAATGGACCATTCAATGTACTCATAAGAAGAACCAACAAATTTAGCAAACACATGGCCATCACTAGCACGGCATAAAACATATGACGGATTAAAATCGCCGGCCATGTTTGAGGGTGTGGTGGAGTTTTTCTTGACCCCACCACTTTTCTTCTTGGTTGAGGTGCCCTCTCCTTCTTTCACAAAGGATTGTCGGAGAGGGGGTGGTTGCTTTGTCTTGTCATTCTTCTTCTTCTTGGGCTTAGGAGCAAACCCAATTCCTTCCTTTGCCAAAACTTCCTTTTGATTGCTCAAAAGGGCGTTGAGGTTCTTCTCACCTTGTATGCAAGTCACAAGGCCTTTCACTAGTTGCTTCTTCAATTCGGCATTCTCTTCAACAAGATGCACATGCTCACAACATGGGTTAGTATCATTTGCATTATCAATTAAAACCATGCGAGGAAAGATAGCCTTTTCCTTGGTTAGCGAAACTTGGAGTTGATCATGAGACTCCTTGAGAGTAGCATGCATTCCTTTCAAGGCCTTGTGAGCCTTGTCAAGTATGTCAAACTCCTCTTTGAGTTTAGCATGGTCAACCGCAAGTTTTGCCTTCTCAGAGTTAAGGACACGAGAGACAACTAGAGCATGATCAAGATCTTTCTTTAATTTAGCATGATCATCGTTGTGTGACTCCTCAAGAGCCAAACGAAGACCACGCTCCTCCTCTAGAGCGTTAGAGAGATCCGATATCTCATCGGCATAGTCTCGACTATGCCCTTCCATTTTAGTGATGGTTTCCTCGTGAGCCTCAATAATGTCATTGGCCTCACCGAGTTGTTCCAAGAGAGCAACCACATGCTTCTTGGATTTGCCCTTGAGATTTTTTATGAACACATCAAATTCATTTTCTCCCTCCTTACTACCCTCACCCTCATCAATACAATTAGTTAATGAGGGGTTAGAAGAGATAGTAGAATTGATGATCGGAGTTACCTTGTTGGTGGCCTTGGCCATAAGACACTTGGCGGTGATGTTTTCGTTGGGTGAGTTGAAGAGAGATGAGTGCGGAGTGGTAGCAATTGCAATTGTGGCCATAGTGGTCACCTCATCCTCTTCATCATTGTCATCATACTCCACATATTCTTCTTGAGCCACCAACACTTTCGGAGGAGTCTTCTTGATGAAGTTGTTCTTGTTGGGATAGGACTTTGACTTGTCCTTCCGAATAAGCTTGCCTCCAAAGTCTTCTCTCTTCTCATATGGGCAATCCGCAACGAAGTGGCTTACATTTCCACAGTTGAAGCATGTCCTTACTCGTTGCTTCCCTTTGTTCCCACTGGAGTTGTTCCTGTTGAAGTTGGACCTTGAGTTCTTCTTGCCCCAGAATTGCCTAGAAGCAAGAGCCATGTGCTCGTGATAGGCATATTTGGTGTCCTCGGGGCAGCACTCATCATCATCTTCAACTTCCTCCTCTTCCACACAAGCCTTGGCCTTCAGAGCAAGATTAGGCTTCTTGGATCGTTGAGCTCTTAGGACCGCATTGTCGGCGGTAACGTCAAGGATCATCATGGCAACAAATTCATCCAACACTTCGTTTGAGGATAAAGTGTGGAAGTCCGGTCTCTGACGAATTACAGAGGACATGGCCTTGTGATAGGGCATCGTGGCCTTGAGGAACTTGCGCTTGATCCAATTGTCATCTGTATCCTTACTGCCATGGTCTCGAAGAGACACTGCAAGAATAGTTAATCTTCGATAAAGTTCACGAGGATCTTCATCCTCGATCATTGCAAACTCATCAGCTTCATCTTGCACCACTTCATATTTGGAGCGTTGAATGCTTGTGCTTCCCTTGTACATTGTGCCAACATGCTCCCATGCTTCCTTGGCCACAGTGAATGGACGAAGATGAGCAATGTCTTCAGGAGGGATTGAGTCTTGAAGAATGCAAAGTGCGGACTCGTTGAACTGATGATCGGCAGTTTCTGTTGGAGTCATGTTGTCGGGATCATACGGATAAAAACCTTGCTCAATGATTCTCCAGAGGTTAGTGGAACAATGATTAATATGACGTTTGAAACGAAACACCCAAGTAGCAAAATCAGTATTTTTAACGAACTTCGGAGGGGGCCCGACGGAATTTAAATGCGGTGTGGGGACGAGTCCTCCATAGTGAGTAGGCGGAGGAGATTGGGCAAATTTCCCACTACCATGCTTAGTGACCGGGGCTTGCTCACTACTAGCTTCTCCCTTGTCGGGATTAGCCTCTGACACGTTGGTAGCGGGACGACCCACTTCCAACGGTGAGGTGGATAATTTAAGCCCCTCAAACATTTCTTTAAACATGCCCTTGACCTCACTCGCTAGTGATTCTTTCAATGTGGTCAAGGCCACATTGAACTCCTCACGAGTGACGGAGGCTCCCCCATCTACCGTAGGCAAGGACGGATTTCCATCGGAATGGTCCTCCGTCTCGACTACGTTGTCAACCATACTCTTTGGACGGTAAAGTCCTTAAAAAGAGACGAGGCTCTGATACCAATTGAGAGGATCGATATGGTTGACTAGAGGGGGGTGAATAGGCAACTAACAATTTTTAGCTTTTCTTAACCAATTAAAATTAGGCGACAAAATAAGTTGTCTAGATAAACTACTATGAAGACAACTAATGTAAATAAGCCCAATAACTACACAAGCATGCTATAGGAATTAAACAAGTAAAGCATGCAAGAGTAAAGGTAAGAAATAACCACAAGTAGAACCGAAGGAGACGAGGATGTGTTTCCAAAGTTCCTTCCCTTTGAGGGGAAGTACGTCTCCGTTGGAGCGATGTGGAGGCACAATGCTACCCAAGAAGCCACTAGGGCCACCGTATTCTCCTCACGCCCTCACACGATGCAAGGTGACGTGATTCCACTAGTGGTGCCCTTGAAGGCGGCAACCGAACCTTTACAAACAAGGTTGGGGCAATCTCCACAACTTGGAGGCTCCCAACAAACCACGAAGCTTCACCACAATGGAAAATGGCTTCGAGGTGACCTCAACCGTCTAGGGTGCTCAAACACCCAAGAGTAACAAGATCCGCAAGGGATTAGTGGGGAGAATCAAATATCTCTTGGTGGAAGTGTAGATCGATGCCTCCTCAAGCAATCCCGAGCAAATCAACAAGTTTGATTGGCTAGGGAGAGAGATCGGGTGGAAATGGAGCTTTTGGAGCAACAATGGAGTAGTGGGGGAAGAGGTAAGTCTTCTTGGAGAAGAAGACCCCCTATATATAGTGAGGGGACAAATCCAACCGTTATTTGAGGTTTCAGCCCGCAGAGAGCGGTAGTACCGCAACTCATGCGCGGTACTACCGCTGGCTGAGCGGTACTACCGCTTGGGAAGCGGTACTACCGCAAAGGCAAAAGTTCGAGACCTGATACAGCCACGGATGAAATAAATTACATCCGTGGCTACATCCGCAGGGGGAAACAGAAGTAGCAAAACGCGACACGGTACTACCGCTTAAGCTAAGCGGTACTACCGCGTGGTATGCGGAAGTAAAAAATTACTTCTGCATCCACTTCTTATACTTAGACTCAGCGCCTGGGCCAGATACACGGTACTACCGCATGGGGACGCGGTACTACCGCGGGAGCGGTACTACCGTGTCGGCAAGCAGTACTACCGTGTACCTGTGCGGTACTACCGCTTGGCAGAGCGGTACTACCGCATGCTTGGCAGATGATCAGTACAGAAGCCACAGAATTGCCTCAATGAAAGAAAACCGGTTGGACCTCCAGAGAAGCAAGGAAAGGAAGTGTGGGAGAAAGATGTGTACGTGTTGATTCTACCCAAACCTTTCCGACGCGGACCCCCTCTTAATAGTACGGCTTTCCTATTACTCAATGCCACCTACAGGGAGCAAAAAGAAAACACCGTCCTTCATAGAATCCGAGGGGCAAGCAATCGTCTTGTGCCATAAGGGAGATATACCTGTATGAGCTTACAGCACACGATCAGTCCGCAAGAGTATTGTCATCAATCACCAAAACTATTAGGGAGAAATATGCCCTTACAGGCGGCTTGAATCCCTGGTACCTAGTTGCTCGCACACTTCTTCTCACTTCAGAAACATCCAGCGGCGTAAATACAGTGCGCTTCCTCTTATTGAGACCAACTTCAACTTCCATGAGCTATGACTGCTGATCTAAAAGCATCTGCATATTGTCCTCGTCAGCCCGGGGCACTGCACCCACCATCAGACAAACCTTGTGCAAGTGATCCCTAATAAAATCAGTGTAGAAAGACCATGCTTCTTGTGGAAGACATATTGTACTTGTGCCCGTTTGAAATGGAGAAAACGGGAATAATGAGAAACATGCTCCTCCCACAAGATCGACAAGCACACTCTGCAAGCCTTCTGCAAACTTGGTCCAAATTCTGTCCATAGAATTGTCATCAGAAATCCATCCTAACCTAGGAGAATAGACAGTACAATAAAAGCAGATAGTGAAGGAAAGCCAATTATCCTCTTCCTCATGAACTTCCATAGTTGTGACATGTTCATTATTCTGCTGAAAGTTCAGTTCTCCTGCTGGACTTCCTTGAACAAATCTTTCCGCTATCTCCTGAACCAATTGCACATGCTCATTCCAAACTCTTAGTCCATCATCAAACCCAGAATCTTCAGTCTGAATCCCATCCATCATGGAAGGCCCATCATAGCCAGTAAAGGCCCTGTAGCTAAACCCTCAATACACTGGGGGAACTGGCGGCAGAACGGGCCACTCTCCCCAACCCTGCTGGGGAGGTGGAGGAGGAGGAGCTGCCTCCCACGCATTGGCCGTGTTTTGCAACTGCCAGACCTGGGCATCATGTTGATGTTGCTGCATTGCATTCAGAAACGGGAGATGATCAGGGTGAGGAGAAGCACCGAAAGGAGGTGACGCTTCTTCATCCCCCGCAAGGCCCTGGCTGGGATTTCTACCATTGAGAACATACACAGGAACCGTCCAAGATGTGCCTAAACCACTGATATCTGTAAATCGCTTAATCACCAAACTAAAAGGAACCAAGGCAAGTTCATTTATGAGCACGCGAACCAGCACTCTAGATTTTCAATGTCCCGGTCGATGCCAGTACATACATCTGCCAAAACAAGAAACTGCCTTGATAATATAGTGTTCTGTCTGGTAATTGAGAGGAAAACCAAGCAGCGTAACCCATGCATCCCTTTCAATCACTGGTCGGCGCATGTTAGGACCTTCATCATGTCGCAGCAAGCAAAATGTAGAGTGTTCATCTAAAGGTTGCTCACCCCTACTAATCAAAGTATCCCTAACCACACTGTCATTGAACCGAATCAAACCCACGCAGAAAGGATAGATCTCACCCTCAGACGTAGGTGCACCATGATCTTCTAGGAGAATTCTTCTAACTTCAGCTAGAACCTCTTCTCTCTACAGATCCGCCGAAGGCGGCACCACCACGACCAAAGCATGATGCGAGTGATCTAGAGGGGGGTCATCGACAACCACCATGTTGCGCTGAAGCCTCCCTGTTGGGCTTTGTTGGATATCCATCTCCCCCGGCACGAACTGATAAGGGAGCACAGGAAGGTTCGCCATTGAGGGCAAAGGGTGGGGAGGAGAGGAGAGCTCGAGGTGGGGGCAGAACAGAGCAGAGAGACGCAAGGTGACGGGCGAACCAGAGCCGTAGCCGTGGCTTCAGGAATCGGGCGAGTGGAGATAGGTTGGCAAGGAGGCGAAACGTCCGGGGTATTTTCGGCAATCCGGAGCAAAGAAGTAGGTAAATCCCTACTATTACGCTTAGCTATCCAAACATGCTTCTTATCCCTTTTCCGTTGGACCTGAATCCCCGAAAATTTGTGAGCTATCTTTTTTTCCAAACAAATCTTTGCAACACTGGAAAGACGACTTGAGAGGTAATACTATTCGGCCTAGGATTCTCACTCTTCCTAACCCATGCAACATGCTTATTGGGACAAACCCTAGCCAAACAGTTCCATTGCATGTGCCCAATGACACCACAAATATTGCAACTCCTAAAATCTTTTATAGCAATGTAGGGAGGAATAGGCAAAATAACTGAACTTGTATCCTTGTTGCACCTTGAAGATAGAGGTATAGTACTCACATTGTCAGAAGGGACACTAGAAGAAGACGCATAATGATCCATACATTGCTCCTGTACGTGGCCACGGCTCTCACAAAGAAGACACAAATGTAGCTTGTGATAAATAAACTCCTTTGAGGGTATGGCATTGACCTCAAGCACTGAAGAAATGATATCATTTGTATAACCAGCTTGCCATAAGTCAAGAATCTCCTCGAGCTTGTCCATAGGAGTTTGATCCCAACAAGATGTAGCAAAGATAGCCCCACAGAAACGTTTACCAATAATTTGAGGACCTTGCAAATTGATACGTGCTTCAAAACTTCCAAAAAGTAACTTATTCAAAGATTCAAGCGATCCCATCGAATGAATGGAAGAAGGTCTTTGAACCACATTATTGTGCGTAGATCCCCAATCAAGATCAGAAGAACCCAAGTTTGTATCAGAAACCAACTTGAATTTGGCCAATTCAGAGTGAGAAGTGGTGTCACCAAATGCACTTGATCCAAGAAAACCTAGAGAGCTTTTAATAGCCACAGGGGATCGCGCCGACACTTCTGGAATGATGTCATCTAGATGCCAATTCGCACCCTTCCACACATAATCCACAGATTCTTTGTATAAGCGAAAATGGCAGACAAAATTCGGCCACACACGATCTTTTAAGCCATAGATGAAATGACCAGCACGATTGGAGGCAAACGAAAACCTGAAAGATCTATCTCCCAATTGTTTGACATTGAAGCCCGTGGCAACCCCTCCAATGCAACATTGTAAAACCACTCCTACTGCCTATTCAGAAAGAGGGAAGGAGGTAGAAGAGAATGAGACCACTAAGAAAAATTCCTTGGATCCATGAGCCTTGTCGAAATGGACTGTAGATCTGAACTTGTCACGTACCTTTTGTTCCACCTTAAGCCCTGGGGCAAAATCCCAATGGATGAGACTTGCCATTGGACCTTGGGAGGATCAATACTCACCATGCACGATCTAGAAGGAGGAGAGGGTTGGGGAGTGCCATGAGTGGTGTGGTGCAGGTGGGAGTCGCCATGGGTGGAGGTGGGAGTCGCCATACATGCTTGTGGCCAAGATGCCAATATGAATTATGCTTATCTGATGAAAACCTGAATGCTAGCTTACATATTTACAACAACAAGAGCAAACAGAGTTTGTCAAAGTTTTTCTTTATCACTTTCAATTTATCAACTGAGTTGCTTGAGGACAAGCAAAGGTTTAAGCTTGGGGGAGTTGATACGTCTCCAATGTATCTACTTTTCCAAACCCTTTTGCCCTCGTTTTGGACTCTAACTTGCATGATTTGAATGGAACTAACCCGGACTGACGCTGTTTTCAGCAGAATTGCCACGGTGTTGTTTTTGTTCAGAAATAAAAAGTTCTCGGAATCGCCTAAAAGTCAACGGAGAATTATTTCAGAAAATATAAAAAATAACTGCAAGAAGATACTCACCGGGGGACCCACGGCCTGTCCTCGAGGGTGGGGGGCGCGCCCCCTTCCCAGGGCGCACCCCCTGTCTCGAGGGCCCCCCGATGCTCCACCGACGTACCCCCATGTCCTATATCTTCCGTTTCGGGGAGAAAAAATGAGAGAGAAAGAATAATCGCGTTTCACGAGACGGAGCCGCCTAATCTCTCTCGGGAGGGCTGGTCTGGAGTCCGTTCGGGGCTCCGGAGGGTGGAGATCGTCGCCATCTTCATCATCAACCTTCCTCCATCACCAATTCCATGATGCTCACCGCCGTGTGTGAGTAAGTCCATCATAGGCTTGCTGGACGGTGATGGGTTGGATGGGATCTATCATGTAATCGAGTTAGTTTTGTTAGGGTTTGATCCCTAGTATCCACTATGTTCTGAGATTGATGTTGCTATGACTTTGCTATGCTTTATGCTTGTCACTAGGGCCCGAGTGCCATGATTTCAGATCTGAACCTATTATGTTTTCATGAATATATGTGTGTTCTTGATCCTATCTTGCAAGTCTATAGTCACCTACTATGTGTTATGATCCAGCAACCCCGAAGTGACAATAATCGGGACCACTCCCGGTGATGGCCATTGTTTGAGGAGTTCATGTATTCACTACGTGTTAATGCTTTGGTCCGGTACTCTATTAAAAGGAGGCCTTAATATCCCTTAGTTTCCAATAGGACCCCACTGCCACGGGAGGGTAGGACAAAAGATGTCATGCAAGTTCTTTTCCATAAGCACGTATGACTATATTCGGAATACATGCCTACATTGCATAGATGAACTGGAGCTAGTTCTGTGTCACCCTAGGTTATAACTTCTACATGATGAATTGCATCCGACATAATTTCCCATCACCGATCCAATGCCTACGAGCTTCACCTATATTGCTTGTCGCCTATTTACTTTTCCATTGCTACTATCACAAAAACTACAAAAACACTATCTTTACTTTTATTGCTGCTACCGCCACTATCATATTACTTTGCTACTAAACTATCTTACTGTAGATACTAAGTTTCTTGGTGTGGTTGAATTGACAACTCAGCTGCTAATAATTAAGAGTATTCTTTGGCTCCCCTTGTGTCGAATCAACAAATTTGGGTTTAATACTTTACCCTTGAAAATTGTTGCGATCCCCTACACTTGTGGGTTATCAGCGATCCTCCCGCACATCACCCTGTGAAAGAGCAACTACCAAGTTATACCTGGAACTCATCTAGGTGTGTTTTAACAAGTATCTGGTTCTAGTTGTCATCAGGTCGGAATACAACTCTGAGTCATCCTTTTACCGAGGGACACGGCTATCCGAATAGATTAACTTCCCTGCAGGGGTGCACCACATAACCCAGCATGCTCGATCCCATTTGGTCGGACACACTTTCCTGGGTCATGCCCGACCTCGGAATATCAACACATCGCAACCCTACCTAAGCACATCAGAGAGGTCAGCACGCCGTTCTAAGTCCTAAGCGCACAGGGGTCTGGGCCCATCGCCCAATGCACACCTACACGTTGCGAGGGCGGCCGGTAAGCAGACCTAGCCTCTCCTAATACCAGAGTAGGCATTCCAGTCCAATCTAGCGCGCGCCGCTAAGTCGCTGACGTCAAGAAGGCTTCGGCTGATACCACGACGTCGAGTGCCCATAGCTATTCCCACATAGCTGGTTAGTGCGTATAGGCCAACGGTCAGACTCAGATCAAATTTCCAAACTCGTTAAGCGTGTTATTATGAAATAACCGGGGACAGCGAGCAGGGCCAAGCCCACCTGTCTCCTAGGTGTCTCAACATGCCCTGTCGCTCCACAACAAAGATCCACATAGAGGGCCGTCGGGAAAGTATGTCCTTTCAGCCCCCAATCCATGAATCAACCGCGGGTACTCAACGAGCCGACCCGACTTTAGTCACAACATGTATCATGTATAATATGTATGTAGTATATACCTGTGATCACGCCCAATGTGATCACAGCCCGATAGAATAGCAGGGCAGACGGACAAGGGTGTAGGGCCACTAATGGAATACTAGCATCCTATACTAAGCATTTAGGATTGCAGGTAAAGGTATCAACAGTTGTAACAACAATGACAGGCTATGCAGCAGAGTAGGATCAATTGAAAGCAGTAACATGCTACACTACTCTAATGCAACCAGTAGAGAGAAGAATAAGCACTATCAGGTTGATCAAGGAGGGGGGCTTGCTTGGAAGCTCGGCAGCGAAGGAGAGATCGTCAACACCGTAGTCCACTAGGGTAGCAGCAGCGTCGGCCTCGTAGTCTACTGGAGAGAAGAGGGGAGAAGAAACAATGAATACAATGCAAACAGATGCATGACGATGCATGACGTGACATGTAAGGGTGTTAGGTGTGCCCTAACGCAGTATCGGGTGAAACTGGCGAAGGGGGAAAACATCCGGGAAAGTATCCCCGGTGTTTTGCGTTTTTGGGCAGATGAAACGGAGAGGGAAAGTTGCATGTTTTCTATGCTAGGAACGTGTGGTTGACGAACAGTCTGTGTATTCGGATTCGTCTCGAAATTCTGAGCAACTTTCATGTACAAAGTATTTTCATCCGAGTTACTGATTATTTTATATTAATTTTAAATTTATTAATTATTTTTTAATTTATTAATTATTAAATAAATTAAAAAATTATCTTATTGCATCAGCACGATGTCAGCATGACGTCGTCAGTCAACAGGGGGGTTGACTGGGTCAACTGACGTGTGGGTCCAGCATGTCATTGACTGCCTAATTAATTAATAGTTTAATTAGGTTAATTAGTGATTAAGTTAAGCTAATGATGATTAATTAAATAAATTAATTCTTTAATTAATTAATATTTTAATTATTATTATTATTATTTATTATTCATTATTAATCTTTTTTTTAATTCGTTCTGTTGGGTCCACAGTTGGGCCCCACAGGTCGTAGGCCCAAAAGGGGGCCTTAGCGGGCAGCGGTGCAGGGGAATGGGCGCTACCCGTGTGGCGATGCGGCCTGGCGCCGCCTGTGAGGGCGCTGGCGAGCGGGCGCAGGGCGCCGGTGTCCCGAGCCAGACGCAGCGGCGGCGGCAACTACTGGGCGCGGCCAGCGCCGCGCGAGGCGGAGGCGGAGCTGCGGCAGCAGCTGCAGGGCAGCAGTGGGGGAGCACTGGCGGGCGGGACGAGGAGAGCAGAGCGGCGGCTGACGAAGGCGGCGGGTCGGGGGCGACGCGGCTGTGCCATGGCGCGGGGGGTGCAGGGTGTGCCGGCCGGAGCGCGGTGGATGCAGGGCGGCGCGGTCAGGCGAGGCACGGGACGGCCGCGGCGCGAGCAGTGGCACGGGGTGAGCGCGGCCATGGCTGCGACCCGGCGTGCGAGAGCACGCAGCTGGGGTAAGCCGCGGCAGTAGAGCAGCACATCGGAGGAGCGCACGGCGCCAGTCAGCGGCAGCGGTGGCGATGTTGTTGCTGCAAGAGGCTGCGGGAGTAGGGCGAGGAGGAGGGGCGCGCCCGGAGGGGAACAATGCTGGAAGGCGGGGTGCGCGCGTGTAGCAACGTTGGGCGCAATGGGCGAGCGGTGACCGCGTCCAGGAGTATGGGCGGCGCTGATACGTCCAAAACGTATCTATAATTTTTGCTTGCTCCATGCCACTTTTGGGTGATATTGCTATGATATTCATACACTTCCATACAATTTTGATCATATTTTGACTAACTTACTAATCCAGTGCACCCCAGTGCCAGTTTCTGTTTTCGGCTGTTTTTGTATTTCAGGTTTTCACGCTACGAGAACTGCCAGAAAAAATCCAGAAAAATTATATAAAAAATCAGCGTTCCGGAAACTAACGTGCGTCCGAAGGACAGCCGGGGGGGCACCAAGGCTCCAGGCGCCCTGGCGGCGCGCCCTCCCTGGGCCGCGCCGGGGGGGCGCCTGGGCCCCCCGAAGCTTCCCCGATGCCCCCCTTTGGCATATATTTAAAGCGTCCTCCGAAACCCTCAGAACAGGAACTCTTTTCGCGATCCCATCTCTGTTCCGCCGCCGCCGCTTCCAAGATCAGGAGCACCAGGAGAACTCTTCCCGGCACCCTGCCGGAGGGGAGGATCACCACCGGGAGCTTCTCCACCACCATGGACGCCTCCCGGATGAGTCATGAGTAGTCTCCCTTGGACCATGAGTCCATGACCAGTAGCTATGTGATGTTCTCCTCCCGTTCTTGTGCTTCACTAATTAGTCCTCATGAGCTGCCCTACATGATCGAGGCACATATGTAATCCTTATGCTGTTGCTATGTTGAGTTTGCTGGGATCCGATGGATTATGAGATTATGTTCAGATTGATCTTGAGTAATATATTTGATCTACCTCTTTTATATTTATGTTCATAAGTAATTCTTGCATGTTCTCCGTTGTTATTTATTGCTTTGGCCAAGTAATACGTAGTGACTCCAAGAGGGAACGTTATGCTCGATTGTGGGTTCATGCCCCTCGATGACTAGCTTGAGTGACAGAAACATGAGTCTAGGGGATGTGATGTTGCCACAAGGGGGAAAACAACGGTGCTTGTGCCCGCGGGTGCAAGGATTGTTTACTTTACGCAAAGTTCTTTTAATGCAGTTGTCTGTTGCATTGAGTTTACACTATGGGTGGGACTCGCAACTTAATACCAGCGAGATGTTCTGGATAGATATCTCAAGGTGGATGGTTAGTAGTAGATATTGATGGATTTCGGTCTACTTACTTTGGCGTACCGCCCATGCTTTGAACCTCAACCTTTCTTGCAATGTAGTCAGCATTGGTTTGCGTTCGTGGTCCTGTCAATTGCCCAGCTGTAATTCGTTTACCTCACATAGCTGTTTTATCGTCTTTTGGGAGAGAGACATCACTAGTGAACATCATGAGACTCCGGTCCATATTACCATCATTGATCACATCCGCTATTTACTTTTCGCTTTTACTTACTATTGCAAACACTATCTATCACTACTATCATTTGCGTTTAATCCTTTGTGAACTACAAGGCCGGAGGGATTGACAACCTCTCTGTACTCGTTGGGAGCAAAGTTATTTGTATCTGTGTGCAGGTCCACGTTGATTGCTAATATCTGGCGCCGTTAGCAGTTGACACCTACTTGTTGAACCTAGGAGTCTCTGGGGATTCGATCCTTGGCATCTTTTGCTAAGGGAAAAACTTCCACAACACTACATCTTACACCTTCCACTTGGGGTAACCAACGAGGGGTTAGAGGCCCATCAGGCGCGGACGATGGCTATGGCGGTGAACCGAGGATGGGAGAGGGGGAGAAGCGCATCCGCCGTGATGGCTCGCAGGGAGGTCAGTGGGGAGCTCAGGGGAGGCGGGGGTGGTCGATGATGAAGATTGACGACGAGGCAGATGCGGCGTCCTGGCGGCGTGGTCCAGCTCGATGACGACGACAGGGAGCTTCCCGACTCGAGACGGAGGGCGGAGCCGGAGCGGGTGAGCGC
>LR738715.1:34393347-34433037 GCA_902687465.1 Secale cereale | reverse complement strand
CGATCCCCCCGATCCAATCGGGGGGGCTGACGAAGGGGATGTGGGATGTGGTGGGGGAGTGGGGAGCGTGGGTACTAGGTCAGGGGGGTGCGGTTAAGCGGGGAGTAGGGAGGGCCGGCCTAGCGGCCCACAGGCTAGTTGGGCCCAAGCCAAGCCAAGTGGCCATGGGGGGGGGGTTTCTTTTCATTTAATTTTATTTTAATTTTCTTTTGTCTTTTTCCTTTCCTTTTGTTTTCTATTTCTTTTCTGTTTTATTGTTAGTTCCTTTTATTTTAGGTTTTATTAAAATTACCACTAGCACCTAAATTAGTACTTATAGATATACTAGTGCCACACTAATCCTTATCCCTAAATAAAATAGATTAATATTTTATAATTTATGTAATGAATTTAATTAATTGGTCAAGCCATTGTTTTATTTATCTTAGTGCATTTAATTATTTTATAAAAAATGACTTCTCCTCCAATATTACGTATGAATTATTTGCCACAGTTTGTACTTTTTAGTTTTGACATTCGAAAACTTTAATTGTTTGGCTTTATTATAAATTTGAATTAGAACGAGTTTTGAATCAAAGTGAGATTAGCAAAAGTATCAGTGGTGACATGGCATCATTAGTAGGGGGTTACTGTAGCTTAATTATCCGGGTGTCACAATTCTCCTTTTATTTTAGGTTTTATAAAAATTACCACTAGCACCTAAATTAGTACTTATAGATATACTACTGCCACACTAATTCTTATCCCTAAATAAAACAGATTAATATGTTATAATTTATGTAATGAATTTAATTAATTGGTCAAGCCACTATTTTATTTATCTTAGTGCATTTAATTATTTTATAAAAAATGATTTCTCCTCCAATATTACCTATGAATTATTTGCCACAGTTTGTACATTTTAGTTTTGACTTTCGAAAACTTTAATTGTTTGGCTTTATTTTAAATTTGAATTAGAACGTGTTTTGAATCAAAGTGAGATTAGCAACAGTATCAGTGGTGACATGGCATCATTAGTAGGGGTTACTGTAGCTTAATTATCCGGGTGTCACATGCACCCTCACGAACGGCACACCGTACTCGATCGATTCATTATCCTCTGGATGCTCGACCTTCGACCTGTACACCCACCACCTCCGCCTGACTTTCCCCTCGGGAGAATCTGTCTGCTCCATTGCCCAGAGGAGATACTTGATGAACCCGAAGGACTGTGGCGTGTGACATCGGGGACTATATTGCCGCCCTCTTGATAACCCACAAGTGTAGGGGATCGCAACAGTTTTCGAGGGTAAAGTATTCAACCCAAATTTGTTGATTCGACACAAGGGGAGCCAAAGAATACTCTTAAGTATTAGCAGCTGACTTGTCAATTCAACCACACCTGGAAACTTAGTATCTGCAGCAAGATAGTTTAGTAGCAAAGTAATATGATAGTGGCAGTAGTAGCAACAAAAGTAACGATAGTGTTTTTGTGGTTTTTGTAATAGTAGCAACGGAAAAGTAAATAAGCAGCAAGCAATATAGGTAAAGCTCGTAGGCATTGGATCGGTGATGGGAAATTATGTCGGATGCAATTCATCATGTAGAAGTTATAACCTAGGGTGACACAGAACTAGCTCCAGTTCATCAATGCAATGTAGGCATGTATTCCAAATATAGTCATACGTGCTTATGGAAAAGAACTTGCATGACATCCTTTTTCCTACCCTCCCGTGGCAGCGGGGTCCTATTGGAAACTAAGGGATATTAAGGCCTCCTTTTAATAGAGTACCGGAACAAAGCATTAACACATAGTGAATACATGAACTCCTCAAACTATGGTCATCACCGGGAGTGGTCCGATTATTGTCACTTCGGGGTTGTCGGATCATAACACATAGTAGGTGACTATAGACTTGCAAGATAGGATCAAGAACACACATATATTCATGAAAACATAATAGGTACAGATATGAAATCATGACACTTGGGCCCTAGTGACAAGCATTAAGCATAGCAAAGTCATAGCAACATCAATCTGAGAACATAGCGGATACTAGGGATCAAACCCTAACAAAACTAACTCGATTACATGATACATCCCATCCAACCCATCACCGTCCAGCAAGCCTACGATGGAATTACTCACGCACGGCGGTGAGCATCATGGAATTGGTGATGGAGGAAGGTTGATGATGACGATGGCGACGATCTCCACTCTCCGGAGCCCCGAAAGGACTCTAGATCAGCCCTCCCGAGAGAGATTAGGGCTTGGCGGTGGCACCGTCTCGTGAAACGTGATAATTCATTCTCTCTGTTTTTTTCTCCCCGAAAGTGAAGATATAGGATCTGGGGATACGTCGGTAAGGCACCAGGTGGCCCACGAGGCAGGGGGCGCGCCCTGGGCAGGGGAGCGCGCCCCCACCCTCGTGGACAGGCCCTAGGCCCCCTGGTGTGGATCTTCTTGCAGTTATTTTTTACATTTCCGAAATAATTCTCTGTTGATTTTCAGGTGATTCCGAGAACTTTTTATTTCTGCACAAAAAAAACACCATGGCAGTTCTGCTGAAAACAACATCAGTCCGGGTTAGTTCCATTCCAATCATGCAAGTTAGAGTCCAAAACAAGGGCAAAAGGGTTTGGAAAAGTAGATACGTTGGAGACGTATCAACTCCCCCAAGCTTAAACCTTTGCTTGTCCTCAAGCAATTCAGTTGATAAACTGAAAGTGATAAAGAAAAACTTTGACAAACTCTGTTTGCTCTTGTTGTTGTAAATATGTAAGCTAGCATTCAAGTTTTCAACAAGATCATGAACTAACCACATTCACAATAACTTTCAGGTCTCAAGACTACTAATATCAATGGCATAATCAACTAGCTAGCAATAATAATAAACCTCAGATGACAACACTTTCACAAAACAATCATGATATGATATAACAAGATGGTATCTCGCTAGCCCTTTCTGAGACCGCAAAACATAAATGCAGAACCTTTAAATATCAAGGACTGACAAGACATTGTAATTCATGGTAAAATAGATCCAGTCATGATCATACTCAATGCAAATTAATAGTAATACATGCAACGACAGAGGTGCTCTCCTACTGGTGCTCTTTGATAAGAGGATGATGACTCTGCATAAAAGTAAATAGATAGGCCCTTCGCAGAGGGAAGCAGGGATTTGTAGAGGTGCCAGAGCTCGATTTTTAAATACAGATGAATTAAATTTTGAGCGGTATACTTTCATTGTCAACATAACAACCAAGAAACTCGATATCTCCCATGCTACGCACATTATAGGCGGTTCCCAAATAGAATGGTAAAGTTTATACTCCCCCAATCACCAACAAGCACACTCCACGGCTAGCTCGAAACAACTGGTACCGTCCAAACCAGCAATAGCCCTGGGGGGGTTTTGTTTAATTATTATGATTTTGAGCATGGGACTGGGCATCCTGGTTACCAGCCATTTTCTCATGAATGATTAGCAGAGTCCACTCATCGTGAGAATAACCGATCTAGCATGGAAGATATAGATAGCCCTAGTTGATACATGAGTTGTTCGAGCATACAAATCAGAATTTCATTTGAAGGTTTAGAGTTTGGCACATACAAATTTCCTTGGAACGGTAGGTAAATACCGCATATAGGAAGGTATGGTGGACTCATATGGAATAACTTTGGGGTTTATGGAAGTGGATGCACAAGCAGTATTCCCGCTTAGTACAGGTGAAGGCTAGAAAGAGAATGGGAAGCGACCAGCTAGAGAGCAACAACGGTCATGGGCATGCATTAAAATTAATCAACAATGAATGCAAGCATGAGTATGATATAAATCACCATGAACATAAATATCGTGGAGGCTATGTTGATTTGTTTCAACTACATGCGTGAACATGTGCCAAGTCGGATCACTTAAATCGTTCAAAGGAGGATACCACCCATCATACCACATCACAACCATTTTAGTATCATGTTGGCAAGCAAGATAGACCATTATAAACTCTCAACTAATTAAGCATGGCATAAGCAACTATGATCTCTAATTGTCATTGCAAGCATGTTTCATTCATAACAAGCTGAATCTGGAACGACGAGCCATCATATTTACAAAAACAAGAGAGGTCGAGTTCATACCAGCTTTTCTCATCTCAATTAGTTAATCATATATCATCCTTATTGCCTTTCACTCGCACGACCGAACGGTGTGGAAAATAATAATAGTGCACGTGCATTGGACTTAGGTGGAATCTGCAGATATTTAAATACAAGAGAGAAGACAAGGTAAAATGGCTCAAGGTTAAATCAACAACAAAGCATATGAGAGCCACTAAGCATTTTCAATCATGGTCTTCTACTCTTAACCCCCAAAGAAAACAAAACAAACTATTTGCATGGGAAAGCTCCCAACAAGCAAAAGAAGAACGGGAAATCTTTTTGGGTTCTCTTTTTTAACTACTACTAGTGGCAAAGAAAGGAAACTAGCTAGAAGCTACAACTAATTTTTTTGTTTTTTTGGGCTTTTCTAGCACACAAGAAAAAGACTAAGAAAAAGAAATTAAAACTAAGCATGGATGGTACAGTGAAAAATTGTAAGCACCGACAAGTAGAATAATTGTGAACATGAATGTAAGTCGGTGAGAAACACGTACTCCCCCAAGCTTAGGCTTTTGGCCTAAGTTGGTTTATGGCCACGGATCGAAGCCACTCCCTCCAGTGTACTGAGATGTATCCTCTGGGTGCCACTGGTTGGCGAGCTCATCCAGCTCCGACCCATAAATAGATTGACGGGAAGGATCAAGTGGTGGTTCTGGCTCAGGCTCTGAAGCTTGTGCCTGGCCTTGGTACTTGTAGAAGGCATCTGCTGTAATGAGATACTTGCCTGTGGACAGATCAAACAAAGATGGTGCAGGCAAGGTAACAATTTCACAGTATATTTCATCAAATCTTAATTTATAATTAAGCTGCATATTCTTATCTTTAACAATAAAATCATGAGCTACCATGCTCTTGTGGTCTAGATAAACAGGGGCAAGCAATTTTTCTTCCTTCTCATGATGCCTAATAGGTATATTAAAATATTCAGCAAGGTGAGAAGCAAAGATGCCTCCAAAGACGGGCCCCTTTGAGCGGTTCAGACTCAGTCGTTTGGCAACGACAGTGCCCAAGCTAAAAGTTGTGTCTTGAAACAAAGCATGGCGTAAAATGATAATATCAGAGGAACTGAGATTCCCACTGTTCCCACGACCAATTAAACATCTACTAGCTAATAAAGCAAAGTAGCGCAGAACAGGGAAATGTATACTAGTGATTCTTGCCCCTGAAACTTGTCTCGTTTCCCCTACGGCTATCATGTCAATGAACCCATCAACGTCTTCATGACGTGGTTCATCAAGTCTACCTCCAAAGGGTACTTTGCATATTTCACAAAAGTCTAAGAGTGATATCTCCTTAATCACATCATATAAATGAAACTCCATCGTAGGTGGTGTTTTCCTAGAATGAAAATGAAAGCTTTGTGTGAAAATATTGGTGAGTAAGAGATACTGTTCTTTCTAGTCGTGGAGGAAGTCAGTGAGGCCTGCATTATTTGCCAACGAATAAAAGCCTTCGTGAATCCCGGCGGACACCATGAAATCATTGCAAGGCCATTCACACGGTCGAACTTCCGCCATGCGAGGAAGATTATACTTGGGCTTCTTATTTTCTTCTTTCTTCTTCTCCTCTGAGCTCTTACTAGAGGAGCCCCTCAATAATATTTTGAACATTTTCCTTTTCTGAAAATTTCTGAAATTTTTAGTAACTTCAAAATGAAAGTCAACCAAACTCAATAAGATTGATAGCAACAATTCCTATAAGTGCCTAGAGACTATATCATGCATTAGAACTACTTGGGACCAAGAAAAATTGACATGCAAGCTCAAGAACAAGGTCACCTCAGCAGCATAAATTTGCAACAAATAAAGCACTAGAACAAAAACTAATTGGACCAATGGAGATGTCACATACCAAGGAACAATCTCCCCAAACAGTTTGGTGAATGGTGCTTTGAGCAAGGAGATCGAAAATGGCAGCAAGATGAGCTAGAACTCGGGTTTGAGCTGGTTGGGGATTTTTTTGGGAGGAAGAAGAAGAGCATGGGTGCAGGAATAAGTGGAGGGGGGCCACATGAGGCCCACGAGGCAGGGGGTGCGCCCTGGACCCTCGTGGCCACGTGTTGGCTCCCCTCGCTGTGTGTTCAGTGCCATATTTCCTCAAATATTCTAAAAAATCATATTTCATTTTCATGGCATTTGCAGAACTTTTATTTTCTGGGTATTTTTTTATTGCACGGATAAGTCTGGAAATAGACAGAAAATACTATTTTTGCTTTATTTATCCTAATTAACAGAAAGTAAAAAGATGGTACAGAAGGTTTGTGCTATCTAGATTCACCTATCCCATGCTCATCAAAAGGAATCCATTAACAAGGTTGATCAGGTCTTGTTAATAAACTCTTTCCGAGTAACATGAAACCGGAGAATTTTCGAATAACACTAGGTTACCTCAATGGGGATATGTATGTCCCCAATAATAAGAATGTCATGTGTCTTCTTGATAGTAGGGAGAGGAAACTCAAAACCTCCAATAGTAATAGTTGAAGTTTTTCCAATATAATTGATACTGTGGACCTGAGGTTGTTTCCTCGGAAAGTGTACTGTATGGTCATTACTATTGACATGAAAAGTGACATTGCCTTTGTTGCAATCAATAACAGCCCCTGCAGTATTCAAAAAGGGTCTTCCAAGAATAATAGACATACTATCATCTCGGGAATATCAAGTATAACAAAGTCTGTTAGAATAGTAACATTTGCAACTACAACAGGCACATCCTCACAAATACCGACAGGTATAGCAGTTGATTTATCAGCCATTTGCAAAGATATTTTAGTAGGTGTCAACTTACTCAAGTCAAGTCTACGATATAAAGAGAGAGGCATAACACTAACACCGGCTCCAAGATCACACAAAGCAGTTTTAACATAGTTTCTCTTAATGGAGCAAGGTATAGTAGGTACTCCTGGATCTCCTAATTTCTTAGGCATTCCACCCTCAAAAGTGTAATTAGCAAGCATGGTGGAAATTTCTGCTTCAGGTATCTTTCTTTTGTTGGTAATAATATCTTTCATATACTTAGCATAAGGATTTGTTTTAAGCACATCAGTCAAACGCATACGCAAAAAGATAGGTCTAATCATTTCAGCGAAGCGCTCAAAATCTTCATCATCCTTTTTCTTGGATGGTTTCGGAGGAAAAGGCATGGGTTTCTAAACCCATGGTTCTCTTTCCCTACCATGCTTCTTAGCAACAAAGTCTCTCTTATCATAACGTTGATTCTTTGATTGTGGGTTATCAAGATCAACAGCAGGTTCAATCTGTACATCATTATCATTGCTAGGTTGAGCATCAACATGAACATCATCATTAATATTATCACTAGGCTCATGTTCATTACCAGATTGTGTCTCAGCATTAGAAACAGATATATCATTGGGATTCTCAGGTGTGTCAGCTACAGGTTCAATAGGAGCATGCAAAGTCCTATCATTTTTCTTTTTCTTCTTCTTAGAAGAACTAGGTGCACTTAAATTAGCTCTCTGAGAATCTTTCTCAATTCTCTTAGGTGGCCTTCAGGATACAGAGGTTCCTGAGTCATTTTACCACCTCTAGTAGCAACTCTCACAGCATAGTCATTATTCTTACTATTTAATTCATTGAGCAAATCATTCTGAGCCTTAAGTACTTGTTCTACTTGAGTGGTGACCATAGAAGCATGTATACTAATAAGTTTCAGTTCACCTTTAGCACTAGACAGATAATCACTCAAGCGTTCAATCATATAAGCATTGTGTTGTAATTGTCTACCAACATAGGCATTGAAAGTTTCTTGTTTCACAATAAAATTGTCAAACTCATCTAAACATTGGCTAGCAGACTTATAACGAGGAATATCACCTTCATCAAATCTATAAAGAGAATTTACCTTTACTACGTGTGTCGGGTTATCAAGACCATGTATTTCTTCAATAGGTGGTAAATTCTTAACATCTTCAGCTTTAATACCTTTTCCTTTCATAGATTTCTTTGCCTCTTGCATATCTTCAGGACTGAGAAATAGAACACCTCTTTTCTTCGGAGTTGGCTTAGGGGCTGGTTCAGGAAGTGTCCAATTATTTTCATTGGCTAGCATATTATTCAATAATAATTCAGTTTGTTCAATTGTTCTTTCCCTGAAAACACAACCAGTACAACTATCTAGGTGGTCTTTGGAAGCATCGGTTAGTCCATTATAAAAGACATCAAGTATATCATGCATCTCAAGAGGATGGTCAGGCAAAGCATTAAGTAATTGGAGAAGCCTCCCCCAAGCTTGTGGGACACTCTCTTCTTCAATTTGAGCAAAGTTATATATTTCCCGTAAGGCAGCTTGTTTCTTTTGAGCAGGAAAATATTTAGCAGAGAACTAATACATCATATCCTGGGGACTACGCACACAACCAGGATCAAGGGAATTAAACCAAGTCTTAGCATCACCCTTTAACGAGAACGGAAATAACTTAAGGATATAGTTGTAACGAATCTTTTCATCGTTGGTAAACAGGGTGGCTATATCATTCAACTTAGTAAGATGTGCCAGAACAGTTTTCAGCCTCATAGCCATGGAAAGGATCAAATTCAACCAAAGTAATTAACTCAGGATCAACAGAGAATTCATATTCCTTATCAGTAACACAGATAGGTGAAGTAGCAAAAGCAGGGTCATGTTTCATTCTAGCATTCAAGGACTTTTCTTTCAGCTTAGCTAATAATTTCTTAAGATCATGTCCATCATTGCAAGCAAGAAAATCTCTAGCAGTTTCTTCATCCATAACATAACCCTCAGGCACAACAGGCAATTCATATCTATTGGGAGTAGTTTCATCATCACTTTCATAAATATCATCAGTTTCAACATTTGCACTCTCCCTAACCTTAGCAATTTGTTCATCTAGAAATTCACCTAGTGTCATGGTATCAGGCATAGAGGTAGTTTCATCATACAAAGTAGAAGTAGCATCATCACGAACATAAGACATATCAGATTCAATAGCAGGAGTAGGTGTCGCAAGTTTACTCGTAACAGAAGGAGAATCAAGTGCAGAGCTAGATGGCAGTTCCTTACCTCCCCTCGTAGTTGAGGCTAAGATCTTCGTTTTTTAGTCCTTCAAATTCTTCATACTGATAAACAGATATAAATCCCAAGTGACTTAAAGAATAGAGCTATGCTCCCCGGCAACGGCGCCAGAAAATAGTCTTGATAATCCACAAGTGTAGGGGATCGCAATAGTTTTTGAGGGTAAAGTGTTCAACCCAAATTTGTTGATTCGACACAAGGGGAGCCAAAGAATACTCTTAAGTATTAGCAGCTGAGTTGTTAATTCAACCACACCTGGAAACTTAGTATCTGAAGCAATATAGTTTAGTAGCAAAGTAATATGATAGTGGCAGTAGCAGCAATAAAAGTAACGATAGTGTTTTTGTGGTTTTTGTAATAGTAGCAACGGAAAAGTAAATAAGCAGCAAGCAATATAGGTAAAGCTCGTAGGCATTGGATCGGTGATGGGAAATTATGTCGGATTTAATTCATCATGTAGAAGTTATAACCTAGGGTGACACAGAACTAGCTCCAGTTCATCAATGCAATGTAGGCATGTATTCCGAATATAGTCATACATGCTTATGGAAAAGAACTTGCATGACATCTTTTTTCCTACCCTCCCGTGGCAGCGGGGTCCTATTGGAAACTAAGGGATATTAAGGCCTCCTTTTAATAGAGTACCGGACCAAAGCATTAACACATAGTGAATACATGAACTCCTCAAACTATGGTCATCACCGGGAGTGGTCCCGATTATTATCACTTCGGGGTTGCCGGATCATAACACATCGTAGGTGACTATAGACTTGCAAGATAGGATCAAGAACACACATATATTCATGAAAACATAATAGGTTCAGATCTGAAATCATGACACTCGGGCCCTAGTGACAAGCATTAAGCATAGCAAAGTCATAGCAACATCAATCTCAGAACATAGTGGATACTAGGGATCAAACCCTAACAAAACTAACTCGATTACATGATAGATCCCATCCAACCCATCACCGTCCAGCAAGCCTACGATGGAATTACTCACGCACGGCGGTGAGCATCATGGAATTGGTGACGGAGGAAGGTTGATGATGACGATGGCGACGATCTCTACTCTCTGGAGCCCCGAACGGACTCCAGATCAGCCCTCCCGAGAGAGATTTGAGCTTGGCGGCGGCTCCGTCTCGTGAAACGTGATAATTCCTTCTCTCTGATTTTTTTCTCCCCGAAAGTGAAGACATAAGATCTGGGGATACGTCGGTAAGGCACTAGGGGCCCACGAGGCAGGGGGGCACGCCCCCCACCCTCGTGGACAGGCCCTGGGCCCCCTGGTGTGGATCTTCTTGCAGGTATTTTTTATATTTTCCGGAATAATTCTCCGTTGATTTTCAGGCGATTCCGAGAACTTTTTATTTCTGCGCAAAAACAACACCATGGCAGTTCTGCTGAAAACAACGTCAGTCCGGGTTAGTTCCATTCAAATCATGCAAGTTAGAGTCCAAAACAAGGGCAAAAGGGTTTGGAAAAGTAGATACGTTGGAGACGTATCACCTCTCGCACTTTCTCATACATTGCCACATGGTCCTCGCCGTCCTCGAAATCTCCCACTTGCTGTCAAACCAAGTAAGGATCTCCTTCAACCTGGCTAACTTCGCCTGGTCGCCCTCGGCGATCTCCACGATTCGCTTTTGTATCCTCTCCATCGATGTGCTTCTGAGAGGTGCGGTGCTGGCTTCGGAAGATGAGAGGAGAGACGATGGTCTAGCAATGGAGAAGAGGGAGAGGCGAGACGGCGGTTTTGCAATGAAGATGATGGAGATGCGAGATGGTTGTTTTAAAACGGAGAAATGGAGAGGAGAGGGGGTGGTTTTGCAATGGATAAGAGGGAGAGGAGTGTCCGGCTGCGATTTAGGATTTGACGAGGGCCGACGCGCTGTGACTGGATCAACATCAAAATCAAAATCAATTTACCCTTCAATTAAGAAAGCGACCCCAATTTAACTGGTCTCCCTTCTACTCTGAGTCATATTTAACCATGATTTTGACAAATAAATTATATGTTATATAGTGCAAAAATAATATAATTTGAAAGTACATTCAGATGCGAACCAAACGGTACAATTTTTGATGACATGCATTCACATTTTTCTTGTTAAAGTACATGGTCAAACTTTGACCCAAAATACGCAAATCAAAAAAATACTTCTTCCAAGACCAGCGCCTCTCCTCTCCTCTTAAACCACCGCCGCTCCTCTTCGGTTCCAATCCAAAACTAGCGCCGCTCCTGTCCTCTTCCATTTCATAACCACCGCCGCTTCTCTCCTCTTCCAATCCAAAATCAGTGTCACTTCTCTCCTCTTCCATTTCAAAAAGAGGCCACCGCCGACGAGTGAAGGTGTTGTGGAGAAGTAGATCGATGGAGGAGTACGACAAATACATGAGGATCGTAGACGGCGACCCTGTGAAGCTAGCGAGGATGTTGGATTTACAGTTTTGGTTTGACAACGCGGAGCAATTAGCGGCGACGGCGAGAGCGGTGGCCAAATATCTGGAACAAAGCGAAAAGGCGGTGATACTCCCGGAGGGAGTCGCGCGGGAGTACATAGAGCTGCTCCTGTGGGCCATGGAGCAAATAGATTCATCGAATCCGATCGTGAGGCACCGATGGTGGGAGTATCGATCCAAGATGGAGCATCCACCAGAGACTGAAGGATCAAGCATCTACACCGTGCCATTTGTGAGGGTGTCGTGGCAGAGCAAGCCGGTGGAGTGTTCGTCGACCGAACCTAACTACAAGAGGAGAAAAGTAGTCGACCCGACGACGCCTCACCACCATCCTCTCCCTCGTCGTTCACCTCATCTCACGAGGCGGCTGTCTGTCGCCAAGGAATAGGAGTTGACTGCCCCCCCCCCCCAATAGTTTGAGGCGGACCTTTGGGTTGTCAGTATTTTCAGGTTGTGAATTGTGTTTTGTGTTGTGTAATTTGAGAGCACTTTCATATATGATTTTGAATTTCTGATTTGCAGTATTGGGAATATGAAAAAAATTCTGAATTCTAGAGATCTATTTTTTGTACTTTAAAAATGTAGTTTCATATATAAAGTGCAGACAATGTGATTTTCGGAAAAGAAACTGCAAGTTTCAGTTTCAGATAAGAAACTGCAAGTTTCAGATAAGAAACTGCAAGTTTCGGAGGCGGAGCATTTACATTAACACGCCCTTTTCAATCAGGGATAACATCATGTTGGAAGTTTTATTCATGGTCAAAAATAGGACTACCAGCCAGTTAACATCTGATACGTCCAAAACGTATCTATAATTTCTGCTTGCTCCATGCCTCTTTTGTGTGATATTGCTATGATATTTAAGCACTTCCATACACTTTTGATCATATTTGGACTAACCTATTAACTCAGTGCACCCCAGTGCCAGTTTCTATTTTCTGCTGTTTTTGTATTTCAGGTTTTCCCATTACGTAAACTGCCAGAAAAATTCCGGGAAAAATATATAAAAAATCAGCGTTCCGGAAGCTTCCATGCGGCCAAAGTAGGGTCGGAGGGGGGCCACCAGGGCTCCAGGCGGCCAGAGGGCGCGCCCCCCTCCTGGCCGCGCCGCCAGGGCGCCTGGGGCCCCCTGGCCTCCTCTGACGCCCCCCTTTGGCATATATTTACACCGCGTCCCGAAACCCTCGAGGACGGAACCCTTTTTCCGATCTCATCACTGTTCCGCCGCCGCCGCGCTTCCAAGATCGGGAGCACCAGGAAAACTCTTCCCGGCACCCTGTCGGAGGGGAGGATCACCACTGGGAGCCTCTCCACCACCATGGACGCCTCCCGGATGAGTTGTGAGTGGTCTCCCTTGGACCATGGGTCCATGACCAGTAGCTATGTGATGTTCTCCTCCCCTCTATGTTCTTCACCGATTAGACCTCGTGAGCTGCCCTACATGATCGAGGCACATATGTAATCCTTATGCTGTTGCTATGATGAGTTTGCTGGGATCCGATGGATTAGGAGATTATGTTCAGATTGGGTGTCAGTAATATATTTGATTTACCTCTTTTATATTTATGTTCTTGAGTAATTCTTGTGTGTTCTCCGTTGCTGTTTATTGCTTTGGCCAAGTAGTAGGTAGTAACTCCAAGAGGGAACGTTATGCTTGATTGTGGGTTCATGCCCCTCGATGACTAGCTTGAGTGATAGAAACATGAGTCTAGGGGATGTGTTGTTGCCACAAGGGGGAAAACAACGGTGCTTGTACTCGCGGGTGCAAGGATTGTTTACTTTACGCAAAGTTCTTTTAATGCAGTTGTCTGTTGCTTTGAGTTTACACTATGGGTGGGACTCGCAACTTAATACCAGCGAGATGTTCTGGATAGATATCTCAAGGTGGATGATTAGTAGTAGATGCAGATGGATTTCGGTCTACCTACCTTGGTGTATCGCCCATGCTTTTGAGCCTCTACCTTTCTTTGCAGCATAGTTAGCATTGGTTTGCGCACATAATCCTGTCAATTGCCCAGCTGTAATTCGTTTACCTCGCTTAGCTGTTTTATCGTCTTTTGGGAGAGAGACATCACTAGTGAACATCATGGGACCCCGGTCCATATTACCATCACTGATCACATACGCTATTTACTTTCAGTCCTTACTTACTAGTTGCAGTCATACCTATCACTATTATCTCTTGCGTTTGATCCTTTGTAAACGACAAGGCCGGAGGGATTGACAACCTCTCTGTACTCGTTGGGAGCAAAGTTATTTGTATTTGTGTGCAGGTCCGGTCGATCGCTAGTTGCGCCACTAGCAATTGACACCTTCTTGTTGAACCTCGGAGTCTCAGGGGATTCGAGCCTTGGTATCTTTGCCAAGGGAAAACTACCGCTAAACTGCATCTCAAACCTTCCACTTGGGGTAACCAACGAGGGGCGAGAAGCCAGCAAGCAAAGTTTTCGGGCGCCGTTGCCGGGGACTCCACTCTTCAAGATAGGGGAGTTGCACGCTATCTTTTACCTTTGCTTTTTAGTCTTGTTAGTTTACTTTTCAGTTTTTGCTTTAGTATCTTTTATCAAAAATCACAAAAATAGTTATCTTGCTTGCTTGCTGCTATGGGTTCCACCGAGAACACCAAGTTGTGTGACTTCACTAGTCATAACAACGATGACTTTATCTGCACGCCTATCACTACACCTGCCACTTCAGCACCTTCTTATGAAATTAAACCTGCTTTACTGAACCTAGTTATGAAAGATCAATTCTCCGGTGCTGGAGATGATGCTGCTTTACACTTAAACAATTTTGTTGAACTCTGTGATATGCAAAAGTACCAAGAAATAGATGGTAATATTGTTAAGCTCAAGCTTTTTCATTTCTCCTTGAGAGGAGGAGCTAAAATTTGGTTTCAATCTTTGCCTAGAAATAGCATAGATTCTTGGGACAAGTGCAAGGATGCCTTTATTGGAAAGTACTATCCACCTGCTAAAATTATCCAACTAAGGAGTAACATAATGAATTTCAAACAATTGGATAATGAACACGTTGCCCAAGCTTGGGAACGCATGAAATCTCTTGTCAAGAACTGCCCTACTCATGGTTTGATTACTTGGATGGTTATCCAAACTTTTTATGCAGGCTTGAACTTTACCTCGCGGAACTTGTTAAATTCGACCGCGGGAGGAACCTTTATGTCAAGTACACTTGGTGCTGCCACGAAGCTTCTCGATGAGATGATGAACAATTATTCCCAATGGCACACCGAACGCGCTCCAACAGGTAGGAAGGTAAACTCTGTCGAGGAGATTTCCTCCCTAAATGAAAAAGTTGACTTGATCATGTCTCTACTTTCCAAGCAATCTTCTATTGATCCTCGTGATGTTCCTTTAAATTCTTTGATTGCTCAAGAACAAGTAGATGTGAACTTTATCTCTAGAAACAATTTCAATAACAATGCTTATAGGAGTAATTTTGGTAGCAATCCTAGACCGTTCCCCTCTAATTCCTATGGGAACAACAATGCTTATCCTAGCACCAAGAACTCCACTTCTGAACTAGAGAGTATGCTTAAAGATTTCATCACTACCCAAAAAGCCTTCCATATGAGTGTAGAAGAAAAACTAAACAAACTAGATAATCTCTCTTTGAAGGTAGACAATTTAGCCCATGAGGTAGAGTTGCTTAAAATTAGAACTTCCCCTCTTGAGGAGAGGAAGACCACTCCTATGAATGCTATTCAAGTGCAAATTAATGAAAACATTAGGATGTTGGCTAAACTTAAAGAGAGATGGGCTAGAGAAAAGGAGGAAGAAGATAGAATTAAGAACCTTCCTACCCACCACACTGTTGCTACTATCCAAGTTGTTGAGGTTATCCAAACTCTTAGCACCCAATGCACTCCTGGTCCCATTGGACCTATTAATGGTGATGCTATGACCATAGAAACTACAAAACAAGTGAGCCTAAAGAACACCACTACCACTTTACTTGATAGTAGTGACCTTGATTTTGATAATTGCACCCTTACCAACGTTATTGATTTCCTTCACAAGATGTCTAGAGATCCCCGCACTAGCACACTTAACCTTGCCTTCACAAAGCATATCACTAATGCTCTCATCAAAGCTAGGGAGGAGAAACTTAGGTTAGAAGCCTCCATACCTAGAAAGCTAGAAGATGGTTGGGATCCTATGATTAAAATTAAGTTGAATAACTTCTCTTGCTATGCATTATGTGACGTTGGAGCTAGTACCTCTGTTATGCCCAAAAGAATATATGATATGCTTAAATTGAAACCTTTTGATTCTTGTTCTTTTGGTGTTCGTCTTGTTGATTCTTCCATAAGGAAACCCTTGGGGAGGATCGACGATGTTCTTATCATTGTCAATGACAATTATGTTCCCGTTGATTTTACTATTATGGATATTGAATGTGAACCTTCTTGTCCAATTATTTTGGGACGTCCTTTTCTTCGCACCGTTGGTGCTATCATTGACATGAAAGAGGGGAATATAAGATTCCAATTTCCTCTCAAGAAAGGGATGGAACACTTCCCTAGAAAGAAGATTAAGTTACCTTTTGAGTCCGTTATACGGGCTAGCTATTCTTTTACTCTTGATAAAACTTGATCTCTTTGCATTATGCCTAGCTTAAAGGCATAAAAGAAAGCGCTTTTGGGAGGCAGCCCACAATGAATAAAATTTTATTTTTCTTTTGTTGTGTCTTGATGTTGTTACTACAGTAGCATCATCATTGTATCTTTACTTTTCAGCTTGGTGCCAAGTGTAGCCTCTGATTGCAAGAAAGTTCAAAAGTTGTGACGTGCTGTCCAGGAAACAGATTCTGTCCTTGGACAGAAAAATTCGTATAAAATCACCAGATCATCTTTTTGGTCTGAATTTTTTCGACTGTGTGCTCTATACAATTGGCTTTCGGGCGTCTGTTCTGAGTTTTTTTTATTTGAGTTGCAGAAGTGCCCTGAAAAAATTATTTACTACCTGCTGGTCTGTTTTTCACAGATTCTGTCCTGTTTTGCCTTTCCTTCGTTTTGCAAACCTTGAGCTTGCTTTTTCTTTGCAAAATCCTTTTGGCAATCTTGAGAAACAGTAGACCTTCAAGAATATCCTTATTTCCAGCAAGGAAAAATTATTTTATTATGGGTACTAACCTCGCTAATCAGATTATGATGAGTTATGTATGAAGGGAGTTTTCAAGTGTGTGAGGGAAGATGATAAAAAGATTCAGGAGTGTCAAACGCTCAAGCTTGGGGATGCCCCCGTGAACCCCCAAGAAATATTCAAGAAGACTCAAGCGTCTAAGCTTGGGGATGCCCCCGTGCATCCCCTTCTCCATCAACAATTATCAGTTCGTCTTTCGTTCCACTATATTTTTATCACTTCATGTGTTATGTGCTATGCTTGGAGCGTCTTGCTTTTAGTTTCCTTTTTAGTTTTCTTTAGCTTTGCTTGCTGTTCATAACAAGTTGGAACTCAGCTTTCTTTGTGTGGGAGAGAAACACGCTCCACTTCAACCTAGAACATAACGTAGAATTTTCATGTCTATCCTTGCTGTGTGTGTTCTTTGTCTTTCAATAGCTACTATCATGTTCAGCTCTTAGTTTTCATGCTTTACTTTTTAAAGAGCTTTTGTTTAGTTGGTCGCTGGAACTCTCTTTAGTTAGCATGCTTATCTTGTTAAGAGAGTTGGCTTCTGTTGCACTGGTTGATATGTCTATGATAAAAATGCTATCTGCATAATGGTGCTTAGTAGTTCATGTTTTCTTATGGTTAGTCTCAAATAGCTGGGGGGTTCTTAATGTGTTATTGAAGTACCAACATGATTTGTTTGCCTATGATGTGGTATGGTTTAGTGATATCTTCCTCCAAGAATTTATTTTGATTGACTTGGCGTATGCTCACGCATATTTAAGACTGTAAAAAAAAGTCTATCAAGCCTTGATGATCTTTAATTTCTGAGTAGCGATATAACTTCCATGCCCGATTCAATGTTGCTTTGTCGCTCTGCATGATTATGACCGTCATTGCTCTTTTAGTTGGTCGCTCCCAGTCTTTTGCTAACCTTCGCCTGTACTAAGCGGACTGACTGCTTGTGCATCCAAAATCCTTTAAACCAGTTATGCCACATGAGTCCACCATACCTTCCTATACATGGTATTTACCTGCCATTCCTAACGAAGACTTTCATGTACCATCTCGAAATTATTCAAAAAAGGCATTTCTCTTTTGTGCCTCTGTTTTAGCTCATGAGGAAGTAGTAGTTAATTCATGATCTTTTTAAGTTGGACAAGCTTCACCCCGGGATTGCATGTCTAATGTGCAAACCCATAATACGAGAAGGAACTGGCAAAGAGTGCGCCCGGCACATTAAAAAATTATACAACAAACAAACCCTCCTTCACGCTTTGTTCATGAGAAATCAGAAAACTTTGGCACTGATAAACAAAGGAGATTAAGAGGATGTGATCGTCCTCATGCGGGAGCCGTTCCTCGAAACCTGTCCAGCTCAAGAAGTGATTGAGTTATCTGCTAGCATTCGTTGACGAAATATGCATATTCTAAAAAATAATTATTACCTCTGTTTTTAAAACCAAGAGCTCTGGTACATGTTTAGTTTTTGTTCCCGACCACGGATTTTCAACCTTGCCAACAAAAGCCACGGTTCGAGAGTCTCCACCTTCTTTCTTTAAAGCACCAACTATTGAGAGCATGATTGTCATTCTAAGTGTAATGTGCATTGTCCCAAAGTACCATTGTCTTCTGCATGACTATGATATCGTTTATTCTGAAATCATTGTATCTAGTCGTCACTTAAACTTTGGAGGTGCCCCTGCATTTATGTTTTGCTTCACTAAAGGGGGCAAGCGAGATATCACTTTGCCATGTTTGCACACCATGCTCAATGCAAATCTATTGAGTGTTTCGGTATCATATTGTAAAACTTTCAGTTCTTTGTGATATTCTCATGAGGCAACTTAACTACTACAGATTCATTGTCTCAGTAAGCATTTGTCATGTGACTGTGAAAAGTTCTTATATGGTTAATAGCATGTCACCACAGAAATTATGCTTGTTATCATTTACCTACTCGAGGACGAGCAGGAATTAAGCTTGGGGATGTTGACACGTCCAAAACGTATCTATAATTTCTGCTTGCTCCATGCCTCTTTTGTGTGATATTGCTATGATATTTATGCACTTCCATACACTTTTGATCATATTTGGACTAACCTATTAACTCAGTGGACCCCAGTGCCAGTTTCTGTTTTCTGCTGTTTTTGTATTTAGGTTTTCCCATTACGTAAACTGCCAGAAAAATTCCGGGAAAATATATAAAAAATCAACATTCCGGAAGCTTCCATGCGGCCAAAGTAGGGCCGGAGGGGGGCCACCAGGGCTCCAGGCGGCCAGAGGGCGCGCCCCCCTCCTGGCCGCGCCGCCAGGGCGCCTGGGGCCCCCTGGCCTCCTTTGACGCCCCCCTTTGGCATATATTTACACCGCGTCCCGAAACCCTCGAGGACGGAACCCTTTTTCGCGATCTCATCTCTGTTGCGCCGCCGCCGCGCTTCCAAGATCGGGAGCACCAGGAAAACTCTTCTCGGCACCCTGCCGGAGGGGAGGATCACCACCGGGAGCCTCTCCACCACCATGGACGCCTCCCGGATGAGTTGTGAGTAGTCTCCCTTGGACCAAGGGTCCATGATACGTCCAAAACGTATCTATAATTTCTGCTTGCTCCATGCCTCTTTTGGGTGATATTGCTATGTTATTTATACACTTCCATACACTTTTGATCATATTTGGACTAACCTATTAACTCAGTGCACCCCAGTGCCAGTTTCTGTTTTTGGCTGTTTTTGAATTTCAGGTTTTCACATTACGAGAACTGCCAGGAAAAATCCAGAAAAATTATAAAAAAAAGTCAGCGTTCCAGAAGCTACCTTGCGCCCGAAGTACAGCCGGGGGGGCCACCAGGGCTCCAGGCGCCCTGCCGGCGCGCCCCCCCTGGGCCGCGCCGGGGGGCGCCTGGGCCCCCCGAGGCTCCTCTGATGCCCCCCTTTGGCATATATTTAAAGCGTCTCCCGAAACCCTCGAGACAGGAACTCTTTTTCGCGATCTCATCTCTGTTCCGCCGCCGCCACCGCCGCTTCCAAGATCGGGAGCACCAGGAGAACTCTTCCCGGCACCATGCCAGAGGGGAGGATCACCACCGGGAGCTTCTCCACCACCATGGACGCCTCCCGGATGAGTTGTGAGTAGTCTCCCTAGGACCATGGGTCCATGACCAGTAGCTATGTGATGTTCTCCTCCCGTTCTTGTGCTTCACTAATTAGTCCTCGTGAGCTGCCCTACATGATCGAGGCACATATGTAATCCTTATGCTGTTGCTATGATGAGTTTGCTGGGATCCGATGGATTATGAGATTATGTTCAGATTGTGTTTGAGTAATATATTTGATTCACCTCTTTTATATTTATGTTCCTAAGTAATTCTTGCATGTTCTCTGTTGTTATTTATTGCTTTGGCCAAGTAGTAGGTAGTGACTCCAAGAGGGGACGTTATGCTCGATTATGGGTTCATGCCCCTCGATGACTAGCTTGAGTGAAAGAAACATGATTCTAGGGGATGTGCTGTTGCCACAAGGGGGAAAACAACGGTGGTTGTGCCCGCGGGTGCAAGGATTGTTTACTTTACGCAAAGTTCTTTTAATGCAGTTGTCTGTTGCATTGAGTTTACACTATGGGTGGGACTCGCAACTTAATACCAGCGAGATGTTCTGGATAGATATCTCAAGGTGGATGATTAGTAGTAGATAGTGATAGATTTCGGTCTACTTACTTTGGCGTACCGCCCATGCTTTGAACCTCTACCTTTCTTGCAATGTAGTCAGCATTAGTCCTGTCAATTGCCCAGCTGTAATTCGTTTACCTCACATAGCCGTTTTATCGTCTTTTGGGAGAGAGACATCACTAGTGAACATCATGAGACTCCGGTCCATATTACCATCATTTATCACATCCGCTATTTACTTTTCCGCTTTTTATTTACTATTGCAATTATATCTATCACTACTATCACTTGCATTTGATCCTTTGTAAACTACAAGGCCGGAGGGATTGACAACCTCTTTGTACTCGTTGGGAGCAAAGTTATTTGTATCTGTGTGCAGGTCCATGTTGATTGCTAATATCCGACGCCGTTAGCAGTTGACACCTTCTTGTTGAAACTGGGAGTCTCAGGGGAATCGATCCTTGGTATTGCCAAGGGAAATCTTCTGCTACACTGCATCTCTAACCTTCCAGTTGGGGTAACCAACGAGGGGCGAGAAGCGTAGCAAAGCAATTTCTGGCGCCGTTGCCGGGGACTCCACTCTTCAGGATAGGGGAGTTGCACGCTATCTTTTACCTTTGCTTTTTTGGTCTTGATAGTTTACCTTTCAGTTTTTGCTTTAGTATCTTTTATCGAAAATCACAAAAATAGTTATCTTGCTTGCTTGCTACTATGGGTTCCACCGAGAACACCAAGTTGTGTGACTTCACTAGTCACAACAACGATGACTTTATCTGCACACCTATCACTACACCTGCCACTTCAGCACCTTCCTATGAAATTAAACCTGCTTTACTGAACTTAGTCATGAAAGACCAATTCTCCGGTGCTGGAGATGATGTTGCTTTACACTTAAACAACTTTGTTGAACTTTGTGATATGCAAAAGTACCAAGAAATAGATGGTAATATTGTTAAGCTTAAGCTTTTTCCTTTCTCCTTGAGAGGAGGAGCTTAAATTTGGTTTCAGTCTTTGCCTAGAAATAGCATAGATTCATGGGACAAGTGCAACGATGCTTTTATTGGAAAATACTATCCACCTGCTAAAATTATCCAGCTAAGAAGTAACATAATGAATTTTAAACAATTGGATAATGAACACGTTGCCCAAGCTTGGGAATGTATGAAATCTCTTATCAAGAACTGCCCTACTCATGGTTTGACTACTTGGATGGTTATCCAAACTTTTTATGCAGGCTTGAACTTTACCTCGCGGAACTTGTTAGATTTGGCCGCGGGAGGAACTTTTATGTCAACTACACTTGGTGCTGCCACAAAGCTTGTCGTGGAATTAGCACGGCAGATGTCCGGTTTAGCGGACTTGATGATGGAACCATCGCACGGGTTAGCTTGAAAGGGTTCATGGCACACAAAGGACGCAAAAGGATTTATACTAGTTCGGCCCCTTCGAGAAGGTAAAAGCCTACGTCTAGTTGGTTTGGTATTGCTTGGGCGTCGGTTTACAGGGAGCGGATTCGCTTGCCTGTGTCTCGACGGATCGATTGTTGCTTGTCCCTGAACCGGTACCGGGTCGTCCCTTTATATAGAGGTGACGCCTGGTCCGGTTTACAGAGTCCCGAGGCCGGCTCATAATCGTGTCCGCCTCGGTCTCTGCCCTTTCTTTCTTATCTCTCAAGTTACATCTCTTTGGCGGATTACAAACCGTATTTCTATACATGGGCCTTGAAATCTCATGGGCCGTAATCTCTACTGAAATGGTAAAACCAAGTACGATATAACTAAGCCGGTTTACAATATCCGGTTTATACCTACTAACTATATCCCTGACATTAGGCCCCAGAATGATTTGAACTTGTTCATATCAGTCTCCGTCGTCTCCTGCAATTTTCTTCTGTCTTCATCCTTTGTAAACCGGCCATGACATCATCTCTGAAAACCACCATGACATCACTTCCGCATTTAACGCTGTGAGCTGTACTGTAGTTTGTTTTTAATGGTTATCCCGAGAATCGAGGCGTTTAAAGGATCTTTATCCGATTTTGCTCCCTTGATTACCGCACCTGTCGCTTCGCATCTGCCTCTCTGCCTATAAATAATACCGCCCCCTTTCATTCTTCCTTCTCGCGTCTTCTTCCTCCTTCCGCTTCCTGACCCGCAAGAACTCCATTAGAGCCCGAGCTCGGAGCGCCGCCATCATCTCGTCGGATCAAGAGCTCCCAGGCCGCTGCATCAACCTGATCTGTCCAGAGAAACTCCGTTGCTGCCCTCCATTTTTCAGGTATGTTTTTCTTTCCTTGTTTTCGATCTGCATCTGCCCGTGCTCCTCCTAGTCCTTCCGCCATTAGGGCTCCTAGCAAAGCTTTCCTTCTGTTCTTGTAGATTCGTTCCTCCTGTAGGATCCGTAACTTTTAGGCCTGGCCAATAAACCTTCCGCTCACTACTAGCCTTAGATCTTGTCTTTTATAATGCTACAATTTTATCTGTTCCGCCATTAGAACTTCCGCCATTAGAACTCCGCCATCAAAACCTTTAGCACCAGTTCCGCGGATTTAACTTTTGCGCCTTGCCCTTTAGATCTTGCTGTTTTATTTCTGCAGTTGCCTGCCTTAGGTCTCGTTTTTTTATGCACATCCTGTAAACTCGTCTGCTCCGAATTGGACCTCTGTAGATTTTCCCGTGTAATTTTCGTTTCTTTTATCTCAGTATGCTCAGATCTATTCCTCCTTAGCAATGCGTTGGAAACCTGTTTTTCTCTTTGATAGATCCGCTAAGTATGTTCCGGTTTAAATTGTCGTGCCATAAACCGGAAATAACATAAACTGATGCAACGATTTAAACTGTTCCTCTTCAACTGCCATTTAAACCGGAAATGATAAACTTCGTTTCATAATTGCCGGTTTAATCTTGCCAAATAATTCTCCGTTTCAATCATTGTATATCATGAATAGATCCCCGATCATTGTATGTTCATAATCCGTCTTTGTACTTTCTCTTCTTCAGCACTTTGTTCAAATGGCTAAACAGTATGTTTCGTGCGATTGGGTCCGTTCTGTCGTGACTGAGGAAGATTTAGTCAAGCTGTCGAGCATTGGTACCTTAGGTCCTCGGGCTGAACTAAAATGGCGTGCTCCGGGTAACGAGTGCCCTCCTACTCCTAGATCCGGGGAAGTTATCGTATTTCTGGACCATATCTCCAGAGGCTTCTCACCCCCCGGTTCAAGATTCTTCCGGGATGTTCTTGCCACCTTCCAGCTGCACCCACAGGACATCGGACCAAACTATGTTTCCAACATTTGCGATTTCCAAGTATTTTCTGAAGTATATCTGCAAGAGGAGCCTTCAGTTGATTTATTCCGGGATTTCTTCCATGCAAACCGACGCACTGAGTTCACCAGCGGGCCTCACCAAGAACTTGGCAGAATTAGTATTCAGAAAAGGAGGGATGTAGTTTTTCCTCACGCCTCATTACACACTCACCCTAAGGACTGGAACAAGTCCTGGTTTTATTGTGTAGATACATCTCCCGAAGGTGAAAATCCTTTACCGGGTTATCGTGAAACTCGTATCCCGGCGAATCACCCCTTGCCACAACGGTTAAGTGCTGCTGAACGGATCCAGTTTTCACCACAGCTTTCCAAGCTGAGGGCTTTCATGGCCAATGGCCTGATCGGTACTGATTTCCTTCGCTGCTGGCTATCTTGGAGCATCCTCCCCTTAAGCCGGCGCCCTGAGCTGATGTGTAATTACTCCGGTAAATCGGATGATCCTCAGAGGTTTTCTAAGGAGAAGCTTTCTGAATCGGAAGTAATTGAGTCAGCCAAGAAGATTGTTAATCCAGCTTCAACAGATTGCTCTAAAGTTGGCTTGGCCCCATACTTCAAGAAGAATAAGCTGCCTGAAGTGAGTTTGCCTTTAACTTGTACTTTATAAACCGTCCTCTTTGAACCGTCTTTTACTTGCCTTTGATTTTTTCATTTAGGCTGATGACCCTTTCTGGAGGAGGAAACCTCAGGAAAAACCTGTAAGGCAAGCTCGCCGAAAAACCCCTGCAAACAAGAAAAGGAAAGCAGCCGTTGATGCCGGTTCTCCTTCTGAGGATGATGATCCGGACTCCGAGGTATGCCTTGCTCCGGTTTACGTTTTGCTTTTATGTACTTGTTAACATATCTAATGATACCCTTTCACAGGATCCACTTGAAGGTGATAACCCAGCTGAGATTGAGGTAACCCTTATTTCTTCTGATTCAGAACCTCCTCCTCAAAAGAGCCGTCGGACTGTTAGAAAATATCAATTTTCTCATCCTTATGCTAAGTTGGATCCTAATTTTACTTTGAAGAAGCAACAGCACGAAGCTTTGCGCCGGACCACTCGCCATAATGGCTTGGCAGTGGAATCCTCTGGAATCTCATTAACTCCGGTTCGAAAACGCCGCGCTGAGGTGATACTTTCTCCGACCCTTCTTCATCCCAAGGCCGGTCTTATCCGAAAACCACTTAAACCGACTGATCCTGATTATCAGGAAACTCCACTGTCTTCTTCTGGCGAATCAACCGCTACACAACTTCCTCCTTTGAAGACCATCCCGGGGTAATTCTCTTTACCTCTTCCGGTTTACGACACCCCCTTCCTTTATAATGCTAACTTATTTTGCTTGTTTTTCCAGCAAACCTAAACCTAGCAAAAGAGCCAAGGCGAAAAAACCTGTTGCTGATCCTTCTGCTGATGAACCGGTGATTGATCCGTCTACCGCCGTTCCTCCTGAAGGTACTCATGCTGCTCCGGTTGACGAACCCGCTCTTGGAACTCCTGCCACTGAAGATGTCCAAAACCCACCAAGTCCGGCCCGGGTTAATTCTCCTCAAGTTAACCCGGCGTCTCCTGATCCGGCTCAAACTGACGTTACTCCTCCGAATGCACCCACTTCCCCTGATGTCGTGGTTACTGGCACTGCTTATGTTGCGCCAGCCGAACCCACCGTTTTAGCAAAACATACAGCTAAAGCGGAAAAGATGACGCAGGAAAAGGGGAAGTGGAGTACTGATATATCCAGTCTTTCAAGTATGAGTGCTCAAGATATCTATTTCGGATATTTGAACCGTCTCCATAGCAGTCGGGATTATGAAGCCAGCCTAGTAAACCTGATGAGAGAAAAATATGAAGTAAGTTTTCCTCTTCTGACTTTGCCTTTTTCGACGCATCTTTATCTTATAACAGCCCCCAAGTTCCGGTTTATCTGCTTTATTGGAGGTAATCCGGAACTTTGTAGTTTTTAACTGCTGATCCATACATTAGCCCCCAAGTATCAAGTAGATAACTTGGTTATGTAGTTGATACTTGTAATTTCAAAATTGTCTCTGATGCATTGCTTCAACTGCCATTAGCCCCCAAGTGTCAAGTATACAACTTGGTTGTGTGCTTGAGACTTGTAATTTCTAACCTTACTTTTGAACTTTTTTGTCTACAGGCTGAGCTGAACCGGAATGCTTTGGAAATCAGTGAACTTCGAAGCCGGCTTATAGAGACTGAGTCAGCCGCTTCAAAGGCGAAGAAAGAACTTCAAGTGAGTTTAAAGACTGCGAAAGATTTGAAGAAATTCTTTGATGAGGAACGGACTACTTTTGAAGTCCAGAAAAAGGATCTTGAAAAACGTGTTCAGGATGCCGAAGGAGCACTTAACCCGGTTACTGAAGAATTGACCGGGTTAAAGTGCCAAATTGATTTAATGACTTCTGCTATCTTTGGTAAGCATAACCTGAACTCTTGTCTGTTACCTTTGCAACCTGTGACCTGTACCGGTTTAACTTTCATTGTTGTATGTAGGACGCCGTGTCTCCCATCTTGGGGATGATGTACGGAAGAAACTGAAGGCCTGCTATACCTTGGTTGAACAACTATACTCAGGAGCACAAAGGATTATCAGCGCCACTTCCTTTGGTAAACCGGCTCCTTCAACTATTAAATCTACCTTGAACAGTTTGTCCATTCTGCCGGCTCGTCTTGAAGAGGTGAAGAAATCGGCTGCTCGAGGAGGTGCTCTTCTGGCCCTTACGAGGGCTAAAGCTTGGGTTCCAGACCTTGATCCGGAAGAAGTGTTAACCGGATTTCCTGATACCAAGGAGGACGGTTCAACCTTTGATGAAAAGGATCTTTATGCTCTGACCAAGGAAGTGCGTCCCCTTGCTAGCAAGATTGTGGTGGAATCTGACTTGTCTCGATATCATCCAGCATACAACCTGCAGAACGAGCGGGTGGAACGACCGGTTTACGATGTTGCAAACTTAACTCCGCCGGTTCGTCCTCACACCTTTGCTCCTGATATTGATCCTGCTGAGCTGATCAACGATGAAGTATATTTCCGTGCCTTGGCCAAGATTGATTGGCGTGCACCAGATTTCCCGCCGCTTCACGAGGAGGAAGATGTTCCGGAACAAGACGGTGGCCACTCATCTCAGCAAGGAGAAGCACAGTCTTGAATGCTACTGTTATAATCATGATTGTTATTCTGTAAACAATGCTTCCAACTATTTGGATTTTATGCCTTGTAATAGGTTTTGTTGTAACTTAATGCACTGTGATCCGACTTTAGGTCTTTATAAAGTATTCATTCGTTGACTTGTTGATTGATGCGGATTCCTTGCTCTGTCCATAAAAAAGATCAAAAATATGTCCTAGTGGCTTTACCATTGGACGGATTAACTTGTTCTCTTGGTATAACTAATAAGCATATCTTTAACAAATAACTGTGATACCTGAATTGTATGTAGCCAAAATACCTTAAACCGGTCAGGATGTTTAAAATCACCTTAATCAGTCTTCATCAATTCTCATAAACCCTTGAAACTCTTCGGTTCATCTTGTCGATAAATCTTTCTCTTCTCGGTTCAGAAATTTGTAACTTGTATCTGATCGTGTGCTGCCAACTGTCAGCTCATCATGAAGTCGAGCCGGGTTACGATGAACGCCGGTTTAACTCTCGCTGGTGTTCATGACCCAGACTTGTAACACTAGATAGACGGTCAACTTCTGGAGCTGTTCCCCTAGGTTAAAAAGGTTATGAAACACAAAAAACATCAAGAAACACACAATTCTTGTAAATCAAACTATGTAATCGAGGCTTTTTCAAAGAGCTGCCAGGCTCAAAACAAGGTTTAGCCAATCATGGGGACGTGGGCAAACCGGACTGTCCCCAGGGGCCGGGTCATCATTTGAACGTGGGCGTACCAACTGTTCAGGGAACCCAAATAATCCTAACATAGCCAATCATGGGGATGTGGGCGACCCCGACTGTCCCCAGGGGCCGGGTCATCATTTGAACGTGGGCGTACCAACTGTTCAGGGAGCCCAAATAATCCTAACATAGCCAATCATGGGGATGTGGGCGAACCCGACTGTCCCCAGGGGCCGGGTCATCATTTGAACGTGGGCGTACCAACTGTTCAGGGAGCCCAAATATTCATAACATAGCCAATCATGGGGATGTGGGCGAACCCGACTGTCCCCAGGGGCCGGGTCATCATTTGAACGTGGGCGTACCAACTGTTCAGGGAGCCCAAATAATCCTAACATAGCCAATCATGGGGATGTGGGCGAACCCGACTGTCCCCAGGGGCCTCTGACGTTCCTCCTGACCCTGCAGGTTTTTCCTTTTTCTTTTTATGGGGTTTTTCTCTTCCTGAACCGGACATAATCTCTTGTTCCCGTGAGTTCTACCGCTCCTTCACACCCCCTGCAAAGATTAGTTTCTAAAAACCAGCCAACATTGAAATATGATTCTTTGATAACAAACTGACATGGATATTTGCCGCAAAATTTATGTATGTGGAAAAAAGGCTGAGCCCCCGGTTTACCGAGGGTGCCGGTTTATTCATTATTCATAATATATACATAGGATACATGGAAGCCTATGGCTCAAGTGTAATATGGCCGTAGATGAGCAATGTTCCACGGACTTTTCGTCTCCTCTTCTGATGTCCGTGAATCTTTGTGCTCTCGAATGTCCACCAAATAATATGACCCGTTGTGTAAATTTTTGCTGATCACAAAGGGCCCTTCCCATGGCGGGGATAGCTTGTGCATATCTGTTTGATCTTGGATAAGCCGGAGTACCAAGTCACCCTCCTGGAATGTCCTGGTTCTGATCCGGCGGCTGTGATATCTGCGCAGATCTTGCTGATAAATCGCCGACCGTGCTGCAGCTATGTCACGCTCTTCATCCAACCGATCCAAACCGTCTTGTCTTGACTCCTCATTGATGGCTTCTACATAGGCCGCTACCCTTGGTGAATCATGGCGTATGTCACTTGGAAGAACTGCTTCTGCACCGTAAACCATGAAGAAAGGTGTATAACCTGTAGACCGGTTGGGTGTAGTGTTAATGCTCCAAAGGACAGACGGTAATTCTTCAACCCAACATCCTGGGGTTCTCCGCAAAGGTGTCATAAGCCGGGGCTTGATTCCTCGCAAAATCTCCCGATTTGCCCTTTCTGCTTGACCATTGGATTGGGGGTGAGCCACAGAAGATACGTCCAAACGAATATGCTCTCGTCGACAGAATTCTTCCATCTCACCCTGAGATAAATTGGTGCCATTATCTGTGATGATGCTGTGTGGAAAACCAAACCGGAATATTACTTTTTTGATGAACTTAACCGCCGTTGCCGCATCACACTTGCTTATAGGTTCCGCTTCAACCCACTTCGTAAACTTGTCCACTGCCACTAGTAGATGAGTTTTCTGATCTTGGGATCTCTTGAAAGGACCAACCATGTCAAGCCCCCAAGTTGCAAAAGGCCAAGTTATTGGTATCATCCGGAGTTCCTGTGCTGGAATAAGAGCACGTCTTGAGAATTTCTGACAAGCGTCACACTTGCGGACCATGTCTGCCGCATCTGCATGTGCGGTTAACCAATAAAAGCCATGCCGGAAAGCTTTAGCTACTAAAGATTTTGATCCGGCATGATGACCACAATCCCCTTCATGAATCTCCCTTAAAATCTCACAACCTTCCTCAGCTGAAACACACCGTTGAAATACTCCAGAAGTACTGCGATGGTACAACTCCCCGTTGGCAATTGTCATAGATTTGGAACGCCGGATTATCTGCCGTGCTTCATCTTCGTCCTCTGGTAACTCTCCTCGGCTTAAATATACCAAATAGGGTAACGTCCAATCCGGAATAACATGGGTTGCCGCAACCAACTGTGCCTCTGGGTCCGGAACAGCTAGATCGTCCTCTGAAGGTACTTGAACCGAAGGATTGTGCAATTCATCCAAAAAGGTGTTTGGTGGTACCGGTTTACGTTGCGACCCTAGCCGGCTTAAAGCGTCAGCTGCTTCGTTCTTCCGCCGGTCTATATGCTCCACCTGATACCCTTTGAAGTAACCTGCGACCGCTTCAACCTCTCGTCGATAAGCCGCCATGAGGGGATCCCTTGAATCCCACTTGCCCGAAACTTGCTGTGCCACTAGGTCTGAATCGCCCAGGCACTTAACCCGGCTTAAATTCATCTCCTTTGCCAACCGCAAACCATGAAGTAGTGCTTCATATTCTGCTGCATTATTAGTACAAGGAAATAACAACCGGAGGACATAACAAAAATTTATCACCTCTGGGGGAAGTTAAAACAACTCCGGCCCCCGAGCCCTCCAACTGCTTCGAACCGTCGAAGTGAATCGTCCAATAAGTGAGATCCGGCTTCTCCTCCGGAGTCTGTAATTCTGTCCAGTCGTTGATGAAGTCGACCAAGGCCTGGGATTTTATAGCAGTACGTGGTACGTACTTCAACTCATGCGGACTGAGCTCAATAGCCCACTTGGCTATTCTGCCTGTAGCTTCTCTATTCTGGATTATGTCTCCCAACGGGGCTGAACTAACCACAGTTATTGGATGCCCTTGGAAATAATGCTTCAGTTTCCGGTTTGCCATGAACACCCCATATACCAATTTCTGCCAATGAGGGTATCTTTGCTTGGACACGATGAGTACTTCACTCACATAGTAAACCGGGCGCTGAACCGGATGTTCCTTCCCTGCTTCCTTGCGCTCAACCACAATCGCAACGCTGACTGCCCGTGTGTTTGCAGCAACATATAATAGCAAAGGCTCTTTGTCGATAGGAGCAGCTAAAACCGGCGGTTTCGCTAGTTGCTGTTTCAGATTCTCAAACGCTGTATTCGCTTCATCACTCCAAATGAACCGGTCCGTTTTCTTCAACATTTGATAAAGCGGGATCGCCTTTTCTCCTAAGCGACTGATAAACCGGCTCAACGCCGTGATCCGGCCAGCTATGCGCTGAACATCATTAATGCAAGCCGGTTTCGCCAAAGATGTGATGGCCTTGATCTTCTCCGGGTTGGCTTCTATTCCCCGATTCGAGACCAGGAATCCCAAAAGCTTACCAGCCGGGACACCAAAGGCACATTTCTCCGGATTAAGCATCATCCTGTAAGCCCGAAGATTATCAAAGGTTTCTCTGAGGTCTTCTATCATTGTCCTTTCCTCCTTTGACTTAACCACAATGTCATCCACGTAAGCATGTACGTTCCTTCCTATCTGCCCCTTCAAACAATTCTGAACACAACGCTGATAAGTTGCCTGCGCACACTTGAGCCCAAAGGGCATAGACACATAGCAAAAAGCACCAAAAGGGGTTATGAACGCTGTCTTCTCTTGATCTTCCACTGCCATCTTTATCTGGTGATAACCTGAATACGCATCCAGAAAACTCAGCCGCTCACACCCTGCTGTAGCATCAATAATCTGATCAATGCGAGGTAGAGCAAAAGGATCAGTTGGGCAAGCTTTATTGAGGTCTGTGTAGTCCACACACATCCTCCACTTCCCATTCTTCTTTAGAACCAGCACCGGATTAGCCAACCATTCCGGATGAAAAACTTCCACTATGAACCCTGCCGCCAAAAGCCTGGCCACTTCTTCTCCTATAGCTTTGCGCCTCTCTTCATAAAGCGGCGCAGATATTGTTTTACCGGTTTAAACTTCGGATCAATATTTAACTTGTGCTCAGCGAGTTCCCTCGGTATACCTGGCATGTCAGAAGGTTTCCATGCAAAGATATCCCGGTTCTCACGGATGAACTCGATGAGCGCGCTTTCCTATTTAGGATCTAGGTTAGCACTGATGGTGAATTGTTTAGACGAATCTCCAGGTACAAAATCAACCTGCTTAGTCTCTTCCGCTGATTTGAACTTCAAAGCCGGATCATGCTCGGTAGTTGGCTTCTTCAGCGGGGTCATATCTGCCGGATCAACATTATCCTTATAAAATTTTAACTCTTCCGTGGCACATACCGCTTCTGCATAAGCTGCATCACCTTCCTCACATTCCACTGCTATCTTACGACTGCCATGCACCGTGATCGTGCCTTTATGACCCGGCATTTTAAGCTGCAGATAAACATAACATGGTCTAGCCATAAATTTAGCATAAACCGTCCTCCCAAACAAAGCATGATACGGACTTTTAATTTTGACAACTTCAAAGGTGATCATCTCCGATCTGGAATCATGCTCATCCCCAAAGGTAACTTCTAAGTCAATCTTACCAACTGGATAAGCTGACTTACCTGGGACCACCCCGTGAAACACTGTGTTTGATGTCCTTAACTGTTTATCTGCCAGACCCATACGGCGAAAAGTCTCATAATATAATATATTGATACTGCTACCTCCATCCATGAGAACTTTAGTAAACCTGTATCCTCCCACCTGAGGTGCTACCACCAAGGCTAAATGTCCCGGATTATCTACCCGTAACGGGTGGTCCTCTCTGCTCCAAACAATGGGCTGCTCTGACCATCGTAGAAACTGTGGCGTCGCCGGTTCTACCGCATTAACAGCCCGCTTTAAAACCTTCTGGTCTCTCTTACATAAACTTGTGGTGAAAACATGATATTGACCGCTGCTCAACTCCTTCGGATTACTCTGGTATCCGGATTGCTGCTGTTGCTGCGGACGCTGCTGCTGCTGATTTCCTTGGTTATTGTGACTCCCTTGGCCCTGCTGCTGATTATTCTGATTGTTGTAACCACCTTGATGATACGATTGATTTCCCTGACCATGATAACCACCTTGATAATGTGATTGATTTCCCTGACCATTGTAGTTTCCTTGACTACCTTGGCCGCCTGGCCGGGATTGATAACCACCGTTGTTCCCTTGATAACCGCTGTTGCCCCTATATCCTGAACCGGAGTTGTTCCCTTGGTAACCCGGACCATAAAACCCGGGCCCTGAACCGCCGTTCGGGGGCCGGCTAAGAGGATTAAAACGGTCGTTCCCTGCTATCATAGGGGACAGGCATTCTCTTGCAGTGTGCCGTGCAGGCCCCCTTTTTCCGCTATGCTTTAGACAGGGTTGATCCAAATCCTGCTCCCAACCCGGGTTTCCTCCACCGGTTTGGCGAGCGGGACCTTGCTGACTAACCTGGAAACCGCCTTGAACCTGTGTATTAGCCACAAAATCGGAGCTATTTTCCGGTTTCCGTTTGCCCAAAAAACTTGAAGTAACCGGATTAACCGGCGCCGGTTTGCCAGTCTTGCTGGCCTTTCCCGCTTTATCTCCTTCTGCTTCTGGATACTTTGTATTATCCGAGTCTCCGTACTTTACCAGGGCACTCATTAGAGTCCCCATGTCATTGCATTCCCTTTTAAGCCGTCCGAGTTTCAATCTTAATGACTCAAACCGGCAATTGTTCTCCAAAGTTACAATTGCTGTGCTAGGGTTGATGCCATTTGAGGAGTGTAATATCTCTGCCACTCTGCGTACCCAAGCTGCTGTAGACTCCTGCTCGCCTTGTACACAGGCTGCCAAGTCTATCACCGACATTGGTTGTTTGCATGTATCCTTGAAATTTTTGATGAACTGACCGCGCAGCTCCCCCCATGATCCGATAGAATTCGGAGGTAGCGCCTTCAACCAAGTCCGGGCCGTGCCTTCGAGCATCATAGTGAAATACTTGGCACAAGCCGATTCATCCACATCCAGCATCTCCATGGCCATCTCGTAACTTTCCACCCAAGCTTCGGGTGGTAAATCGGCTGTGTAATTAGGCACCTTGCGAGGTCCTTTGAAATCTTTGGGCAACTTAACACTCCGTAGGGCGGGGACGAGACATTGTATTCCAAAACCGCTTGCTGTAGCTCCTGTTCCTGTAGTGGCTGTGTGAACTGGCGTCGACTGACGAATTTCCTCCCTGGCCTCCGATCTAGGCCGGTTTAGGTCCGGGGCTGGCATCTCCGCCCTTGCCGGATTATCCTGCCTGTGCTGGTGTCTCCTGCGCTCACTGCTAGACACTTCCGGCTCTTCCCAGCGTCTAGAGTAACTTCGGTTGGGACGTGGTGTTGAATGTAACCTTTCCCTGCTATGAGAGTATGCTTGCTGCTGTATTAACGCCGTATTAAGCAGCTTCTGGGCCCTGCGCGCCTCTATCGCCACCGGGGATGTTTCTTCCACCGGTAAAGCGGCCAACCGCGCTGCCGCCGCAGCAATGTTATCCAAAGGGTTTGAGTAATGTCCGGGGGGATAGGAACGTAAGGCGTCGATGTAATCCGACGCTCCCGTTCTGCCGCGGGCTGCTGAACCGGCTCATCCCGAGCCGGGGGGCTCCTCCGGTTTAAAGCCGGATTATTACTGGCCCCAGCCCCAGGTGTTCTGAACAAATTCGCAGATTCAAAACCCGGCGGTAGGCGGGATTGATACTTTCGCCCCCTTACTCCTTCCATAGAAGCCTGCTCCATCCTTAAGTGAAAAGCTTGATCATCCAACTCTGCTTGTCTTGCGGCTAACATCTCCCCTTCTGCCTTTAAATCCTCCTTTAACTGATCGATCCGGGCTTTTAACTGAAGAAGCACTGCATCATGTTGTGCCTTGTCTGCTGGAACTACGACCTCTACTGCTTTGGCTGCGAACTCCTCGATCAAGGTGGATAGAACTTCAGTAAGGGGGGGATTTGAACCGCTTCCCCCTGCACCAGCCTCTGCTGTAGTTCCGTTCGTCGGGGGTTGTGAACCGGCCATGAAGACCGCCACCCGGTTTGGCGGGTTGAAGGGGCCCGGAATACTGTTTCCATCAGACTCGCCTTCAGACCGGCCGTCCCGCAACTGATACAGAGATTCAGTTTCCCCGGACGAAGACTCGTCATCTGAGCAGACGACGGTCACACCATCAGATTTCGATCCGTCCCCGGCTTGGCCTCCATGAATCGCTCCAACGAACACATGCTTCATGGCAGGCTGAATCCGGGCCGCTCTCGCACGCTGAGCCGGCTCGACGATGTTGGGGAGGATGTCCGGCTCAGGTCCCGGTTCCCCAATTTTGCCAATGAAGACTTGGATGCTGCCGAAGGGGACCCGGTACCCGTATTCGATCGAATCGTCCTCCGGTCCCCAACCCGCGTCGTCGATGTAGATCCGGCCATGACGACTCTTGGTCATCCGGCCGACTACGTAACCCTTTAACCCTTCGAAGCCGCCTTTCAAGAACTCGAAACCATCGTGCGCAGGCCCCACGGTGGGCGCCAACTGTCGTGGAATTAGCACGGCAGATGTCCGGTTTAGCGGACTTGATGATGGAACCATCGCACGGGTTAGCTTGAAAGGGTTCATGGCACACAAAGGACGCAAAAGGATTTATACTAGTTCGGCCCCTTCGAGAAGGTAAAAGCCTACGTCTAGTTGGTTTGGTATTGCTTGGGCGTCGGTTTACAGGGAGCGGATTCGCTTGCCTGTGTCTCGACGGATCGATTGTTGCTTGTCCCTGAACCGGTACCGGGTCGTCCCTTTATATAGAGGTGACGCCTGGTCCGGTTTACAGAGTCCCGAGGCCGGCTCATAATCGTGTCCGCCTCGGTCTCTGCCCTTTCTTTCTTATCTCTCAAGTTACATCTCTTTGGCGGATTACAAACCGTATTTCTATACATGGGCCTTGAAATCTCATGGGCCGTAATCTCTACTGAAATGGTAAAACCAAGTACGATATAACTAAGCCGGTTTACAATATCCGGTTTATACCTACTAACTATCCCTGACAAAGCTTCTCGATGAGATGATGACCAACTATTCCCAATGGCACACCGAACGCGCTCCAACAGGTAGGAAGGTAAACTCTGTCGAGGAGATTTCCTCCCTAAATGAAAAAGTTGACTTGATCATGTCTCTACTTTCGAAGCAATCTTCTATTGATCCGCGTGATGTTCCTTTAAATTCTTTATTGCTCAAGAACAAGTAGATGTGAACTTTATCTCTAGAGACAATTTCAATAACAATCCCTATAGGAGTAATTTTGGTAGCAATCCTAGACCGTTCCCCTCTAATTCTTATGGGAACAACAATGCTTATCCTAGCACCAAGAACTCCACTACTGAACTAGAGATTATGCTTAAAGATTTCATCACTACCCAAAAAGCTTTTAATAATAGTGTAGAAGAAAAACTAAACAAACTAGGTGATCTCTCTTCAAAGGTAGACCATTTAGCCAATGAGATAGAATTGCTTAAAATTAAAACTTCTCCTCTTGAGGAGAGGAAGGTCACTCCTATTAATGCTATTCAAGTGCAAATAAATGAAAATATTAGGATGATGGCTAAACTTAAAGAGAGATGGGCTAGAGAAAGGGAGGAAGAAGATAGAATTAAGAGCCTTCCTACCCACCACACTGTTGCTACTATCCAAGTTGTTGAGGATATCCAAACTCTTAGCACCCAATGCACTCCTGGTCCCGATGGACCTATTAATGGTGATGCTATGACTATAGAAACTACCAAACAAGTGAACCTAAAGGACACCACCATCACTTTACTTGATGCTAGTGACCTTGATTTTGATAATTGCACTCTTACCGAAGTTATTGATTTCCTTCACAAGATGTCTAGAGACCCCCGCACTAGCACGCTTAACCTTGCCTTCACAGAGCATATCACTAATGCTCTTATCAAAGCTAGGGAGGAGAAACTTAGAGTAGAAGCCTCCATACCTAGAAAGCTAGAAGATGGTTGGGATCCTGTGATAAAAATTAAATTGAATGACTTCTCTTTCTATGCTTTATGTGATGTTGGTGCTAGTACCTCTGTTATGCCCAAAAGAATATATGATATGCTTAAATTAAAACCTTATGATTCTTGTTCTTTTGGTGTTCGTCTCGTTGATTCTTCCATAAAGAAACCTTTGGGGAGGATCGACGATGTTCTTATCGTTGTCAATGATAATTATGTTCCCATTGATTTTACTATTATGGATATTGAATGTGATCCTTCTTGTCCAATTATTTTGGGACGTCCCTTTTTGCGCACCGTTGGTGCTATCATTGACATGAAAGAGGGTAATATAAAATTTCAGTTTCCTCTCAAGAAAGGTATGGAACACTTCCCTCGAAAGAAGATCAAGTTACCTTTTGAGTCCATTACACGGGCTAGCTATTCTTTTACTCTTGATAAAACTTGATCTATATGCATTATGCCTAGCTTAAAGGCATAAAAGAAAGCGCTTTTGGGAGGCAGCCCAATGAATAAATTTTATTGTGTTTTGTTGTGTCTTGATGTTGTTTACTACTGTAGCATCATCATTGTATCTTTGCTTTTCAATTTTGTGCCAAGTATAGCCTCTGATTGCTAGAAAGTTCAAAAGTTGTGAGGTGCTGTCCAGGAAACAGATTCTGTCCTTGGATAGAAAAATTCGTATAAAATCACCAGATCATCTTTTTGGTCTGAATGTTTTCGACAGCGTGCTCTATATAATTGTCTTTCGTGCGTCTGTTCTGAGTTTTTTTATTAGAGTTGCAGAAGTGCCCCGAACAAATCATTTACTACCTGCTGTTCTGTTTTTCACAGATTCTGTCCTGTTTTGCCTTTCCTTCATTTTGCAAACCTAGAGCTTGCTTTTTCTTTGCAAAAACCTTTTGGCAAACTTGAGAAACAGTAGAACTTCAAGAATATCCTTATTTCCAGCAAGGTACAATTATTTTATTATGGGTACTAACCTCGCTAATCATATTATGATGAGTTATGTATGATGGGAGTTTTCAAGTGTGCGAGGGAAGATGATAAAAAGATTCAGGAGTGTAAAACGCTCAAGCTCGGGGATACCCCCGTGCACCCCCAAGAAATATTCAAGGAGACTCAAGCGTCTAAGCTTGGGGATGCCCCGTGCATCCCCTTCTCCATCAACATTATCAGTTTGTCTTTCTTTCCACTATATTTTTATCACTTCATGTGTTATGTGCTATGCTTGGAGCGTCTTGCTTTTTAGTTTTCTTTAGCTTTTCATAACGAGTCGGAACTCAGCTTTCTTTATGTGGGAGAGAAACACGCTCCACTTCTACCTAGAACATAACATAGAATTTTCATGTCTATCTTTGCTGTGTGTGTTCTTTGTCTTTCAATAGCTACTATCATGTTCTGCTCTTAACATTCATGCTTATCATTTTAAAGAGCTTTTGTCTAGTTGGTTGCTTGAACTCTCTTTAATTATCATGCTCACCTTATTAAGAGAGTTTGCTTCCATTGCATTGGTTGATATGTCTATGATAAAGATGCTACGTGCACGATGGCGCTTAGTAGTTCATGTTTTCTTATGGTTAGTCTCAAATAGCTGGGGGGGTTCCCAATGTGTTATTGGAGTACCAACATGATTTGTTTGCCTATGATGTGGTATGGTTTAGTAATATCTTCCTTCGAGAATTTATTTTGATTGACTTGGCGTATGCTCACGCATATTTAAGACTGTAAAGAAAGTCTGTCAAGCCTTGATGATCTTTTATTTCTGAATAGCGATATAACTTCCATGCCTGATTCAATGTTGCTTTGTCGCTCTGCATGATTATGACCGTCATTGCTCTCTTAGTTGGTCGCTCCCAGTCTTTTGCTAACCTCCACCTGTACTAAGCGGACTGACTGCTTGTGCATCCACATCCTTTAATCCAGTTATGCCATATGAGTCCACCATATCTTCCTACATGGTATTTACCTGCCATTCCTAACGGAGACTTGCATGTGCCATCTCGAAATTATTCAAAGAAAAGCATTCTTATTTTGTGCCTCTGTTGTAAGTCCATGAGGAAGTAGTAGTTAATTCATGATCTTTTTAAGTTGGACAAGCTTCACCCCGGGATTGCATGTATAATGTGCAAACCCATAATACGAGAAGGAACTGGCATTGAGTGCGCCTGGCTCAAAAAATAATATAACAAACAAACCCTCCTTCACGCTTTGTTCATGAGAAATCAGAAAACTTTGGCAGTGATAAACAAAGGAGATTAAGAGAATGTGATCGTCCTCATTCGGGAGCCGTTCCTTGAAACTTGTACATCTCAAGAAGTGACTGAGTTATCTGCTAGCATTCGTTGACAAAACATGCATGATCTAAAAAAATTATTACCTCTGTTTTAAAACCAAGAGCTCTGGTACATGTTTTGTCTTTGTTTCTGATTACGGGTTTTCAACCTTGCCAACAAAAGCCACGGTTCGAGAGTCTCCACCTTCTTTTAAAAGCACCAACTACTGAGAGCATGATTGTCATTCTGAGTGTAATGTGCATTGTCCCAAAGTAGCATTGTCTTTTGCATGATTGTGATATCGTTTATTCTAAAATCATTGTATCTAGTCATCACTTAAACCTTGAAGGTGCCCCTGCATTTATGTTTTTGCTTCACTAAAGGGGGCAAGCGAGATATCACTTTATCATATTTGCACATCATGTTCATTGCAAATCTATTTGATGTTTCAGTATCATATTGTAAAACTTTCAGTTCTTTGAGATTTTCTCATGAGGCAACTTAATTACTACAGGTTCATTGTCTCAGTAAGCTTTTGTCATATGACTATGAGTAAGTCCTATATGGTTAATAGCATGTCACCACAGAAATTATTCTTGTTATCATTTACCTACTCGAGGACGAGCAGGAATTAAGCTTGGGGATGTTGATACGTCCAAAACGTATCTATAATTTCTGCTTGCTCCATGCCTCTTTTGGGTGATATTGCTATATTATTTATACACTTCCATACACTTTTGATCATATTTGGACTAACCTATTAACTCAGTGCACCCCAGTGCCAGTTTCTGTTTTCGGTTGTTTTTGTATTTCAGGTTTTCACATTACGAGAACTGCCAGGAAAAATCCAGAAAAATTATATAAAAAATCAGCGTTCCAGAAGCTACCTTGCACCCGAAGTACAGCCGGGGGGGCACAAGGGCTCCAGGCGCCCTGGCGGCGCCCCCCCC
>LR738715.1:34369268-34393337 GCA_902687465.1 Secale cereale | reverse complement strand
CCCCCCCTGGGCCGCGCCGGGGGGCGCCTGGGCCCCCCGAGGCTCCTCCGATGCCCCCCTTTGGCATATATTTAAAGCGTCTCCCGAAACCCTCGAGACGGGAACTCTTTTTCGCGATCTCATCTCTGTTCCGCCGCCGCCGCCGCTTCCAAGATCGGGAGCACCAGGAGAACTCTTCCCGGCACCCTGCCGGAGGGGAGGATCACCACCGGGAGCTTCTCCACCACCATGGACGCCTCCCGGATGAGTTGTGAGTAGTCTCCCTTGGACCATGGGTCCATGACCAGTAGCTATGTGATGTTCTCCTCTCGTTCTTGTGCTTCACTAATTAGTCCTAGTGAGCTGCCCTACATGATCGAGGCACATATGTAATCCTTATGCTGTTGCTATGATGAGTTTGCTGGGATCCGATGGATTATGAGATTATGTTCAGATTGTGTTTGAGTAATATATTTGATTCACGTCTTTTATATTTATGTTCGTAAGTAATTCTTGCATGTTCTCCGTTGTTATTTATTGCTTTGGCCAAGTAGTAGGTAGTGACTCCAAGAGGGAACATTATGCTCGATTGTGGGTTCATGCCCCTCGATGACTAGCTTGAGTGACAGAAACTTGAGTCTAGGGGATGTGCTGTTGCCACAAGGGGGAAAACGACGGTGCTTGTGCCCGCGGGTGCAAGGATTGTTTACTTTACGCAAAGTTCTTTTAATGCAGTTGTCTGTTGCATTGAGTTTACACTATGGGTAGGACTCGCAACTTAATACCAGCGAGATGTTCTGGATAGATATCTCAAGGTGGATGATTAGTAGTAGATATTGATGGATTTCGGTCTACTTACTTTGGCGTACCGTCCATGCTTTGAACCTCTACATTTCTTGCAATGTAGTCAGCATTAGTCCTGTCAATTGCCCAGCTGTAATTCGTTTACCTCACATAGTTGTTTTATCGTCTTTTGGGAGAGAGACATCACTAGTGAACATCATGGGACTCCGGTCCATATTACCATCATTGATCACATCCGCTATTTACTTTTCCGCTTTTTATTTACTATTGCAATTATATCTATCACTACTATCACTTGCGTTTGATCCTTTGTAAACTACAAGGCCGGAGGGATTGACAACCTCTCTGTACTCGTTAGGAGCAAAGTTATTTGTATCTGTGTGCGCGTCCACGTTGATTGCTAATATCCGGCGCCGTTAGCAGTTGGCATCTTCTTGTTGAAACTGGGAGTCTCAGGGGAATCGATCCTTGGTATTGCCAAGGGAAATCTTCTGCTACACTGCATCTCTAACCTTCCACTTGGGGTAACCAACGAGGGGCGAGAAGCCTAGCAGTCCATGACCAGTAGCTATGTGATGTTCTCCTCCCCTCTTTGTTCTTCACCGATTAGACCTCGTGAGCTGCCCTACATGATCGAGGCACATATGTAATCCTTATGCTGTTGCTATGATGAGTTTGCTGGGATCCGATGGATTATGAGATTATGTTCTGATTGTGTGTGAGTAATATATTTGATTTACCTCTTTTATATTTATGTTCTTGAGTAATTCTTGCATGTTCTCCGTTGCTGTTTATTGCTTTGGCCAAGTGGTAGGTAGTAACTCCAAGAGGGAACGTTATGCTTGATTGTGGGTTCATGCCCCTCGATGACTAGCTTGAGTGACAGAAACATGAGTCTAGGGGATGTGCTGTAGCCACAAGAGGGAAAACAACGGTGCTTGTACTCGCGGGTGCAAGGATTGTTTACTTTACGCAAAGTTCTTTTAATGCAGTTGTCTGGTGCTTTGAGTTTACACTATGGGTGGGACTCGCAACTTAATACCAGCGAGATGTTCTGGATAGATATCTCAAGGTGGATGATTAGTAGTAGATGCAGATGGATTTCGGTCTACCTACCTTGGCGTACCGCCCATGCTTTTGAGCCTCTACCTTTCTTTGCAGCATAGTTAGCATTGGTTTGCGCACATAATCATGTCAATTGCCCAGCTGTAATTCGTTTACCTCGCTTAGCTGTTTTATCGTCTTTTGGGAGAGAGACATCACTAGTGAACATCATGGGACCCCGGTCCATATTACCATTACTGATCACATCCGCTATTTACTTTCAGTCCTTACTTACTAGTTGCAGTCATACCTATCACTATTATCTCTTGCGTTTGATCCTTTGTAAACGACAAGGCCGGAGGGATTAACAACCTCCCTGTACTCGTTGGGAGCAAAGTTATTTGTATTTGTGTGCAGGTCCGTTCAATCGCTAGTTGCGCCGCTAGCAGTTGACACCTTCTTGTTGAAGCTCGGAGTCTCAGGGGATTCGATCCTTGGTACCTTTGCCAAGGGAAAACTACCGCTACACTGCATCTTAAACCTTCCACTTGGGGTAACCAACGAGGGGCGAGAAGCCATCAACATCATGTTGGTCAACATTCATGCATAGCACATCTTCATACGATGCACATTCAAAAGGATATGCTATTTCCAAAATGCCCACACAATGTTGAGTGTGCCAAAAACAAAGAAAACGAGGGATGAAGTTTTGGCAAGTGTTAGAGGTGGTGTGCGTAGATGACAATGGGGACCCACATGTCAGTAATGGCAGAGGCAAAAATTTGGGGATATTTTCACTCCATCAGTTGGAATCGAACCTAGGCGGAGCAACTATTGGGGAGTGGAACTTGGCCACTGGGCTACTTTAGTACTTTATATAGAAAATAGGCAAGGATTCTAAAACTAGGGTAGCATGTCTTCCCCGGCTTCGGTGCGTTCTCATCCGGGGCCTGGACGTTAGCTGGGTTGTGGGCTGCCTAGTATAGGCTTTCTTTTTTAACATGCGCAGCCCACGACATGTCGGGTTGTATTGTTTTGAAGGTCGTCATGTATCGACCAGCCTATGGACCTCCCATCCTATGTTTTATTTTTTTTCTTAAATATCTGCAACCCAACTTTTTTTTGAAGACAACGCACATGCCTGTTCTATTTTTCTATATAAGAATAGGAACGCGGGGTCCAACTTATATTTTCCTTCTAACTATGGAGTAGGATTTTCTACAATAGCTTACCATAGAACTAGTTAATGTTTCCGACGGTGTAAAAGTTCTCAAAAATCCTGAAAAAATACTGAACCAACACACCTATAATATAACATGATCCAACGGAGGGATTGAAAGAATATTACTAGATGTGTCCTGGACAAAAAGAACAAATGTTTCAGTATATATTGAGCCTGTAGTGAGCTGAAATGCTCTTTTTTTTGCCGAGGACACATAAATGCATATTTTCACAATCACACCATTGGATCATCTTATTATATTAGAGTGAGTCTTCCCTATTTATTTCATATTTTTTTAATAACTTTTAACCATTAAATGTTTAGCAAGCCTTAACTAATTTTGTAGCAAGCTATGATAGAGAAAGTTTCGTATATATTTATACTATTTTATATGTTATTATATATTATTGTTATTATCATCATATATTTAACATATACTTACATATATAAGAGAAACATATCCCACATCTTGTGAACTTATAAAAAGAAATGTTTAACAATAGAATCCTGGGTTTTTTTTTACATTAAGGCAACAAAAATCTTGTTGATTGTGTAGAAAAGCTTGGTAATATTTAAGAACTAATGTAATAATAAAGCACTTATTATTTAAATATATTTATAACAGTTCTACCCATGTTTATTTTTTGATAACATTATTGCGCCCAGCCCAACATTATAATTATAACCAGCCCAGCAAAATCATGTATTTCGTGAAAGTGCAAATGGACTGTAATTTTTTAGGAAAAAATAAATGGGTCGCATTGACGCTACATTATTTGTTCACCCAGGTCAGCAAATTCATGTATTTCGAGAAAGTGCAAATGGGTTGTAGTTTTTTAGAGAAAAAAATTAATGGACCGCAAGGACGCTACATTATTTGTTCATCCATCCCAGCAAATGGAATGTAAATTCTAAAAAAACTTGGTTGAATACGTGCCACATTTTTTTAGGCTGAAATGTGGGCCAATAGGTCGAAGCCAAGGCAAGGCGTTGTCAACTTAGTCAACAAATGATTTTGATGTCGATAGCCATTGGATTTACATCCAACGGCCGGCATCCATCTTTAATCTCTCGTCTTCTTCCTCCAGCGTCGGTGGGACAACCTGCTCCATCCTTCGGCTGGTAGCAGCTCTACTTAGCACACTTCACTACAAAGTGCTACCCCACCGCCGGCCAGGCCATCCCTCCACCCCTCCAGTTATTCTTCGCCGATTGCAGAACCACACCGCACCACAACCAGTTAACCCTCGTACACCTCTCCGTCTGTGACTCCACTGCCGCATCTTCCCATCTCTGGCTCATTGTCGTCCAGGGCCTCGCCGTCGTCCACTGCCTTGGTGAGCTCGGCGCGGCGTGGTCAACGTGGTCAACAAACGAGAGTCATCGGAATAGGACTGTACGTGGAGAGGCTGACAGTGGAGTAGCACCAGGTCCATGGATGCACGCATGCAACCCCCTCCTAATTACGTGAAAATAAAATTACCCCCCACCCCCCGAAAGCTAGGACCCACCACGTATATCTCCACAAGGAAGGAAGTGCCTCCTTATTCCTGCCCGTGACAGCTCGGACCCACCACCAACATCTTTGCACGCAAGGAAGTGGCGACCTCCTCTCAGGGTCCTGTTCATCCAGCGGCAACCGCCTACTACCATGAGGTCCTGTTCATCCAACCCCCACCGGGAACTGTTCATCCAACCCCAACCACGTACGTCTCGACTCGTTCAACCAACCCCCACGTTCTCTGTTCATCAAGAGGCAGCAGGTTCGATCGGTTTCAGTAGGTGGTAGCAGCAGCGATCGCTCGCTCGGGTTCAATTAGCAGCAGTAGCTAGCGAAGGAATCGCTCGGGTTCGGTTAATAGCCAAGGGATCGATCGCTCGGGTACAGTAAGGTAGTTGGTCCAATCGCTCGGGTTTAGTTAGAGCCCAATACCTGGCACACGCGCGTACATATACGAGAGAAACGTGCAAACCTCCATGCATCGCTCTGTCCCGACCACCCACCGTAACCATGAACTCCCCGATATTTTCCTCGCCCTTGCTTCTACCACTATTTTTTCCGTCATGGACGGTCCAAAGAATGTCATGTAGCTGCGTCCCCGGCCCGCCCAGGACAAAAAGCCCATTTTTTGTCATGATTTTTTGTCACGGAAGTAAGAGCCCACCACATCTATGATGATATGTGCTTTTGTCACAATTATCATCATTGAAGTGGCATAAGCATGACAGGAAAAAACCATTCAACCCAAAATGTCACGGATGTGTCTTTTTTTTTATAATACTAGCCGGTATAAACCATTTTCGCTAGAATTTCTTTTTGCCTAACACCACCCAAGCACACGGTTTGGTCAAGTGTTTGCCATGGGGGGAAAGTAGTGGTTGCATCCAACTTCTGTACACCCATGGAGTGAGCAGAAAATTTAAAAAATAAAATCTGAAACTTTGTAAAAGATGTGATTATGTGCAAATGCTTTAGAAGCTTGCAAAGTTTAGTCACCAAAAGAATCAAATGATCTCCATACGAAACGAAATACAACTCTGCACCCAAGATAATGTTCACATGTTTCAGCACAAACCTTGGTTTTTTTTTGTACAGAGCTCATCGGATGTTATTTCGCTACCAAATCTTGCAACCACCTAAAACATTTGGTCAAAATCACATCCACAAAATTTCAGATTTTTTTGAAATGTTTTGCTAATTTTTTTTATCGTGGGTGCACCGGGGGTGCAATATTCGCGGGTGCACAAAAACCACTCCTGCCTTGGGCCCTTTTTCGAAATAATCTACATACCTCTTTACACATGGAAGGTTTACTGCCGAAAAATAGAATTATTAATCTAATGTTGCCGTGGGGAAACATTATTATTTAGACATAGATATAGGTACTTATTGGTCACTTAGTGATGCAACTTTTACCAAAATCATATACCAAAGTGTTGTCACTTGATCATGCTTCTTATACCAATATGATCTCTGAGGCGAGCATTTTGAAATTTCTTAGTTAGAATTGAGATAAATATGGTCTGAATGTTGGACAACAATACAATGTTATGCTGATTAGGCAATCCCGGTAATATGCTAAACTAACATGACCTCAAGTAATCAGTGAAGTCTTTCTTTTGTGATTTGTGACCGTTACGATTTCAGCATTGTGCTAAACTACCGATGTGGTGTCTTTTGCAAATTTTTTGTACACATTGACTTCTTTGTTTGTTACCGAAGAAATGCATACAACAAAGACAACATGTACAAACACCACGTATCAACGACATGCCCCGTCTATGCGTCATGTCGAAATGTGTTGCGTGTTAGAAATGAAGTTTATAATATATTATGCTCATAATGTTGGGTTTCTATGAGCGCTGAAACGCTATTGAAATGGCAATGTATGCTTTCCATCTAGCAAGATGTAACACCCATGGTGATAATAAATGTACCCTTTTCAAGTTATTTATGTGCATATATAGTTTGCTTTCTTGTGAATAACTTTATAACTACAAACTTGTACACATGAAGCTTCATTTTTTTATTACATGAGCAAAAAATACTATATATGCATGTAATGTATCAACAGGGCGCAGCGTGCCGCCGCGCAGGTGTGGCTAGTAAATCCTAGAGAACAATGCAAACCTCAGCGGAAATTAAGCCGGCATTTCGCCACACAATAGTGCAGCCCTAGCACAGACAATGGTCTCAGGAAGGAACAATGAGAAACAGTACATTATTCAAACTCGCCTTTCTCTAAAGCTGGAGCACCATCAACATTGCTATCAGAGGTCGTCGAGGTCTCGACATCATCTTTGCTCGTTGTACCCTTCACGGTTTCTTTCATTTGGTGCAATCTTGGGAATATCACCCGAATAATCATTCGATAGCAAGGCATATCCATTTTTGTTGAGCATGTTAGCACTCTCTTGAGCACCTTCTCCATAAGAAGGAACCCTAGATGAAAACAAAGGGGTAAATTTTCAGTCTACAATTGTTAATGTCATGAACAACACGAGACCATTAAAGTTGTGTAGTGCTGCTGCAGTTATTTCATCGTGGGCTTTAATGACGCTAGGTGATAACTATGTTCTGTTGAGTTCAGTTTCTAACAACTAGCTAGTGTTTGCAAATATTATGAAGTACAATTACAATCTACCATACCAATAAATGGTATATCGATGAGATATTTACAACTAGCCAGCACCAGAGACAAACTCTTCTCAAATATGATAACATCTATCACTCCAATAATTGCACTTTGATTAAATGCTAATCACATTACACTAAACATCACAAAAGATGCCACACTAACGCTAATTTAGCTCACTGAACCCCTCAAACACCAACACACTTTCGTGCTCGCAGCCGAACAAGAAAGAAAGGAAGATAAATATTGCCTGCAAATCTCCCTGTTGTGGAATATCTAATACCGCTCTAAACTCATCTCCCAAACTACAAAACACAAAGGCCTAAAGCAACTAAGGACATAGGGAAGCCAAAGGTTGATCCTAAAGAGTAGCAAACTATCGAGAAGTTTCTTTTTAGAATGTCATCCATGCGAATGATGTGTGGCATGGAATAGGGGAGGCGTTTGGGACTCACCTGATATTGTGGTGGTCATTGCTGACACATTCGAAGGTGTTGACAAAGTCCCCTTCCTTCATAGCATTGGACCCCTTGCTCAACAGCTGTTGTGCGCAATCTACTGTTTTATCCTCCTCTCCACCCCTGCTCACTAGACTTCGAAGCCAGCAGGTTCTGCTGCTGCCTCGGGGTACAGGAGTGTAGAAGCTGACAACTGGGATAAAATTAAGGAAGCAATGATCATTGCACACCTTCCTCACATGCTCTGACTATAGCTCAATTGTGAATGCACCATCAACTGTGTTGACGAAAATGGCATTTGCCCCCTCAGCGAAGCCCATTACATGCACTATATAATCTTCATTCAATAGAGCACTAGTTGGTAGCAAATTGCGCAGGTCGATGACCTGAGTTAGCACCCATTGTGCATCAGTGCCATCACTCGCCTCTCTTGTCCACAATTTAAGCTGCGGATCCAAGTCTTGGATTATGCCCAGTCCACCGTCCTCCGCCAGCGTGAGGTTATATATGCAGCCGTAGTTGTTGTCTTGTGGCATAAAACTTGGCTTAAAACTAAACACATTTAGGGCGTGCCTTGACAAGTCATACTTCAGGATCGACACTCCGCCATAGTCGAAGTCATAGGTGTTGTAGAACATGAAGTAGAGCACAGAGCTCCCAACAAGCAAGCTGGAGTATGTAAATTCGAATATGTACTAGTCGCGGTAAATCCAGGTCAGCTCGCCCCAAGTGCCAGTCTTCGACCAGTACACGGATGCCAACATGAGAAACACATCGTCATCGTCGGAGAAGACTTCTTCATCGCCGACGGACAAGACGAAGAGCACGCGGAAAGGACCCCCGAGGCAGTCACGGCCGTATCACCGGCGGCGCTGCTGCCATGGTGGTCACTAGGTCCGTGTACTTGTTGGGGGCTTCCTATCAATCATGTTTGGGGGCTTCCTCTCAACTAAAGATGCGCGAAGAAGAATCGCTTGGAGCCGATGGAGACCTCCACCATGAGCAATCCATCGAGTAGAGGTTAGGTAGAGCAAGGGCTCCCATGACGGTGCCTCCCAAAAGGGCACGAACTCTCAAAATAGGCTTTCGCCCCACTTATATATAAAGCAACGATCAGAAGTACACCGTGGAATGATACATGATTGAGAGGAAGTCCCCAAACAAAGCGGAACTCCGAATAAACAGACAACAGACATCGGTCGGAACACGACTACGTCGCCGAGCAGGAAAATAAGAGGACCTAAAGACTACACTAGCAACGGCTAACAACACCTAGGCTTCCCGGCAACACCCTCAAGAGGGGAAACGGCGCGAAACGTCTCCATTGCCGCGTCCGAAGGAATATACTAAGATTTTCACCTAGAACTCTCGTAGGGGAAGCGAGATACGACACCGTCCTCATGAGGAAAGTGGCACCCGCGAGCGTCGTCGTTGTTGGCGCCGAAGCGCAGAGCTTTCGTCTAGTTGCTTCCCCGTGCCACACGGGATTTGAGTCGGCCGCCACCACGAAGCCAGGACCCCTAGAGCCGGATCTGGGCAACTCCCCTGTCGTGGTCGAGAAGACGCCAAGGCCTCCCAACACAACACTCCTCGCCGTCCACACGACCGAGGAGCGTCGCCACACCGCTACTCGACGACCTGCCGGAGAGCCCACCGAGTAGACCGCCATCCGAGGACGCCGCCTAGGCATCCCTCTCCGGACCTCTCACTAATGCAATAACACGTGAACGCCACCGCTCGACGAGGAGGTAGACACCTTCCCACCAACCCTCAAGGTCCCATCACACGGTCGTGAAGGAAATATGCCCTAGAGGCAATAATAAAGATGTTATTTGTATTTCCTTATATCATGATAAATGTCTTTTAATCATGCTAGAATAGTATTAACCGGAAACTTAGTACATGTGTGAATACATAGATAAAACAGTATGTCCCTAGTATGCATCTACTAGACTAGCTCATTGATCAAAGATGGTTATGTTTCCTAGCCATAGACATGAGTTGTCATTTGATCAATGGGATCACATCATTAGGAGAATGATGTGATGGACACGACCCATCCATTAGCTTAGCACTTTGATCGTTTAGTTTTACTGCCATTGCTTTCTTCATGACTTATAGATGTTCCTATGACTATGAGACTATGCAACTCCCGTATACCAGAGGAACACCTTGTGTGCTATCAAACGTCACAACGTAACTGGGTGATTATAAGGATGCTCTACAGGTGTCTCTGAAGGTGTTCATGGTGTTGGCATAGATCAAGAATATGATTTGTCACTCCGAGTGTCGGAGAGTTATCTGTGGGCCCTCTTAGTAATACGCATCATAATAAGCCTTGCAAGAAAATAACTAATGAGTTAGTCACGGGATGATGTATTACGGAACGAGTAAAGAGACTTGCCGGTAACGAGATTAAACTAGGTATTGAGATACCGACGATCGAATCTCGGGCAAGTAACATACCGATGACAAAGGGAACAACGTATGTTGTTATGCGGTTTGACGGATAAAGATCTTCGTAGAATATGTAGGAGCCTATATGAGCATCCAGGTTCCGCTATTGGTTATTGACCGGAGATGAGTCTCGGTCATGTCTACATAGTTCTCGAACCCGTAGGGTCCGCACGCTTAAAGTTTGATGACGATCGGTATTATGAGTTTATGAGATTTGATGTACCGAAGGTAGTTCGGAGTCCCGGATAAGATCATGGACATGATGAGGAGTCTCAGAATGTCTAAGACATAAAGATTGTTATATTGGACGACTATATTCAGACACCGGAAGTGTTCTGGAAAGTTTCGGAATTAACCGGAGTGTCGAGGGGGTTACCGGAACCCCCCGGGGGAAAGTTGGGCCCTAGTGGGCCTTTGGGGAGAAAGAGGGCAGCAGCCAGGAGGTGGCGTGCCCCCTCCCAAGGGGTAGTCCGAATTGGACTATGGGAGAGGGGGCGCGGCCCCTCTTGCCCTCTCCCTCTCTCCCTCTCTTTCCTTCCCCCTCTCTCCCTCTTGGTGATTCCTACTAGGAATAGGATTGCAATCCTATTCCTAGTAGGATTGCTCCTCTAGGCGCGCCATAGGAGGGCCGGACGGCCTCCCCCTTGCTCCTTTATATATGGGGGCAGGGGGCACCTCTAGACACACAAGTTGATCTCTCCAGCGTGTGCGGTGCCCCCCTCCACAGAAACACACCTCGGTCATACCGTTGCAGTGCTTAGGCGAAGCCCTGCGCCGGTAACTTCATCATATCTGTCACCACGCCGTCGTGCTGACGAAACTCTCCCGTGAAGCTCAACTTGATCAAGAGCTCGTGGGACGTCATCAAGCTGAACGTGTGCTGAACGCGGATGTGCCGTACGTTCGGTGCTTGATCGGTTGAATCGCGAAGAAGTTCGACTACATCAACCGTGTCAATTGACGCTTCCGCTTTCGGTCTACGAGGGTACGTAGACACACTCTCCCCTCTCGTTGCCATGCATCTGGTAGATAGATCTTGCGTGATCGTAGGAAAATTTTAAAATACTATGTTCCCCAACAGTGGCATCATGAGCCAGGTCTATGCGTAGATGATATGCACGAGTAGAACACAATGAGTTGTGGACCATACTAGTCATACTTCTTACCAGCATGTCATACTTTGTTTCGGCGGTATTGTGAGATGAAGCCGCCCGGACCGACATTACGCGTACGCTTACGCGAGACTAGTTTCACCGTTATGAGCACTTGTTGCTTAAAGGTGACTGGCGGGTGTCTGTCTCTCTCACTTTAGCTGAATCAAGTGTGGCTACGCTCGGTCCTTGTGAAGGTTAAAACAACACGTACTTGGCAAAAAATCGTTGTGGTTTTTGTATGCGTAGGTAAGAACAGTTCTTGCTAAGCCCGTAGCAGCCACGTAAAACTTGCAACAACAAAGTAGAGGACGTCTAACTTGTTTTTGCAGGGCATGTTGTGATGTGATATGGTCAAGACATGATGAGTTGTACATTATTGTATGAGATGATCATGTTTTGTAAAGTTATCGGCAACTGGGAGGAGCCATATGGTTGTCGCTTTATTGTATGAAATACAGTCGCCATGTAATTGCTTTACTTTATCACTAAGCGGTAGCGATATTCATAGAAGCAATAGTTGGCGAGACGACAAAGATGCTACGATGGAGATCAAGGTGTCGCGCCGGTGAAAAAAGTGATCATGACGGTGCTTTGGAGATGGAGATCAAAAGCACAAGATGATGATGGCCATATCATGTCACATATTTTGATTGCATGTGATGTTTATCTTATTATGCTTCTTATTTTGCTTAGTACGGCGGTAGCATTATAAGATGATCCCTTACAAAATTTCAAGGTATACGTGTTCCCCCTAAGCATGCACCGTTGCGAAAGTTCGTCGTGTCGAGACACCATGTGATGATCGGGTGTGATAAGCTCTACGTTCAAATACAATGGGTGTAAGCCAGTTTTCCACACGCAGAATACTCGGGTTAAACTTGACGAGCCTAGCATATGCAGATATGGCCTCGGAACACTGGAGACCGAAAGGTCGAGCGTGAATCATATAGTATATATGATCAACATAAGATGTTCACCATTGAAACTACTCCATCTCACGTGATGATCGGACATGGTTTAGTTGATTTGGATCACGTGATCATTTAGATGACCGGAGGGATGTCTATCTAAGTGGGAGTACTTTAAGTAATATGATTAATTGAACTTTAATTTATAATGAACTTAGTCCTGATAGTTTTTTTGCATATCTATGTTGTTGTAGATCAATGGCCCGTGCTACCGTTCCTTCGAATTTTAATGCATTCCTAGATAAAGCTAAGTTGACAGATGATGGTAGCAATTACACGGACTAGGTCCGTAACTTGAGGATTATCCTCATTGCTGCACAGAAGAATTATGTCCTTGAAGCACCACTAGGTGACAATGCCACTCCCGCTAATGTAGACGCTTTGAACGTCTGGCAGACGCGGTCTGATGACTACACGATAGTTCAATGTGCCATGCTTTGCGGCTTAAAACCGGGACATCAACGACGTTTTGAACGTCATGGACCATATGAGATGTTCCAGGAGTTGAAGTTAATATTTCAAGCAAATGCCCGGATTTAGAAATATGAGATTTCCAATAAGTTCTATAGCTGCAAGATGGAGGAGAATAGTTCTATCAGTGAACACTTACTCAGAATGTCTGGGTACTACAATCATATGACTCAACTTGGTTGCAAAGTTGACGAGGATAGTTTTATTGATAGAGTTCTTCAATCACTACCACCAAGCTATAAAGGCTTCATGATGAACTATAATATGCAAGGGATGCAAAAGACAATTCCCGAGCTCTTCGCTATGCTCAAGGCTGTGGAGGTAGAAATCAAAAAGGAGCATCAAGTGTTGATGGTTAACAAGACCACTATTTTCAAGAAAAAGGGCAAGGGGAAGAAGGGGAACTTCAAGAATAATAGCAAGACAGTTGCTACTCCCGCGAAGAAACCCTAGTCTGGAGCCAAGCCTGAAACTGAGTGCTTCTACTGCAAAGGGACTGGACACTGGAAGCGAAACTGCCCCAAGTATTTGGCGGATAAGAAGGATGGCAAGGTGAACAAAGGTATATGTTATATACATGTTATTGATGTGTACCTTACTAATGCTCGTAGTAGTACCTGGGTATTTGATACCGGTTCGGTTGCTAATATTTGTAACTCGAAACAGGGACTACTGATTAAACGAAGATTGGCTAAGGACGAGGTGACGATGCTCGTGGGAAATGGTTCCAAAGTCGATGTGATCGTCGTCGGCACGCTACCTCTACATCTACCTTCGGGATTAGTTTTAGACCTAAATAATTGTTATTTGGTGCCAGTGTTAAGCATGAGCATTATATCTGGATCTTGTTTGTTGCGAGACGGTTATTCATTTAAATTAGAGAATAATGGTTGTTCAATTTTTATGAATAATATCTTTTATGGTCATGCACCCTTGAAGAGTGGTCTATTCTTGTTGGATCTCGATTGTAGTGATACACATATTCATAATATTGAAGCCAAAAGATGCAAGGTTAATAATGATAGTGCAACTTATTTGTGGCACTGCTGTTTAGGTCATATTGGTGTAAAGCGCATGAAGAAACTCCATAGTGATGGACTTTTGGAATCACTTGATTATGAATCACTTGGTGCTTGCGAACCATGCCTTATGGGCAAGATGACTAAAACTCCGTTCTCCGGAACTATGGAGCGAGTAGCAGATTTGTTGGAAATCATACATACTGATGTATGTGGACCGATGAGTATTGAAGCTCGCGGCGGGTATCGTTATTTTCTGACCTTCACCGATGATTTGAGTAGATACGGGTATATCTACTTGATGAAACACAAGTCTGAAACATTTGAAAAGTTCAAAGAATTTCAGAGTGAAGTAGAAAATCATTGTAACAAGAAAATAAAGTTTCTATGATCTGATCGTGGAGGTGAATATTTGAGTTACGAGTTTGGTCTTCATTTGAAACAATGTGGAATAGTTTCACAACTCACGCCACCCAGAACACCACAACGTAATGGTGTGTCCGAATGGTGTAACCGTACTTTATTGGATATGGTGCGGTCTATGGTGTCTCTTACTGATTTACCACTATCGTTTTGGGGTTATGCTTTAGAGACAGCTGCATTCATGTTAAATAGGGCACCATCTAAATCCGTTGAGACGACGCCTTATGAACTGTGGTTTGGCAAAAAAAACAAAGTTGTCGTTTCTTAAAGTTTGGGGTTGTGATGCTTATGTGAAAAAGCTTCAACCTGATAAGCTCGAACCCAAGTCGGAGAAATGTGTCTTCATAGGATACCCAAAGGAGACTGTTGGGTACACCTTTTATCACAGATCCAAAGGCAAGATATTCGTTGCTAAGAATGGATCCTTTCTAGAGAAGGAGTTTCTCTCGAAAGAAGTGAGTGGGAGGAAAGTAGAACTTGATGAGGTAATTGTACCTTCCCCCGAATTGGAAAGTAGTACATCACAGAAACTAGTTCGAGTGATTCCTACACCAATTAGTGAGGAAGCTAATGATGATGATCATGAAACTTCAGACCAAGTTTCTGCTGAACTTCGTAGATCAACCAGAATTCGTTCCGCACCTGAGTGGTACGGCAACCCGGTTCTGGAAGTCATGTTACTAGACCATAATGAACCTACGAACTATGAGGAAGCGATGATGAGCCCAGATTCCGCAAAATGGCTTGAGGCCATGAAATCTGAGATGGGATCCATGTATGAGAACAAAGTGTGGACTTTGGTTGACTTGCCCGATGATCGGCAAGCCATCGAAAATAAATGGATCTTTAAGAGGAAGACCGACGCAAACGGTAATGTTACTGTTTACAAAGCTCGACTTGTTGCGAAAGCTTTTCGACAAGTTCAAGGAGTTGACTACGATGAGACTTTCTCACCGTAGCGATGCTTAAGTCTGTCCGAAGCATGTTAGCAATTGCCGCATGTTATGATTATGAAATCTGGCAAATGGATGTCAAAATTGCATTCCTGAATGGATATCTCAAAGAAGAGTTGTATATGATACAACCAGAGGGTTTTGTCGATCCAAAAGGTGCTAACAAAGTGTGCAAGCTCTAGCGATCCATCTATGGACTGGTGCAAGCATCTCGGAGTTGGAATATACGCTTTGATGAGGTGATCAAAGCATATGGTTTTATACAGACTTTTGGAGAAGCTTGTATTTATAAGAAAGTGAGTGGGAGCTCTGTAGCATTTCTGATATTATATGTGGATGACATATTGTTGATTGGAAATGATATAGAATTTCTGGATAGCATAAAAGGATACTTGAATAAGAATTTTTCAATGAAAGACCTCGGTGAAGCTGCTTACATATTAGGCATCAAGATCTATAGAGATAGATCAAGACGCTTAATTGGACTTTCACAAAGCACATACCTTGATAAAGTTTTGAAGAAGTTCAAAATGGATCAGTCAAAGAAAGGGTTCTTGCCTGTGTTACAAGGTGTGAAGTTGAGTAAGACTCAATGCCTGACCACTGCAGAAGATAGAGAGAAAACTAAAGTCATTCCCTATGCCTCAGCCATAGGATCTATCATGTATGCAATGTTGTGTACCAGACCTGATGTGTGCCTTGCTATAAGTCTAGCAAGCAGGTACCAAAGTAATCCAGGAGTGGATCACTGGACAGCGGTCAAGAACATCCTGAAATACCTGAAAAGGACAAAGGATATGTTTCTCGTGTATGGAGGTGACAAAGAGCTCGTCATAAACGGTTACATCAATTCTAGCTTTGACACTGATCCGGATGACTCTAAGTCACAAACCGGATATGTATTTTTATTAAACGGTGGAGCTGTCAGTTGGTGCAGTTCCAAGCAGAGCGTCGCGGAGGGATCTACGTGTGAAGCGGAATACATAGCTGCTTCGGAAGCAGCAAATGAAGGAGTCTGGATGAAGGAGTTCATATCCGATCTAGGTGTAGTACCTAGTGCATCTGTTCCAATGAAAATCTTTTGTGACAACACTGGAGCAATAGCCTTGGCGAAGGAATCTAGGTTTCACAAGAGAACAAATCACATCAAAAGACGCTTCAATATCATCCGTGATCTAGTCGAGGAGGGAGGCACAGAGATTTGCAAGATACATACGAAACTGAATGTTGCAGACCCATTGACTAAGCCTCTTCCACGGGCAAAACATGATCAGCACCAAGACTCCATGGGTGTTAGGGTCATTACTTTGTAATCTAGATTATTGACTCTAGTTCAAGTGGGAGACTGAAGGAAATATGCCCTAGAGGCAATAATAAAGATGTTATTTGTATTTCCTTATATCATGATAAATGTCTTTTATTCATGCTAGAATTGTATTAATCGGAAACTTAGTACATGTGTGAATACATAGACAAAACATTATGTCCCTAGTATGCCTCTACTAGACTAGCTCATTGATCAAAGATGGTTATGTTTCCTAGCCATAGACATGAGTTGTCATTTGATCAACGGGGTCACATCATTAGGAGAATGATGTGATGGACAAGACCCATCCGTTAGCTTAGTACTTTGATCGTTTAGTTTTACTGCTATTGCTTTCTTCATGACTTATACATGTTCCTATGACTATGAGATTATGCAACTCCCGTATACCGGAGGAACACCTTGTGTGCTATCAAACGTCACAACGTAACTGGGTGATTATAAAGATGCTCTACAGGTGTCTCGGAAGGTGTTCGTGGTGTTGGCATAGATCAAGAATAGGATTTGTCACTCCGAGTGTCGGAGAGGTATCTCCGGGCCCTCTCGGTAATACACATCATAATAAGCCTTGCAAGCAAATGACTAATGAGTTAGTCATGGGATGATGTATTACGGAACGAGTAAAGAGACTTGCCGGTAACGAGATTAAACTAGGTATTGAGATACCGACGATCGAATCTCTGGCAAGTAACATAACGATGACAAAGGGAACAACGTATGTTGTTATGCGGTTTGACCGATAAAGATCTTCGTAGAATATGTAGGAGACAATATGAGCATCCAGGTTCCGCTATTGGTTATTGACCGAAGATGAGTCTCGGTCATGTCTACATAGTTCTCGAACCCGTAGGGTCGGCACGCTTAAAGTTTGATGACGATCGGTATTATGAGTTTATGAGTTTTGATGTACCAAAGGTAGTTCGGAGTCCCGGATAAGATCACGGACATGACGAGGAGTCTCAGAATGTCCGAGACGTAAAGATTGATATATTGGACGACTATATTCGGACACCGGAAGTGTTCTAGAAAGTTTCGGAATTAACCGGAGTGCCGGGGCGGTTACAGGAACCACCCGGGGGAAAGTTGGGCCCTAGTGGGCCTTTGGGGAGAAAGAGGGCAGCAGTCAGGAGGTGGTGCGCCCCCACCCAAGGGGTAGTCCGAATTGGACTAGGGGAGGGGGCACGGCCCCTCTTTCCCTCTCCCTCTCTCCCTCTCTTTCCTTCCCCCTCTCTCCCTCTTGGTGATTCCTACTAGGAATAGGATTGCAATCCTATTCCTAGTAGGATTGCTCCTCTAGGCGTGCCATAGGAGGGCCGGCCAGCCTCCCCCTTCCTCCTTTATATACGGGGGCAGGGGGCACCTCTAGACACACAAGTTGATCTCTCCAGCCGTGTGCGGTGCCCCCCTCCACAGAAACACACCTCGGTCATACCGTTTCAGTGCTTAGGCGAAGCCCTGCGCCGGTAACTTCATCATATCCGTCACCACGCTGTCGTGCTGACGAAACTCTCCCATGAAGCTCAACTGGATCAAGAGCTCGTGGGACGTTATCAAGCTGAACGTGTGCTGAACGCGAAGGTGTCGTACGTTCGCTGCTTGATCGGTTGAATCGCGAAGAAGTTCGACTACATCAACCGCGTCACTTGACGCTTCTGCTTTCGGTCTACGAGGGTACGTAGACACACTCTCCCCTCTCGTTGCTATGCATCTGGTAGATAGATCTTGCGTGATCGTAGGAAAATTTTAAAATACTACGTTCCCCAACAGGTCGGGCGGAGCGGGGCCATAGCCGGGTCACACCGGCACCACGACTGTCGAGCGAGCAATCACTAGGCCACGGGGGTTGGAGAAAGCCCTCGCACTCGGGCCCATGCCGCTAGAAAGCTGTTGTTGGTGTCAAAACCGGCGGATCACGGGTAGAGGGTCCCGAGCTCTGGATCTTGGATCAATGGGGAACAGGAGACGAGGGACACGATGTTTACCCAGGTTCGGGCCCTCTCTAAGAGGTAAAATCCTACGTCCTACTTGATTATATTATGGTGTATGAAATGGTTACATAGTCGATCTACCTCGAGATCAGATGAACTAACCATAGGCTAGTAGGTAATGGTAGTTGTTCTAGCCTCTACGGATCTAAACCCTCTGGTTTATATAGACACCAGGGGTACTAGGGTTACACATGGTCGGTTGCAACAAATGAAATAACGCGCCAAATTTTCCATCTTGACTTGGAGGACACACCAAGCCTCCAAGATCTTCCCGGCCATAGGGTCATCTGATAGTTCGGCCCCGCATTAGTCCCCCAACGGCCCACCTATCCGGCCTTCGAGAATTAGGCCAACAGCCCAAGGACCCCTTAGTCCAGGACAACACCTCTAGAGGACGCAATAGCCAGCGTCCCGTCAGATCTGGTCACTCCATATCTCAATAGGCAGCCGCCCAGAACCCGGCATCCGGTCACCAGGCAGCCTCGCCTATGCCGGCCGTCGCACCCTTCGAGCGTCCACACCCATGCTAGTCCCCACTGTAACCCACCATGAGCCACGAGCAGGCCACTACCCATGCCCCACACGCCCGCTGTAAGAGGAGGAGCCCCGCCAGTCGCCAGCCGACCCCATCGCAACACCCCAACAACAGTTCAGCACGGGGCTCCCGGGAAGCTCGCCACCCGATTTTCCATCAACTGCGATGGCCTTAAGGAACACAACATTCACGCCGTCGCCCATCACAGGATATGCCCTGAACTACCTCATGATGCCCATCACCAGCACTGATCTGACATCTAGAACGATGGAGGCTATCCGCCTGTCCCAACTAACAACATAGCTCACACTCCAGCAAAGATCGTTGGAGGCCTCGGTGTGTGCGAAGCATGATGGAACGAGACGGTAGCACACTGACACCTACGTCATGCCCCTTGATGAACACAACATCTCATCTACGACCATATCAACCGCAGCCAAGTGCATGGCATAGTATTTGTGACACCCCAAAAATTTTAACCATGTTTTATTAATTAAAATTTTGCCAGGAATTTTAAACTTTTATGTTCTGGATGTTCTTTTGGTTTCAGGGTCTTTCTTTACCTTATTATTATGGAGTTTTTACCTCAAGTGAAAAACTTTCCAAATCTATTATTGGACTTGTTTGCCCTTTCAAGAAAAACATTTCTATTATCAGTGGAATTTATTTGCACAATTGTTTCTCTCTGAGCTTTATTCCTTAAAAATGATTTTCCATTAGTTTTGGAGCTCTTTTTTGAACTACAACCACTTGATAAATTTATTTAAAATTTTCACCAAAATTTGGAGATGTCATGTGATGTTTTTAAATCACTTTTATGCAAAAATATATTTCATTCATTTAATATTTTGAGCTCTACACCAAGTTTTCAAATCTGGTCCAGTGGGCAATTTTGCACTACAACCCCTTGAAATATTTCTTTAAAGTTTCCACCAAAATTATGGGATGTTCATAGGAGTATATTATTCAACCATATGCAAAAACCCAGAGTTTCCCTTTGAAATATTTGAGTGAATCAACTTCCTTTTCATTCTGGTCCAGCATGGTGATTTGTACAACAACCATCATTTAACTTCCCCTTTTAGCTATGATTCCTTTTCCTACTTATAGCACATCCTGCAAAAACCTTAAGTCCAGGAGAGTGGACTCATTGGAGGATTTTAAGTGCATGCAATGGTGCCTTTTCCTTTCTGTCCAAAATCAGTTTTCTCACAAACTTGAACTGACAAGTTTTCGCTTTTAGCAAACTAACATTGCCACCCTCTGTATCACCTAAAGAGACCCCAATCGGGAAGATTTGGCCACCCCAAGAGTTGCCTAGTTGTCCTTAGCATTTTGTCAAACACCTGGTGTGCATGGCCAGTTTTGGCATGATTTTTGTTTTGCACTGTGATCTTGCCCCTCTGTGCATACTGGCATGTCCACTAACCTCCCTAATGCCTCTATCCTAGACCTGCTAATTGCCAGCCTCACCCAAGCTCTGTGGCATGCATTGGCATTTCGTCAAGCAGCTAGCGTGCGTGCTCTAGGCGCGCCTAGAGTGCACGTTTTGCATGCGCGCGCAACGAGCCGCCGCGTCGCACGGCCGCCTCCACGCCCTCGTTCTGGCCACTCCCCTCGCACAGCCAGCGCACCCGACCGCTCCCTCGCCGCAGAGCCACCCTGGAGCTCCACAGCACCACCGTCAGGTCGGCCACGGCAGCTAGCGGGCGGCCACAGCAGCCTCTGCCGTGGATGGCGCCGCCCGAGCCACTAGCGCTCGCAAGCTGCCCCCTGGAGCAGCTCAAGCTCATCCGCAAGCCCGTCCTCTAGCACAAGTCGCCGCCACGTTGCCCTAGCTACAGAATGACGGTCGCCGGCGTTCTTATCCACGGCCATCGTCGGAACCGACCCCGATCGCCTATTTAAGGAGCCCCGAGCCTCTCCGAAACCTCAGGCGACCTCAAGCCACCCCACCTAGCACCCCCGTAGCAGTCAATCGACCAGGGAAGGTCTTCTTCCCCATCTCCGGCCAGTACAGCCGCCGCCGCCCTCCGGTCCATTCAGTCGCAACCCGAGCCCCTCCCGTCTATCTAGCGCCACCGTCCGACTCCCCATGACCCTGCGGAGCCACCCAACACCTCAAACCCGCTCGGGAACCACCGTAGCGCGAAGCCCCAACTCCCCCGAGGCCGCCGTCCACCGCGAAGCTCGTCGCCTGTGACTTCCTCCATCCCCGTCGCCCCCTCGACCACCGGGAGGACCGCCCCGGTCTGGCGGGTCCATCCCTGCCCTCGGATGCCCTCGAGGAGCCGCCGTTCGCCGGCGTTGATCGCCGGAGCCTCGCCTCTATTCGGCCAGAGGAAGGAGGCGGGGGCGACTGGTCAAACCTGACCAGTGGGCCCCCTGGACCCTCTGTCAGTGACCCAGCGCCGGTCCACGCTAGCGTAAGTGGAAGCGCAAAACCCCAGAGTACGTCTCCTCTGCTTCGAAGACGTATTCTGCCCTAACCGTTTTCCTTTTTCTGTTTTATTTTAAAAACATATATTTGACTAAACTTTGACTGGATATATCTTTTTAAATATAAATCCAAATGACTTGATTCTTTTTCTGTTGTTTCCCAAATATTGTCTAGTTTATTTCCATATTTATTTCAAAATTTTCCAAACAACTTTTTTGTACCGCTCTTAAACTATGTGATGATTTGAATATTTTCAAAAATAGGACTTGTTGGAGAGAGGAGAAAACTTTCAAAAGTTTTGGAATACACCCTGCCTCTCCACAACTTGAAGGCAAGCATTCTGAACCCTGGCATAATATTTTGTGGGTTGTTTGATACGGTTATAACACCACCTCGACATGAAGCATTAGTTATTTTTGTGTGACGATACGATCATATGTTTTGAGTGCATTATAAAATTCTTGTTGTTGGAAATGGATATGCTTTTGATAGCAATCACCCTCTTATGCCTCTCATGCCTACCGGGAAGGATCCGTGAAAGCATCTGTCTTGGGTAGACACGAGCTTGTCCCTAACCCCTCGTCGAGACGGTTATGTCCGATGGGGCAGGAGGAGGTATGATGAGTGGTGGTGCTGTCTGATAGATGTGAAATATAATTCTTGAGCTAATCATGCAGGAAATACCTAAGCCTCCTGAGTCGGCCGTAGATCGAGTCTTGTACCAGTAACCCCCATACTTGTTTTGTGTTGCCACTTGTCCCTGCCGTATGTAGGGCACGGTTCAGTAAGTGTCAACCCCTGTCCTAGCACACACCGTACAGAGAGGCCATGGTGGAAGATACCAACTGCATCCGGTAGGCATGCCACCTGGTCTGGGGGCATGGGTGTTTCCGGTTGGGACCGAGAGGGGGGCACCCCTTAGAGCGCGCGATAGAAATTTGATCCCATGCTACGCGAGGTTGTAGCCTCCCCACTTAGAGTTTTGCTTAACAGGTGTCTTGGGTGATTCCAGACACGAGTAAAGTTAAGTTGGTGTGTGCAAGTCAGGCGTGTTTTCGACTAAAAGACCGTAGACGGAATTAGTTCCGATGGACTAAAGAAATCCGTTACTCGTGGGTAAAGAGTACACCCTCTGCAGAGATATTAAATCTATTCGAATAGCCGTGTCTATGGTTAAGGACTACAGTCTGGGATGGGTCAAGTGTCGGTCTTAGTGTCGGTCTTCGGAGGAAAAAACTACTGAACCAGAACATTAGTTATGATCTGTGACATGTGATGATTATGATTATTATTATTATGGACTAATCATTTGAAAATTATGAGTATCCCTGGGACGGTTCTACCTCCTGGATATTCACTGTGATTACTCTTATATAAGCCCTTTATGTGGTGTCGCTCAAACGCCCGACTGTGGCATGCTTGTCATTTCATTTACTTATAAGCCCTTTATGTGGTGTCGCTCCGACGCCCGACTGTGGCATGTTTGCCATTTCATTTACTTATAAGCCCTTTATGTGGTGTCGCTCAGACGCCCGACTGTGGCATGTTTTGTCATTTCATCTACTTATAAGCCCTTTATGTGGTGTCGCTTAGACGCTCGACTGAGGCATACTTTATATTGTTATCCTTTCGAGGCGTCGCTTCAGACACCCGATCGGTGCATTCTATTTCTACTCGCGGATTTCATATTCATATATGACATGATTAACCTGCTTGTATGCATCATGAGCTTCATTTATGACTGACGAAGTAATCATAGAATATTTGAAAACATGATTATCAGTGGCTATATTATACATGTGTTCTTACTGTTTGCGAGTACATTCAAAGTACTCATTGGCTTGTCCCTAGCTATTGTCTTGGCCAGATTTCTTGCGTGAACAGGAGCGTTGTGATGACAGCCCCGGAACCCACGCGAAGGGTGATAGCAGCCTCGCGAAGATAGGAGTTATCCTGGTCAGCTGTTCCTACGGGAAATGGAATCCCATAGACGCTGATGATCCGCAAACCGCTTCCGCCATCAACCGCTAGAAACCAATTGTTGTACTCATAAGCCAGAATGGTCTTGTACTACATACTATGTACTTTGCTTGGAATTTCTGTATCAAGTTGGTGCCTCATCAGCTAACAGTAATCCTGGGGCTGGTGAGCACAAGGGCCATTTTCTGGGAAATTTATATCCCGAAAATCCGGTCCTGACAGTATTCAATGAACTAGCAACCGAAGCCCCACCACCACCAACTCCAGCCTGCGGCCTCCAAGTAGCTGCAGCATTGGGGGATCAGCTACAGGCCATGCCAGGTGATCCCAAACTACTGGTCAACCTCACCCACATGCTCCATAGGATAGTGGAGCTTCAGGACAACAGGGTTGTTTGGTTGTAGGCTGATATGTCCATTTTGCATCATGTTTTCTTATTGTTATTTTTAGTGTTTTTATCCATTATAACACTTCGGGGAGTAATTCTAATGTGTTTTCTCTCGGAATTTGCAAGGTTTACACAAAGGAGGAGAATACCGGTAGCTTGAATTCTGGACCTGAAAAAGCTACGTCAGAGATACCTATTATGCACATCTCCAAATGGGCTGAAATTTTATGAAAAATTATTTTGAAATATAAAAAAATACTAGAGAAAAGATTTACTGGATGGGGCACCCAGTTAGGTGCCCACAAGACACAAGGGCGCCCCCCCCC
>LR738715.1:34342694-34361170 GCA_902687465.1 Secale cereale | reverse complement strand
CCCCCCCCCCCCCTCCCCCCTCGCCGCCATAGGCGCAAGGCGGCGGGCAAAGCCCGTTGGCGGCCGACGTCGGCGGGATCTGGCGCTCGCGTTGGTCGGGCGCGCACCCTTGCGGTGGTGGGGGATGTGGAGCTAATGGCTGTGAGATCTGAAGCTGCAGTGACGGCGGACGGCGAAGCCTCACAATGGGGTGGAGGAGCGCGGCTGGGGCTCGTGGGAGGAGTTGGTCGTGGCGCGGTGGCCCCTCCTAGAGGCAACGACACGGGACTAGGCGGGTCAAGGTGGCGGCGGCGCGGTTCGGTCATGGTGGCGCGATGGTGCTCGGCCAGGAGTGGTTGTGCTTGCGGCAGCCGAGCACGCGCGGTCCTCGTGCCTCAGTTGTGGCACCCCTCCTGGACTTCGTGCTCGTGGGTGTTGAAGGCGGTGGAGCGGGCCGGATGGGTCCAATCTGGGTTGTAGGGCTGTGACAAAATCATCTACCGGGAGTTGGCCTGATGGTTGGGTGTGCGGTCCGGCGACCCTTGGTCGAGCATGGAGGGAGCTTGGCGAGTTCTTAGTCCTGGAGGTGCTGGTGGTATGGTTGTGTGCTCCTAGCTACGAGGGTCTTGGTGGGACCACCAACTTCTCGGCTATGATGGCGAAGTGCTGCTGCGACGGCGGAGTGGCCAACCTGACGGTTGGGTGCATAAGTGGATATGCATCCGCGGACCTATTTCTAACAACTGCTACACTCTTTTTCCTCGCGAGTATTCACTTTTCCCCTCTAAGCTCATACGAAGAAATATGCACAATTTGCCTGCTCCTTTCCTCATCGCTCACTCCTCCACTATGCCCTACTTCTTTTTTTTGAACTGGAACACCTTGCATTCCAAAGATCACCGTGGACCAGCCATATCGGCGGTCACGGCATCGGTTACAATTTTAGGGAGGTTTACCGACAACACTTGGTGGTCAGCATTGTCGTCTCGTCTGCCAATAGTCGCAAGTTCATGAGCATGTACATTACACACTCGTGGGTAGAAGGACATGGACCATTCAATGAAACCTAGGTGGAGAAGGAACTTGATCTCACTGAACAAGGTGCCAAGCGGGGTGCGGTCCAGGGCTGAAGATGTAACTGCATGTTGGAGTCCCACGCAGTCAGTTTCAAAAACGACCCGCCCCATGCCTTGCTCCTCGGCCTTCTGGATCACATGCATCAGCGCGCAGGCTTCCGCATGCAGGGCTTCGCTCATGTTGGCAAGATTTCCAACCACCGCAAACAGGACTCACCCGTGTGATCCCGGGCAATGCAGCCCCATCCCGCCTTCCGAGAGCCCGGCTCGAATGACCCATCCACATTTATCTTAACGACGTCCACGGTCGGGCGAGACCAGGTCGGTTTGGGTTTTGTGCGGCTCTTTCCCTGTTTTGCAAAGTAAAGTCTCCACTCCGCAATGTGCTTGGCCACCATGAAGCTGAACTCCTGGGTAGTTGCTCTTTGGACCTGGTGATTAGCCTTGTTCCGCTCCATCCACCAAAGCCAAAGGAGGCAAATGGTGTGCAATTGCTCGTCTTCCAGCAGGGACAGTATCTTGCCTAGGAGCTGACGCGACGACTGGCACATGAGCAAGTTCTGACGGATCTCCTCTAGGCCCGTGGCACGCCACATCTTCCGTACTTCCTTGCAACGTAGGAAAAGGTGTCCTCCGTCTTCCTGTAAATGGTGGCAAACCACGCAATCGGTCACAAGCTGGACTCCAATACGCTCGACATTCCTTAGCAGTGGGTGGCTATTATGGGCCAGCCTCCACATAAAATGATGGATCTTTCCTGGGCATCGGACCTTCCATAGATTCTGCCACATCGCCATGTCCTCTTCTACGCCTGACGAATTTTCCCCACGTTGCCGAGTGCGTTGTCTCTGGAGCATGTCAGTGTGGATTCTATAGGCTGACCGGACAGAGAAATACCCCTTGCTGTCGAACTGCCAAGCAATAAAATCCTCGTGGTGTTCAAAGATTGGGATCTTCAAGATCACATCTGCATCCAGGTCACAGAAAGTTTGTTTCACAAGCTGCGAATCTCAAGTGAAAGTGATCGGGTCGATGAGCTCAGACACCTTAGTTAGAAGGGTGGCGCCTCTAGGGGTTCTAGGGAACCGGACTTGGCCCGCAGGGAGCCAAGGGTCCTGCCAGATGTTTATCTGTTGGCCATCTCCAACTCGCCATACCATGCCCTCCTTCGCCACTTGGATTCCTTGCAGAATACTACACCACACATAGCTTATGCCTGAGGTCGGACTGGCGGATAGTAAGTCACCATTTGGGTAGTACTTAGCTCGAAGGACCCGGGCGCATAGGGATTCCGGTGCTTGCAACAAGTGCCAAACCTGTCGGGCTAGCATAGCAATGTTAAAAGAGTGAAGGTCCCTGAAGCCCAAGTCGCCTTGCTCTTTTGGTAGAGTCATCCTCTCCCAACTGACCCAATGATGCTTTTGCTCATCATCCTGGTTTGCCCACCAAAACCGACAAATCGTCGTGCAGATATCATCACATAGACCCTTGGTCAGGTCAAAACATGCCATAGCATATGTGGGGATGGCTTGGGCCACTGTTTTAATTAAGATCTCTTTGCCCTTCTTTGACAGCAACTTTATTTTGTACCCTTGTAGCAGCTCCCAAATCTTGTCCCAGATATATTCAAAACAGGCCTGGCGTGGTCTGCCCACATAACTGGGAAGACACAGGTACTTCCCTTGGAGGCCCTCTCCTCTCAGCCCAAGCACCTGAAGCAAGGACTATTTCTTCTGTTGCGGTGTATTCCGGCTGAATTGGATGGCAGATTTGTCTCTGTTAATCGTCTGACCTGAGCCTCTTTCATACACCTCCAATATCTCGTTTACGGTGGCCATACTTTCCTCTGATGCCTCCAGAAGCAGCAGCCAGTCATTAGCGAAGAGGAGATGTGTAACCGCGGGTGTCGTAGGGGCGATCTTTAGACCCTTGATGAGACCCACAGACTCTGCGTGATTTATCAAAGCGGAGAGCCCCTCCGCACAGATCAAGAACAGGTACGGGTAGGCCGGGTCCCACTGTCTCAAGCCACGTCTCGGAACCACCGTGTCCGTGCACCAATCATTGATCTTAAAGCGAAAACGCACCGTGCTCATACACTTCATGATTAGAGCCACAAACCCCGGTGCAAACCCCAACTGGTGCATAATTTTCTCCATAAAGGACCATTCCACTCTGTCATATGCCTTGCTCATGTCAAGCTTTAGTGCTGCAAAATGTGTCGAGCCCGTCCTCTTCCGCTTCAGGTAATGCGTCATCTCATAAGCTAGGATTGTGTTATCTGATATGAGCCTTCCCGGGACGAAGGCGCTCTGGTTTGGTGATATAATCTCACTCAAAATGCTCTTCAACCGGTTGGCAAGCACCTTGGACACAAGTTTATACACGACGTTACAAAGGCTAATCGGGCGTAAATCATTCAATCTTCCTGGGTTTTGAACCTTTGGGATTAGCACTACGAGTGTGTCGTTCCATCCCTCCGGTATACTTCCACCTTGTAACACGTGTAAGACCTCACGTACCATATCCTCACCAATCAGTTGCCAGTAGTGTTTATAGAAGATCGCCGGGAGGCCATCCAACCGCGGTGCCTTGAGGTCCACAATACTATCCAAAGCTTCTTTGACCTCCGCGGCAGTGAACTCTGCAAGCAGAAAATCATTCATCTGATCCGTGACTATTGGTGCAATATGGTTTAGAATTTCCGCCGCCTCCGAACCTGCCATGGGGGTAAACAAGTTAGAGAAATAGTTAGTAACCAGGGCTTTTAACCCCTCTTCCCCCGACACCTCCACCCCATCCTCCCTCTTCAAAGTGTGGATCCAGTTTTTCTTCTTCCTCTCCGATGCAAAGGCCTGGAAATATTTTGTGTTCCGGTCACCTTTCGACAACCAATCCACATGAGCTCGTTGGCGATACACCAGGTCCAGTTGGTCCTCTAGTTTTTCCATTTGGTACTTCAAGGTAAGCTCCTTCCGTAGTTGTGTTTGGGATATTGGTTGGCGACGGACTGCTTCAATTTCCTCCTTTAGCTTTCGAGCCCTCTTTTGGAGATCACCCAGAACATCACGACTCCATGTATGGAGGGCTCTGTTGACTGCCCCCAGCCTGCACGCCACCGACGGCCCTTGCGTTTTCTCCCATGCCTCCCTCACTATGTCATCGCACCCCTCCTCAAGGAGCCAGCGCGCCTCGAACCTCTTGTGTTGCAAGTTGCTTGGCCTGGCCCTGGACCCCTACTGCCGTTCAGCCACAAGATGACCGACCTGTGATCCGAGTGATGTGGATCCCCGTTGACCACCTTATAGTACGGGAAGCGAGCGCACCAAGTTTGGGTAGCCACCGCTCTGTCTAGGCGCTCCCGAATGTAACCATCAACTCGAAAATTGTTGTTGCGCCGGGTAAACACACCCCCCTCAAAGCCGAGGTCATTTAGGTTACAAACTTCCAAAGCATCCCAGAAATTCTGCATCATCGAATGCCCTCTAGGAATGCCTCCTTGTTTCTCATGGTTGAACAAGATCTCGTTGAAATCACCGAGCACGACCCACGGGAGGCTCGCCCTACTGCTTTTTTAGATATGTTATTGCTCATCTCCCACTTAAAAGGGGGCGCGTAGGGTCAAAATTTTAAGTCTTGCCTAACAAAGACCACTCTGCGTTCATTGTAGCTTGTTTGCAACATTGAATTTCATCAAGAGATGAAAGCAAATGTCGACACTGAAACATCCTCTTAGTTGTTACTTTGCAGAATTAAGCGAGATTCAAATTATAAATGTTAATTTGGAAAGGAGAATAATACCACTACTTGTCTCCGAACAGGCAAACATATTACTCCCTCCGTCCGAAAATACTTGTCATCAAAATGGACAAAAAGGGATGTATCTAGAACTAAAATATATCTAGATACATCCCCTTTTATTCATTTTGATGACAAGTATTTCCGAACGGAGAGAGTATTTACCGAGTAGCTAACAATTCCAATGTTAAGCATTACCGTACACAAACTGTAAGATAGTGCATATAGTTTTTCAAGTCGTAGGAGATTAATCCCCACTCAGCGGCTATAAGATAATGCATACACTATAAAATGAAATAACTTCAAAGATTTTCCAAACAAAGAACCAGTGACAGTACAGTACAGGAAGCGATTCTTGAGAAATAGATTAACAGAGTACTTGAACTGCTAGTTGTTTTCTTGCGGCCTATAGTTATCACATCTCTCAAAGATGAAATGTTTCTCAAATGATTGCCAAGTTTCTTCAGAAATATTAAGCTTTGCATCATAGATGAGATCCTGGAGCATATAGCAACGAGCCGACGACCATGTCTTCTTAGAAGAAAAGACACACCACCTGAAAGCATTTACTTCTTCGACATCCAAAACCCATCACAGCAACAACACCAGGGTCAATGTCCTCAGGTTCATTCTGGGCCACCCTGCACTTTCTCAAACCATTTAAATCCAATCATTATGAATTCTACTGGTTTTCAACAGCCCACTGGACTGTTGACAGCAAGTCTCATGTGCAACGGAAAACTAATGGTAAAACCAGGCAGTAATATACAGAAACTATTGCATTTACCTTCTTCACTTTTCTTTGTATTACTGTTTCCTCTCCTCTTCCTCCTGCTGTTGTTCTGAAGAACAAGCGAAGGAGGCCATGTTAACTTGCGGACCGCAATCTGATAGACAGTTCAGTCTTCAGTCAGAATTTGGCATATACTCCTTATCGTTTGCTAGGCATATATGAAAACACAATCAGAGGAAGTATCTCCATAGGTGATAGTAACAAAGATTATCTGTCTGCATCATCTTTGTTATGTATATACATGGAATACACAAGTAACCTTCGTAGCATTGATAATGTTATGTAGGTCTAGTTGGCTCACCGAGAACCAAGTTAGAGAGGAGTTTATCATTTAAATAAGGAATGTATCTTTTAGCTTGAGCCTTTGACAAATTAGGGATAATATCCATGACTTATTACTTAGATCGGATTGTTAGGCCTGTATAAAAAGAGGATCCCTTGTGAGGAATAAAGCAAGCAAGAACTAGAAGAATAGCTCTTCTATCTTGCCTGAGAGCCTCTCCTTAAGCTAGCACACAATGGACAACCATTGGATATTCACATTATTGCGTAAATTTGTAACACATGATTGCTACAAAAGTAACTTTTATGCGGCAAAACCTACCCGATACAAGTACACGGTTTAGACAGTTAAATGCAAGACACAAAAATAATGAAGCCGCCAATGGTAAGAAAGATAAGAATAACTAAATAAGTATATATAAACTTATAAGGCAAGTAACTAGCATACACGTTGGAAAACTGATCCAGCCAATAAAACAAGCATATTATTAAGCCTATTGTTTTCTCCAACATCATCTACTATCTATATTACAAAACTGAATAACATCACTAATGAAAAGCAAATGATCCTTACAGAATAATGGTGTAAATTCAAGAGATAAATTCTATCGAGTTCCAAGTCTAAACACACATGCGGGAGTATATGGCCATTGTTCTACGTGGGTAATATGACTTTCTCGGGTGAATCACAATGCCACATTAAAATTGTGGGTTCAGTTAATTTGACAATCTTTGAGAAATCGTTTCATACAAAGCCTAGAGAACAATGCAAAGCTCAGCGGAAATCATGCATTTCACCAGACAATGGTGCAGCCCTGGTACCGACAATGGTCCCGAGGAAGGAACAATGAGATACAGTACAATATTCAGACTCACCTTTCTGCAAAGGTGGAGCATCGTCAACATTGCTTTCAGAGGTCGACGAGTTCCCGGCATCATCTCTCCTGATTGTACATTCACAAACTCCTGGGAACCCGAGGTGAAAACAAAGGCATAAATTTGGTGCACTCTTGGGAACATCAGCTGAAGAATCTTTGGGTAGCAAGGCACATCCAGGTTTGTTGAGCATGCCAGCACCCTCCAGAGCACCTTCTCCATAACACGGAACCCTAGGTGAAAACAAGGGCATAAATTTTCAGTCTGTAATTGTTAAGGTTACAGATAACAAAAGGACATCAAAGTTTTGTAGCACAGCTACAATTATTCCATCATCTGTTTTAATGACCCAAGTTGCTGTATGTTCCGTAGAGTTCCGTTTCTAACAACTGGTTAGCTTTTGCACAGAATTAACAAGTACTCCCTCCGTCCGAAAAAGCTTGTCCCTCAGATGGATGTATCTAGTACCAAGTTTTTTCGGACGGAGGGAGTACATACCATAAAAATAAACGGCACATCGATGAGATATTTACAATAAGCCAGCACCAGAGGCATATAACTCTTCTCAAATAGAAATAGGATAACATCTATCACTCCAATAATTGCACTTTGATTAAATGCAAGGCACAATACACCTATCCCGGCAAAAGATGCAAGTCCTAACTCTATAGTATTACTATTGAATAACACTAATGCTAACTCGACTCACTTAGCCGCACAAACTCCAGCACAGTAGGGCTTGCACCGACCAAAAGAAAGATAGACATCGCTTGGCAACCACATCATTGTAGAACATGTAATGCCTTTCTACACACATCTCCTAAACTACAAAACTCAAAGGCCCAAAGCAAAACTAAGGACACATGGAAACTACCAGCTGATCTGTAATGAGTACCGAACTAGATAGAAGTTTCTTTCGACAATGCCATCCATACAAATGTTTGAGCGTGGCTCGGAATAGGTGGCGAGTTCAAGAGTAGAGCCCTAACCTGATCTCAAGGTTATGGCTGACGTATTCGAAGGTGTTGATAAAGTGAACTTCCTTGGTTGCATTGGACCCCTTGTCCAACAATTGCTGTGCCTGATCCACTGTTTTTTCCTCCTCTCCCCCATCCCCACCACCTGCCTCCCCACTAGGCTTCGACGCCGGCAGATTCTGGTGCTTCCCTCGGTGTACAGGAGTGTAGAAGCTGACAACTGGGGTCAAACTACGGAAGCCTCGATTACTGCACACCTTCCTCACATGCCCTGATCGTAGCTCTATTGTGAAGAGACCGGCAACATTGGTGTTAACAAAAATAACATTTGCTTCCTCGGCAAAGCCCAGCACTTGTACTCTATATTGTGCATGGAAGAGAGCATCCATCGGGGGGAAATTTTCCAAGCACATGACCCGGTTCAGCACCCATCCTGTTTCAGCACTGGCATCTCTTCTCCACAATTTGAGACGCGCATCCAAGTATTGAATTACTCCGATTCCACTGTCCTCCACCAGAACAAGGTTATATGTATGGCGGTAGCATGTGTCCGGTAGGCCAAACAGAGTCAGGTCATGGCTTGCCAGGTCATACTCCACGACGTACGCGCAGTTCGCGTTGCCGTCGGACATGAAGTAGAGCGCAGATCTGTCAACGAGCACGCTGTAGCTTTCTGTGAATTCCAAGGAGAAGTCGATGTTGCACTGAACCGAGGTCAGCATGCCCCAGGCGCCAGTCTCGGACGAGTATATGCTGGCCGATGTGACCTGGGTCTCCTCATCTATCAGGTCGGCGAAGAGGAAGACCACGCGGAAAGGACCACCGAAGCAGTCGCGGTGGGCGCACCCGTCCGCTGCGCACAACACGGCAGCCGTCGAGTAATTGTCGCAGTTGAACTCCGCGGGCACCGGTATGCGCTGCTGGGCACCCGTGATTGGCACCCACAGGAGCATTTCCGGACCACCAGATCCCTGGGGGAAGAAGAGGGCGCGGCCGTGGCGGCAGTCGAGGGCCCGCCAGGTGCGGCGGTCCGGGGCGGCGAGGGGGAAGGACGACGCGGTGGTGGAGATGAATCGGGGGATCAAATCGTCCTTCCAGTTGTGGAGGAAGCCGAGCAGGGGGGGTGTGCCGTGGAGCTCGTGGAGGCGGCGTCGGAATCTGGGGCTGGAGACGGTGTGGCTCCAGGCCTTGCAGACGAGGGAGGCGCGGTGGAGGCAGGCGGGGTCGTCGGGTGGGAGGCGGAGGAAGATCTCTTCGAATAGCTCGTCCGGGATCGCCGGCGGCGAGTCGCGGCGGCGCGGCGGCGGCGCTTCCATGGTGGCCAACCCTAGGTCTAGGTCTAGGTCTGGGTGAGACATGAGAGTTGTGTGTGCGGGAGAAAGTGGAGAATGGTTCGGCGGCTCCTTTTTTTCACTGTTCGATTTTCTTTTCTTTTGGATTCGGTGTGTTCGCTTTTCTCTATTCTGACTAGAAATTATTTTTCTTCTTTGGGTAGGAAGAAATCAATGTGCACTATATTAAGTGTGTCATCTCAAATATGTCAATGACGGATCCTGATAAGTGCCACACGTGTGACATAAACACATGGCAACTCTGAACTTTTTTTACGCAAATTTAATGATGCGAGACTACTGGTTGTCAAGCATAGGGATTACAGCTTTGGGCATGGAGGGCTCGTTGATGTGCGAGTTGCACTAGTTTTGTAGAGCCTTATCGTTCACTCATTGTCAAAAATGCTCTGATATATCTCGGGACAAGCTTTCGCCCCGCTTTATATATAAGCAATAATCGTACAGAGCACACGGCCGAATGATACAGGATGATGGGATGACCCTCATATGAGGCCGATCCCAGAATACCTGGATCACGCCGTACGCACGCGACTACGCTACCGAAAGAGAATACAGGTATGACTAGATACAACACCATGCCACGCTCTAAACACCTAAGCTCCATGACAACGCCCCCAGACGGGAGAACGGGGCAGAGCGTCGCCGTTGCCAAGTCCAGACGGATAAAGGTTTTCACCGTAACCCAGCCAGGGAGAGGAGCACCATGACAACATCTTCAAAAAAAGAGCGGCGCAGGCGAGCGGCGTTGTCGTCGGCGCCAGCCGCCAAGGCACAAAGCTTTCGCTTGGCCACTCTCGCGTGCCACCACGAGGCCTCCAAGACGAGCGCAACGAGGTCAGAACTCCAGATCCAGATCGAGGCAACGCCACCGCCATAGACAGATGGCGCGTCTGAGCCACCTGCCACTACACCTCTTATCGCTCGCACGACCAAGAGGGAAAGCTCACCACCTCCACCATGGAGCCCACCGGAGAGCCAACCATGTGGATCACCTCCGAGGTCGCCGACCCAGCGTCCATGTCCGAGACACCGCCACCCGTCCACATCACGGTGCACCACCCCGGTAGGATGAGTAAAAGACGACTCCTTTCACTCCTAGCCCGGCATCTGCAACATAGTCTGGGTCAACGCCTTCACAGAGGAGGTGTCGACGCTTGTGTCTCCAGCTAGTCCTGGTGGATCGGGGGAGACACAACTCCTCGTGTGTCGACGGCCATCGCCGGGAACGATCGCACAACGTCATGTCCGAGGTTTTGGCACCAAACCCAGCTGCCAGATCTGCAACACCCGAGCTCCATAGGCCTACACCACCGCCCCGATCACCAGCCGCCGCCCGAGCCGCCCGATGCCTCACCACTGCCACGGACGACCATCGCCACACCACAACCATGGCACCGTTCGCAGCCCTTGTCACCCGCAGTACGCGTTGCCACGCGGCCAGATCTAGTGGAGCCGCTCTGCACCAGCCCCCGTCCGTCGCCCTGGGCCACCCCAAACACCCCGCCACCACGACGCTCGTCGCGCAGCCAGCAAGCCATCGTCGCTGCACAGCTCCGGCGCCCCGCCACGCTGCAGTACCAGCCGCCAGCGCTGCACCCCAGCCCGGCAAGCCCCATCCCGTGTCAGGGCCCAGCGCGAGAGGACGGAGTCTCCCCACTGCCGTCGTCGCCAGCTCCCCTCTTTGGTGTCGAAGAGTCTGGCAATGGTATATTCTTTGCTAGTGTGGTGTTTGTCGGACGGTGCTCCATTTTATCGACGAGGTGTCATCATTGGCTCCGGCTCACATCATCTCCAACGATGTCATCACTTATGCATCCGACAACGACTCTTGTTTGCATTGAGGTTTGCCTCTCAGTGCCACCAAGTTGTCACTTAGAGCATCTACAACAAAAGCGCTATATAAGCGACGCGCGGTATAAAAACTGCTTTTAGCGCGCGCGGACCCAATTTGAAGTCTCCAGCAGCCGAACAAAAAACGCGCGCTATAACTAATGCAGCACGCGCATCAAAAAAACATCGCGCGCAGCATATTTAATGCGCCCGGTCGCGCGTGCTGCAAACTCTAGGTTGCTGCAGATGGGACCGCTTGATTGAGACCGTTGGACTCGCGCGCGCAGCATATTTTGCAACGCTTGTTGGAGCAAACGTTTTATAGCACCCAAAAAAAGTATTTGCGCGTTGCAAACCTGTTTTTTGGGCGCCGCGGATTGAGCGGCTGTTGGAGATGCTCTTAGACACTAATATTTGCCTCCATCTTGGCATCTTGCCATGTGGGGCATGGATACAAAGGGTTGTTAGGCGAAAAAAAGAACTAGACAACTAGGCAAAGGAGCCCCTTGCAATTTTTAATTATTAGAAAGACATGATACTACACATCATCTGAAACTGTGAAACCAACAAAAACTACCAAAATATCGCTGACAGGATTCAAGTCAGTGCTGATTGGGCCCAATCAGATCAAAGTTAGCACATCTGTAAGGACATCCAAGATGTACATTTTTCTAACTTAAAAAACGTTGAACTTCCATCCCCATTTGTTTCTATACGCAACGTGGTTATGACCTTATGATCTAAAGAATTTTGCAAACTTCTTTTGAAACATGGTATTAGAAAGTTTATGATTAAGTGCTAGTTAACAGAAAAACAGTTATGCGTTCAGTGAAGCTTTGCAAACTCCACATCCAAAACCCCCTATGTATAGTATAACACAAACTGAAGGTAAAAAAGGAAATCTCGCCCCGCATGTGAAAGTCGAATAAGAATGTACTACCTCTATACCATAATTTGCAGTTCAAGAATCTCTCTCCGTCACTTAAAATTGTCAAATAACGTGATTTTCCTTTTCACTGTGTGATCAAGATCAAGAACAAAAAGGGAAAGCATTCGCCATTCAGATCAACATGAAACTTGTGAAAATTACTACTCCTAAACAACCAAGCTGAAATCCATCTTGAGAGCAACGTTATAAAAGTAGAAACATCGGAAAAGTTGTAGATCTATACCATATACACAGACAGGCGGCACTTTAAATAGTACTGTACCACCATCTTACTGGTCCATGTTTCTGATGATCCACGACACACTGCAACTAGCTCAACTGTTTTCAGCAAGACTAATTTGGTATGTCGTTTTGAAGATAAATACTTACTCCCGCCCCGAATGGCCCACCAGCCCCTCCAAATAAGCTATACATGCTAGTACCCAGTTACGTTGAAATCCTCATAAATATGTTTCAAACGCAAACAGAGAACTGCTTGCAAGAGTAGAAAGAACTGATTCACACAGAGAAGGAAAAAAGAGTAGATGATGAAATATGTCGATGATGTTTATCCTATTTCTTAGAGATGAAATGTTTCTCAAATGACAGAAACATTATTCGAGGTACCAAAGCCTTGATTCTTGTCAAAGTTTAGCATGGAATACCATGAATAAGTGTTACCCAACTGCAGAGCAGAAAAGGATCCCACTGAAGGCGTTGATAAATGACCAAAGATTAGGCCTGCCTGACCATCAACGTAGCACTAACAGTAGCAGCACATGTACGCAGGCTGAGATGTTAGTACAGCTGGTACATACAGAAAACTGAACTCTTGCAAGGGGCATGTAATGGTAGCAGAATGAATTGAGTGAAACAAAATGTAACACATGAGTTTTTCCTAAAAGCAACATCTCATAACATGCACAAAAACATGCAAAATGGATTGTACAACTCTCCAAGACTAGTGGGAAAAAATGTCGCATCACAGCAAAGAGCAAAACAATGGCAGTCTTTTCAGAGCATGGCAAACATTGCAATTCGATAACGAACATACCATGCATTGCAATAGCATTGACAAAAAAAATTAACAGATCAAATGCTGAATGACATCGACTTTTATCTGGTTACTTGTATACAGATCAACAGATGAGCACTGGCCATTGAGGCAACATGAACTCGGGCATAACTAGGCAATTTCAGAACTTCATAACTAGAATTGGAATGGATCTGGGTGTGGGTCTGGCTCGGATCAACAGGGGACAAGGATGAAAGTGGTTGCGCTCAACCAGGTGAAACGAGATTGCTTTGGATCTGGAATTTACTTTTTAAAACAAACTTCCATTTTTTTAGTTGAACGAAATTCCGTTCTAACTTTATAATCCGTATGAGTTCTCTCCTTGTAGATGACCTCTCGAGGAAAAGGGATAGTCTGGTAGAGATCATATATATGATATCCCCACAGAATAACTCTGATTCATATGAATTTAGAGGATCTCTAACACGATTTTGAACATCATGGGGAAATCATCCTCCGAGATTTTTATTTTATTTTCATGCACTCATGGAGCTCCTCTGTGACACATCACACATCTACCAGCTCGGCTCGTTCCTGCCAAGTGGGGTCTGACTGCTTGATACAAGATCACAGGCAGTACTCCATGGAGCTGCGGCCGGAAGTAAGCTTGAAGACGAGGTACCCCCACCCCATGTAGTGAGTGCCAGGGGAGAGCTGATGACACCCTACAAACCGACATACCACACCATCTATGCTTGCCAAACAAATTAAAATGATTGTACCTACAAGTTGTTCAATTGTTGCAGGAAAAATCGCTGTTGTTGTGTATAGGAAAAATCACCTTTCACGAAAATAATCAAATTGTTACTATGTGCAAGGAACAAATGCTGATTTGGGAATAAGAACACACTACCTGCCTTGAAACATATCCTTCACCCAATGGCCTGCGCTGCATCTCAGAATTAGCTACAATGCCTATGCTGTTTACTTGCTCTGAAATGAAATCCTTCCTAGAAAACAATTCAGACATACAACCAGAAAGAGTAGAAGAACCGAGTCGTGAGAAACAGAGTACCTTACCTGGCAGATAGCTATCATATTTCTCAGAGATGGAATGCTTCTCAGATAGTCACCACCCACGCAGTGTTAACCTGTTCATTACAGAGTCTAGTCGCTACAATAATAAGTTCCCCTGCGTTACAACCATTTTCTTTTCAAAATCTCCACCCACCCAGCTTTGCATCATAGAGCTGTGTCTGGCGCTCGCTATCTTCGGATCAAGGTGCATATACCGACGAGCCCACGACCATATCTTCCGTAGCCACACGCCGACCAAAAGATACCACCTGAAAGAGCATTTACTTCGACTCCAGAATCTCCTGCTGTTTCTGGAACCAGTTTATATCCAGTCATTATGAATTCTACCGATTTTCAACAGCCCACTGGACTATTGACAGTAAATCTCATGTTGATTGAAAACTGATTGTAAAAGCTTGCAATGATGTTGTTGCCAAACGGCAACCCCAGCCCTCTATCTACCTCTCCTCTCACTCGAAGGAGGTGGAAGAAGAACAGTGGACACAAGATTGTCCGGCCGGCGCACGAACGCCGCCACGGGCGCACAAACGCCCCAATTCTTTTCTTCTTTACAATGGCTACATGGTTACACTCGGCTCTACCATACCAGCAGTACACGGGATGGTTATATAGACGGAGCACGCACGCACGCCTCGCTCCACTCCTGCCAACGCACGCCCACGAACGCATGAGGCTACCACCCCACACGCTACGCGCGCACGACGCGGGGCTGCCCAACCAATCCCTACATGCATGCAGCTCCACTCTAGCTAACTAACTCAGCCATGCAATCCCCACGACCATCTCGGCCACATGACTCGGCCAGCACACCTAACTAGCTAGCTAATACTGCATGCACTCAACTATCTACCAATCGTGGTTTACTTCTAACAAATGATACACACACATGGCTGCACTTTACCTTCTTTGCATCCTTCTTTGCTTTGTGTTGACGCTTCCTCTCCTCATCCTCTCGCTGTTGTTTTAATATCCTCTCTTCCAAATCTGAAGAACAAGCGAAGGAGGTAATTTTAACTTGCGGATAGCAGTCTGATAGACAGTTCAGTCTTTAGTGGGCATTTGGTAGTTTGCTAGATATATATGACAACACAAGCAAAGGAAGTATCTCCACAATTGATACTCATGCACGCCCATAGCAATGATTGGCAGTCTGTATCATCTCACTATTACGATCGATTGAATACACAAGTTACCTTCCTAACACTGATAACCATTGGATATTCACTTTAGTGCGTAAATTTGTAGTACATGATTACTAAAAAAAGGTTACTTTGATGCAGGAAAACCTACCTGATACAAGTCCACGACTTAGACAGTTAATTGCAAGAAAGAAAGAAAATTAAGCCCCCAAGCTGATGCTTCATAGACCCATATCTATAATTCAATGGTAAGGAAGATACAAATAATTGAACAAGTATATATAAACTTATATGGCAACTAGATGATATATATGGCATACACGTTTGAAATATGATCTAACCATTAAAACAAACATACTATAAAACCAAAAGCATATTGATTTCTACAATGCCATATACTATATATACTGCAGAATTGACTAACAACCAGTAGTAGAAGTTAAATGGTCCCTTGCAGTATGATGGTGTAAATTCAAGAGATAATTTATATTCAGTTGCAAATCCCAAACAAAACCATTGTTTTACGTGGGTTATATGACTGTATAGGGGGCATAACAATGCCATGTTAAAATTGTGGGTTCAATTAATTCGGCAACTTCTTTGAGCAACCATTCCATATGCCATACAATGCCTAGAGAATAATGCGAAGCTCGGGGAAATCAAGCAGGCATTTCACCACATAATGGTGCAGCCCTGGCATAGACAATAGTCTAGAGGAAGGAACAATGAGATACAGTACATTATTCAGACTCACCTTTCTCTGAAGCTGGAGCACCCTCAACATTGCTATCAGAGGTCATCGAGTTCCCGACATCATCTTTGCTGGTTCTACCCTTCACGGATTCTTCATTTGGTGCACTCTTGTGAATATCACCGGAAGAATCTTTCGGTAGCAAGGCACATTCATGTTTCTTGAGCATGCTAGCACCCTCCAGAGCACCTTCTCCATAATAAGGAACCCTAGTTGAAAACAAAGGGGTAAATTTTCAGTCTATAACTGTTAAGGTTATAAATAACATGAGGCCACGAAAGTTGTGTAGCGCTGCTACAATTATTCCATCATCCGTTTTATTGTGGCTAGGTGCTAACTATATTTAGTTGAATTCGGTTTCTAACAACTAGCTAGTGTTTGCACATATTATGAAGTACAATTACGAGGTACCATGCCAATAAACGGCACAATGATGAGATATTTACAACCAGGCAGCACCAGAGGCATAAAACTCTTCTCAAATATGATAACATATGTCACTCCAATAATTACACTTTGATTAAATGCTCATCACATCATACTAAAACGCCACACTAGCGCTAATTAAGCTCATTGAACCCCTGAGATGCCAACACACTCGAACGTGCTCGCCGCCGAACAAAAAAAGAAAGATAAATACCGCCTGGCATCCTCCTCGTTGCAGAACATCTAGTACCGATCTAAACTCATCTCCCAAACTACAAAACCCGAAGGCCTAAAGCAACTAAGGACACAGGGAAACGAAAGGCTGATCCTAAAGAGTAGTGAACCATTGAGAAGTTTCTTTTGAGAATGCCATCCATATGAATGATGTGTGGCATGGAACAGGGGAGGCGTTTGGGACTCACCTGATATTGTGGTCATTGCTGACGCATTCGAAGGTGTTGACAAAGTCCCCTTCCTTGATAGCATTGGACCCCTTGCTCGACAGGTGTTGTGCCTGATCTATTGTTTTCTCCTCCTCTCTCCCCTCCTCACCACTTGCCTCCTCGTTAGGCTCCTCGCTAGGCTTGCCTCGGGGTACAGGAGTGTAGAAGCTGACAACTGGGATCAAATGACCGAAACCATGATCACTACACACCTTAGTCGCATGCTCTGATTGTAGCTCAATTGTGAAGACGCCATCAACTGTGTCGACCAAAATGGAATTTGCTCCCTCAGCGAAGCTGATCATGCGCAGCATTCTACGATTTTCATACAATTGAGCGCTAGTTGGTAGCAAATGGCCAAGGTCGATGACCCGAGTCGGCACCCATTGTGCATCAGTGCCGTCACTCGCCACTCTTGTCCACAATTTGAGATGCGGATTCAAGTCTAGAGTAAGGTCTTGGATTACACCCAGTCCACCATCCTCAGCCAGCACGAGGTGGCATTCGGAATGGCTGTTGTCTGGTGGGCCAAAGCTAACCACAGTCAGGGCGTGCCTTGACAAGTCATACTCGACGATCGTCGCATCTTCGTAATCGTAGTCGTAGCAGTCATAGAACATGGAGTAAAGCAGAGACCTCCCAACGAGCACGCTGGAAAGGTACGATTGCTTTATTAAGGAGAACTCCAGTATGGAGGTCAGCTCGCCCCAGGCGCCAGTCTCCGACGAGTACACGCACACATATAGGACGGGCTCGGGGTAGAACTCGTCGTCGTCAGTGTCTTCATCATCGTATATGTGGACGTTGATAAGCAGGTGGAAAGGACCACCGAGGCAGTGGAGATGGTCACACCCGTCCGCTGCGCAGAACACGGCCGCCATAGTCCAGCAGCGTAACCCAAATGCCGCGGGCCACGGTACGCGCTGCTGGGCGCCCGTGATTGGCTCCCACACAAGGAGTTCCCGAGAATATCTATCCCCCGGGAGACGAAGAGGGCGCGACCGTGGCGGAAGTCGAGGGCATGCCAGGAGCGGTGGTCCGGTGGCGCGGTGGGGGAGAAGGAGGAGGCGATAGTGGGTATGAAGCTGAGCTCGGGTACGCAGCCCCCGACGCCGACAGGGAGGAAGCCGAGGACTGGTGGTGTCCGGTGGAGCTCGTGGAGGCGGCGGCGGAAGGCCGGGCCAGAGACGATGCCGGCCCACTCCGTGCAGACGATGGAGGCGCGGAGGAGGCAGGCGGGAGGCGGAGGAGGATCTCCTCGACGACATCGTCCGGAACCGCCGCCGGTGCTTCTGCCATGGCGGTGGCTACTCGCTAGATCTGATCTGGGGCGTGGGTGCGCAGCGGAGGGGTGGAGTGAAGTGGACCAGCTGGAGGGGATTTTGGAGCTGAGTTTTCCACTGTGCTACAGCGAGGGAGGGAGATTGGGAATCTGGGCCGAGCGGACGGGTGGGAGTGTGAATTCAATTGGTTCGGCTCACCACGCGTTCTCTGAACCTCTGAACCACCTAATAAACAATCCAACAATAAATTTTCTTAAGTGCACCCTACAATTACCACCACAACATCACACGACACATTCATCATCGCACGATTGGTCCCACAGATTTGAATCTAACAGCCATCATTCGCCTAATTGCTTTATGGTGTGGCCTTGTCAATTTACAAGGACTGACGTACTCCACCATCCCACAACCCTTCCCTAGACAATCA
>LR738715.1:34312940-34342666 GCA_902687465.1 Secale cereale | reverse complement strand
CTAATCGCAGACTAAGGAAGAAATTGATTCCCCTCCCCAGGAGCATCTCTGCCTTGCGTCAGCATCGCCCCAACACCGTCTTCTCCTGCACGGCGACCTCGCTCCACTCCACCGCGCAGTCGCCTCCCTGCACGATCGACCTCCTTGCCCTGCCCCCTCGCGTGGCAGAAATCCGCGGGATCGCCCGTGCCATAGAACCCACCCGGCACCTGCGCGGCCGCCTCCACCCTGCACGGCCCCTGGCCCAGCGGTAATTCTTCCTCGCACTCAAAATTGGAATTTTCAGAACAGCTATACTCCACTATATGTCTTTATATAACAAAGAAATCAAACATTGTCTCCACTACTAATAAACAATCCAACAAGAATTTTCCTAAGTGCACCCCACAATTACCCCCACAACACCACACGACACATTCACCACCGCACGATTGGTCCCACTAATATGAATCTAACAGCCATCATTCGCCTAATTGCTTTATGGTGTGGCCTTGTCAATTTACAAGGACTGACCATACTCCATCCCACAACCCTTCCCTAGAAGAATCAGCCCCGCGTCCCTCGACAATCACACAATTCTAATCGCAAACTAAGGAAGGAATTGACCCCCCCCTCCCGGGTGTCGGTGTCAAAACCGGCAGATCTCGGGTAGGGGGGCCCAAGCTGTGCGTCTGAAGATCGATGGTAACAGGAGGCAGGGGACACGATGTTTACCCAGGTTCAGGCCCTCTCGATCGAGGTAAAACCCTACTTCCTGCTATATTAATATGGATGAATATGTGTACAAGAGTTGATCTACCACGAGATCGTAATGGCTAAACCCTAAGTCTAGCCAATGGGGATATTGTAATGATGATGATCCCTCTACAGACTAAAACTCTCGGCTTATATACACGCTTGAGGAGACCTAGGGTTACAAGGATGACTTGGGGAGGAAGTAATTGACACATCCGGACTCAAAACCTGCCTTTCTACGTATATAGGAGTCATGACCGAATACGGGGGAATGTCTTCTACTTCTTCTTTATGCGCCCCACAAGTGCGGCCCAGCTTCATCGACCTAGATGCGTGAGGACCCCTGAATATAGGACTCCCTCAGTAGCCCCCGGACTTGCCTTCAAGGATGAGATTGTATCCGGGTTCATGTCTTCGGTCTTGCAAGGTGAGTCCTTCTGGATGATAGTTCGGCTTCTTTAAATATTATAACCTGCCGATTCCTCGCCGCCGTCGCCTTGGCTTCCACGTGTCCAATGAAGGAGAACCGTATGGGCATCTTTTTTGCAAATACCCCCCTGACTGTTCAGAGAAAACACCTATATAAGAGAATAGATCCAATCGCTTCTCCATCTCATTCCACGCGGAAGAAATCCCTAGTGCCTGCAAAAAATCTTCAGATATGGCCAGTGTCCCGAGCTCCTCCTCTCACCCTCATGGCCCTAGTGCAGGAGATTGGAAAAGCTGCTCCGTGTCCCATGCGCATCTGCGAACACTGCAATCGCAGTGGTATCTCCCTCCGGAGAATCTAGTCCCCGTCCGGGCCGGACTAGCGTCCGTTGACAACTAAGCCCTAGCGGAGTGCTTTCCCAACCCCTCCAAGGGAGAGCGGGTATGTTTAGTCTCCTACCTTCTAAGAGGTGTGGGGTTCCCAGTCCATCCCTTTCTTAAGGGACTCTTGGAGTTTTATGGCCTCCAATTGCACAATCTTACTCCAGCGTCAATCCTGCACATTGCGGGTTTTGTCGCTTTATGCGAACTGTTTTTGGGCTGTGAGCCCCACTTTAAGCTATGGAGGAGGTACTTCTACCTCGTTTCTCGATCGGAGGAAGGATCCATATTTGAAGTTGGGAGCGCCGAAGTATGGTGTATAGCTGGGATAGGTTACCTGCCCGGTACTCCAAATAAGGCATCCGATGAGTGGCCCTCAGAGTGGTTTTACATTGAGGATGTCGCTTTGCCGGATCCAGTTCGGCAAGGACTTCCCCCGTATTCCAGTGCTCCTCCAAAGAAGCTTTTCAACTGGCGTCCCCGGGGTCCCCTAGAGGAAGAGAGCGCGGAGGTTAGCCGACTGGCCGGCAAGATCAAATTGCTCGCCAGTTCAGGATTAAGTATAATCGAAGTGATGGCCATTTCGATGAAGCGACGTGTGCAGCCGCTCCAAGCCAGAGGTATTCCAATGTACCACTATAACGGCCAGCATGATGCCTCGCACCGCCTGTGCCTGCATCTAGACGACCCTGCCATTCTAGGCACAATCCTGGAAGGCCTCTATATGGGAAAGAAGCAGGATTTTATCCGTTTAACATGCCGGGAAGCCCTTTCCATGTACAATCTTCCCGATTCGGTAAGTCCTTCTCCTTGGTTGTTTAGATGTTTTTAAGTATGAGGTTTTTAACCGGACTGTGTTCGATTGCTCCTGACAGGAGTGGAGGAAGGTGGTAAGGGGGATTAACAATCCTGCCCCGCAACCGGAGGACCCGTCCCAAAAAGCGGGCCCTTGATATGAAGAAGATTCAGATGTGGGCATAGAGTTAGAAGAGGGAGCCTTCTATCAAGCCTGTCGTGGGGGCACCTTGGTGGCTATAGTAGCCGATTACCCGAGCCTTATTCTTTCTTCCAATGTAAGCAAGTTAGGGTACATCTCGTCAACGAGAGGATTCCTAGTGCGCATTTTATCTAATGTATTCTATTGTGTTTAAACAGGGACGACGCTTCTCACGCCGAACTATGCGTAGGCTGCCAACCCGGAGGGCGGCGCCCGCGTTGGGCGAGGTTCCGAAGCGGAAAGGACCACAATCTCCAGCAGACCTTCAAAGAGGTACGTTGGTTTTATCATCTGCTGGGTGGTGAAATTATTATTATAACTTTCCGCATTGTCTATTCCTTTAAGGAGGAATGCAAGCCGGACTGTCTCCGGAAGCGACGTGTCTCCGGAAGCGACGCAGGCCAAGTTCCAGCCAATCCGGCACCAGAACCGTCAAGGGTGAATGCTGATTCGGTGCCGGAATGTCCTCCTCAGGAGGATTCGGGTGAACTATCCGCTACTAATTCTGAAGTGGAGGTCGCGATGGTTCATCGGCGACGGAAAGCAGCCATGCGTGACCCTAGCTTCTCTGTGGAGGTATTTAACGCCCTTACTTCTGCCGATGCGTATATCCAAACCGCTCAAGACGGACTCGCCGGAGCCACTCATCAGCTTTCAAAGGATATGAGGGTAAATTTTTGTTATTTGAGTATTATCCTGCCAGTAGCCCCTGAGGCTTAAAGCAGTTGGTACAACTGATTTGAGGATCGTTGCATTTTTATAGGTCATTCGAGAAAAGAATAACTCTTTGTCCAAGGAACTTGAGCAGTGCCGGACCCTACTTGCCGAATTGAAAAATTCGAAGGAATCCGGAAAGGATGCCGTTGGTAAGAATAATTGTGTCCGGAAACTATGACAATTCTGCTGATTACTATGATGTATATACTAATGTGTAATACAACAACAGGATCGACCGACCAACTGGAGAGGGAGCTAAGAGCTGCCTTAGCGGACAAGAAGTTCGCCGAAGAGGAAAAAGCCGCTGGCGAGCATGCACTAACGCAGGCGATGGAAAAAAGGAACCAAGTGCAGGATATAAATATTAGGCTCGAACAGGAGCTGAAGGGCGTAAAGGCCCAACTCTCAGGCGCCTTGGAGGAGAACCGGAGGATAAAAAGCAGCATGTTTAGTATGTCTCTTATACCTAGCTCTCCTTATAGTCTCGTAGTTTTTCTAAGAAGTTTCTTATAAAAACTTTTCCTGCAGGTTTATTAACTGGTCAGCCTAAAGACGGGGTGTCCGGATTTGAGGGCGATGTGCTGCAGGAGCTTTCCAGGGTCCATAAACGGGCTTGGAAGGCCATGAAGAGTAGGCCAGAGCTCTATGGCCTGGCGACGCCCCTCCATAATCTATGGAGGACTTGGCGGACCTGTTCAAATGTGATGCCCCCAATTTGACCGTACACTAATCATGCACGCAAATGTGTATGACCAAGATCAGGGACTCACTGGAAAATATCACAACACAACTCTAGACACAAATTAAAATAATACAAGCTTTAAATTACAAGCCAGGGGCCTCGAGGGCTCTAATACAAAAGCTCGAAACACAAGAGTCAGCGGAAGCAATAATATCTGAGTACAGACATAAGTTAAACAAGTTTTCCTTAAGAAGGTTAGCACAAAAGTAACAACGATCGAAAAGGCAAGGCCTCCTGCCTGGGACCTCCTAACTACTCCTCGAAGCCGAACTCTATGTAGAAACATCATCGGGATCCTCTGGCTCCTGGTCTCCACCATCTGGTTGCGTCATCCGAGAAGAAGGGACAAAAGGGGAAAGGGAGAGCAAAGCAACCGTGAGTACTCATCCAAAGTACTCGCAAGCAAGGATCTATACTACATATGCAAAGATATCAGTGTAAAGGGGGTAATATCCGTGGGTTAAACTGCAGAATGCCAGAATAAGAGGGGGATAGCTAATCCAATCGAAGACTACGCTTCTGGCCACCTCCATCTTGCAGCAGTAGAAGAGAATAGATGGAATAGTAACAAGTATCAAAGCTTCTGGCAGCCTCCGTCTTGGGTAGCTGAAGAGTTCACCAAGTAACATCGTATAGCATAATACTACCCGGCGATCCTCCCCTCGTCGCCCAGTGGGAAAGCGATCACCGGGTTGTATCTGGAACTTGTCTGGGTGTGTTTTATTAAGTATCCAGTTCTAGTTGTCATGAGGTCAGAGTACAACTCCGGGTCGTCCTTTTACCGAGGGACACGACTATTCGAATAGATTAACTTCCCTGCAGGGGTGCACCACATAACCCAGCACGCTCGATCCCATTTGGCCGGACACACTTTCCTGGGACATGCCCGGCCTCGGAAGATCAACACGTCGCAGCCCTACCTAAGCACAACAGAGAGGTCAGCACGCCGGTCTGAACCCTAAGCGCACGGGGGTCTGGGCCCATCGCCCAATGCACACCTGCACGTTGCGAGGGCGGCCGGTAAGCAGACCTAGCCACTCCTAATACCAGAGCGGCTTTCCAGTCCAATCCGGCGCGCGCCGCTAAGTCGCTGACGTGAAGAAGGCTTCGGCTGATACCATGACGTCGAGTGCCCATAACTATTCCCACGTAGCTGGTTAGTGCGTATAGGCCAATGGCCAGACTCAGATCAAATACCATGATCTCGTTAAGCGTGTTATTATGAAATAACCGTGGGCAACGACCAGGGCCAGGCCCACCTGTCTCCTAGGTGGTCGCAACCCGCCCTGTCGCTCCGCCACAAAGTAACCATCAGGGGGCTGCCGGGAACCCAGGCCCACCACTACCTGTGTGGAACCACCTGCCCCTTCAGCCCCCATATCCGAATCATCATCATGAGTATGTAATAGTATAATATATACCCGTGATCACCTCCCGAGGTGATCACGGCCCGATAGTATAGCATGGCGGACGGACAAGGATGTGGGGCCACTGATGGAATACCAGCATCCTATACTAAGCATTAGGATAGCAGGTAAAGGTATCAACAATTGTAGCAACAATGACAGGCTATGCAACAGAATATGAGCTATCGAACAACAGTAGCAAACCTAATGCAAGAATAACAGAGAGGAGAATGGGCGATATCTGGTGATCAAGGGGGGGCTTGCCTGGAAGCTCTGCAGACAAAAGGAATCTTCGGAAGCGTAGCTGTAGTCGAACACCGAAGCTTCAATTGTCTCGGGGTCTATCGCGGTATCGGAGTCTACCGAAAAGAAGCAACGGAGGGGAAACAAATAAATAACAGAGCAGACAATAGCATCACATAATATAACAAGGCAATACGCGGTGCTAGGTGTGGCCTTACGCATGTCTACGCGATATAGGTGAAGGGGGAATTCAACCGGGAATGTTATCCCGGTTCCGGACCTGTGTTAGACAGAGGACCAGAGGGGGAATGTTCCATGTTCAGATAGTTAGAGGCATGTAGCGGACAAACGGACCGCGTATTCGGATTCGTCTCGTCGTTCTGAGCAACTTTCATATATAAAACTTTTTAATCCGAGTTGCGGATTATTTTATATGATTTTTCAAAGTTTAAATGATTTTATGAAATTACAGGTTTATTTCAATTCGAAAATTACTTAATGTGTAAAATGCTATGGTACACAGAAGTGTACCCAGCCTTATGCAAACGTGGCTGACAAGTGGGACCAGAGGGCCCAGTTGACCCAGTCAACTATACAGTCAGCAGTCAACAGCGTTGATCGTTGACTGGTCAAATGTAATGCCCCGGATGTAATACTTTCTCTTTTGGGCAATATATGATATCTTTGGCTCCATCAATTCCTTTCCGGGTTCTTCGTCTTTCGGGTTTTCGTCGTTTTGTTGTGTTGCGTGTGTGCATTCATCCATATCATATAGTCATGTGCATCGCATTGCATTTGTGTTGTCGTTTGCATCCGGTCCCACTCGTTTCTTCCCGTTGTCCGTTTCGAGTTCCGGAGCTCTCTCACGTGTCCGTGGCATCCCCGAGGCCTACTTTGGTGTTTGGCCGTGTAACGTTTCCGTTTTGGTGTGAGACTTGTCGTGCGATGTTGTTTTGGTGTGTGTAACCCGCCTGTCAAATCTCGTCGCGTTTGGAGTTCGTTTGCTACTCCAACAGTTATTCTCGTGGGCTGAAAGTACCTCCACTTTGAGGCCCAAGACACCCCTCCAACAGCCCACCAAACCAACCCAAACCCCTCCCTTCATCTAGGCCATCTAATTGTGATCATGTGGCTGAAAACCTCACCTGATTTGGACAACCCTAGCTCCTTGTGCCTATATAAACGTCCATCTCCCCCAATTTTCGCGTCTGAAACCCTAATGCTTCCATAGTGCGCCGTCGGTGCTTCCACCGTTGATCCGCGGTGCTTCCACCGTTACAAATCCGTGCTTCTGACGTCCCAGAAATCCGTGCTTCCGAAGTCGTCGCCGTGCTTCCGAAGGCCGCAGGCCGTGCTTCCGTCCGACGCGCGGGCCCCGCGCGTCATCTCCTACCTCCTCACCGCGCCGCTGTCTCCTCGGCCTTCGGCACCGCGCCGCCGTCGGGGTCCCTCCCTCCGCCGTCGGGCCTTCTCCACGCCGCCGCCGCCGGCCGCCCGGTCCCTCGCCGCCAGCGCCTCCCTCCGCCGCCGGGCAAGGGCCCTTCGCCGCCGCCGCCCACCTCCCGCTGGTCGCCCCTCCGGCCAGGCCCGCCGCCGGCGCCCCTCACCTCGCCTCCCCTCCTCGCCGACCGAGGCCGTTGGGGCAGCCAGCCGCTGCCGCCAAGGACGGATCGAGGGAGCCAGAGGCTTCCCCAGATCCGATCGCCACCCCGCCTGCGCCCTAGCGGGTCACCGACCCCGCGGGCCCGTTAGCCGCAGCCACCCGGTGGGCCGCGCCCGATCCGCGCCAGGTGGGCCGGATCCGGCCCGATCCGCCTCCGAAGCCCGATGACCAGTTTTGACCCGAAGGTTGTTTTTTTTTCTCTAAGTCCTGTAGATTTTTAGTTTCTGGAGCAGTTTTGTTTTGTGGATAACTTTTTGTGTGATGGTCCGATTTGAGCAAATGATATGTCAAAATGATCGTGGAGACTTGTACTACGTTTTGTTCCATTGTGCCATGCATGTTTGAGGTCATCTAGATGCTTAAATATCTGTTGGAAGAGTGCTACTTGTTATAAACTACTGTTAGTAGTTGTTTTCATGCCATCTTTGCAATGTGATAACTTGGTGTGTGTTTATCCAAATGAAGCAAATGAGATGTCCACATGTTCATCATGTTATGCTCTACATGTTGATTGCTTTAGCTTGCATGATAGATTTCATCTTGCCATGTTTATCTCCTTTGCGAAGTGCTATGTGGCTGTTATGTCGTTAAAATTGTTACGAGATGCCTCATTGAGGAGCTCGTTGCTATCGTTGTGTTTGTCCCCTTGATGCATGCTTAGATGTTTTGGACTCCCCATCATGTGTACATTGCTGTGGTGCTTACCACTTGTCTTGATTTGCTTTGAGGTGACTTAAACTTGCTCACAAAGATGCCATGATGTTACTACTGTTTTAACACTTAGTGAAATTCCACTAAGTCTGGAATCTGTAATTTCCAGATGCCATGTTTGCTTGTTGTTCTAGGCCAATCCATGATAGTTTTGGGGTGACTCTTGATGGCTCCTTGTTGTATATATTGTTGGCTACCCATTCATGCTCTCACATGCTTATTTGAGTGGCTGTAGCATATTTAACTCTTGCTCCCAAGTTGCAACAAATTACTGCTGTCAGGGTTTTGTTGTCAAGTTCAATATGTCATAGCTTGTTGCTATTGATCCATGGCTCCTTTGGGGATGCTCCAATGGAATTGTTTGCTGTAGGAGATGTCTAATTTGTGTCCATGCTCCTTGCCATGATGTTTGAGTGCTGTAGGCCATTTATCTCTTGCTCCGAAGTTGCTATGTGGCTGTTTATTTCAGCTTGTGCATGTTTATTGTTTCGGGTGTAACTTTTAGCCCGTTGCTCCGTTTTGAGCAAGTCCGATATGAAACTTGTGTGTTTTTGCATGTAGATTCATAATATCCTATTGTTAGCATGTTTTGAAGTATTTTGATTGATGCATATTGTTGTGATGTAACACTGTGCTTCCTAAGTAGACTTTCTGTGCTTCCATAGTGCATCTGTTTTGCTTCCATAGTGCATCAGTCATGCATCCAGTAATTTTTCTGCGCATTGCATCTTGTTTGATTCGTTGCCTTGTGATATTGTGTTTGAGTAGAGCCGGAAGCTGAGACCGAGTACGAGTACGAGCACGAGGTTACTACCGAGGTTGAGAACGAGGACCCCTCTTACGATCCCATCGACAACTCTTCAGGCAAGATGACCGAACCCCGATAACATTACTATCTTTTCCCATTGCTAGAAGTCTCATTCTATAGTTTTGCCTCGATGCCCATGTTTTCCTGCCAGCCTCCTATTTGTAACCATGAACCTGTTTAACCACCCTACCTATGCAAACCATTGATTGGCTATACGTAGGCTTCGCTCAGCCCCTCTTATAGCATTGTTAGTTGCAGGAGAAGATTGAAGATTCTTGCTTCTTGTTGAAGCTTGTTGAGATATCACACTATATTAATTATTAAATGAAATCATCTATATATTGGTAATGGGTGGAAGGCTAAGCCTTTTGCTTGGTGATTTGTTCCACTCATGCCACCTTAGGAACCGTATAAACCGGTGTTATGTTCCTTGATTATGCGTTCCTCACACGGTTGGGGTTATGGGACCCCCTCGATAAACCGCTAAGTGCTAAGTCTTTTCCAGCAAGTCCCAACAATGGTACTATTCGCCTAATAACTAAAAAAACTTGCATAGGGAGTAATTAACCCTCTTCTTAATCAACAACCCCGGGCCAGTGCTCCACATGAGTGTTGGTCCGAAACGGGGAGCCTGCGGGGCCACCATGGGGAAACCCGAGGTCTGGTAAAAACCCGTAGCTTCACCCATCCGGTCGTGGCCTGAGACTAGATACGCGCGGCTATTGTCAGGGTGTCGGCACGCCGGGAGGATTTGCTGGATTAGCCTTACCTTAGTCGGAGTATCTTGAGCACGGGATTCCGAGAATACTTGGGTCTTCCCACCTTGGAGTTGCGACTCCGTGGATCGTGGGCTTGTCATGGGCCAAGTTGGAACACCCCTGCAGGGTTTTGAACTTTCGAAAGCCGTGCCCGCGGTTATGTGGCAGATGGGAACTTGTTAATATCCGGTTGTAGAAAACTTGACACCATGTTCCAATACACTACCAGCGTGAGTACCGTGACAGTCATTTTCCGAAAAGGGATTCGGGAAGTGAACACGGTGGGGTTATGTTTGACTTGCTAGTTAGGATCACTTCGTGATCATCTCTCGACCGAGGCACCTTCTCTTCTCGCTCTCTTTTACGTAAGCTAGGCTAGTGCTGCTGCAGACTCTTGTTCTTTCTTCAGCCTTGTTCCACACCCAAGGCTTGAATAGTCGTGTTACCCGGGAACGGGATTGCTGAGTCCTCTGTGGCTCACAGTTACTTCAACACACCAGATGCAGGTACGATGGTGAGCTACACAGGCGATGGCACTGAGCTAGACTGGAGTACGACAAGGAGCGTAGCCGTTACTACGTGAACTATCCGGTTGATCAGTAGAGCTTCTACTAGGATTCGATCTAGACCTGTGGTTTTAATGTTATGTTTGGTATCTTGTCATTTGGATCTTTACCCTTAGATGGGCTGTGATGTTCATTTGAATGATGTTTGGATATGTAATGAATTTGTGTGACGTGGCGAGTGTAAGCCAACTATCTTTTCAGTTTTCCATCCCTATTTTTACATGAGATGTGCAAAGGTACCAAACTTGCGATCATTCCAGAATGGGCTTATATCTTTAAGTCGTGCCCCGACACGTAGGAGATATAGTCCCATCCTGGGCATTACAAGTTGGTATTCAGAGCCTTCTCCGACCTAGAAGCCCCCACTGTTTGATCGAATCGTTGACGGTCGAGTCTAGGCACACACTTAAAATGTTTTGAGTCCTATATTTATATCAGAGAGTAGGATTTCTTTGCTCCTCATCTCTTTTCATTCTGGTGAGGACTCCTGACGACTACTCTTGCCTCTTCTACTTTCAAAAATTGCACCAATTTTTTTTAGGAATCTCGCGAGTATTGTTTGGATTGTTTCGATGTCTTTGTGACGAGAATATTGTTCTCGATGCCTCCTGACATTAGGGGTTGTGGCAGTGTCCCGGGGAGTTGAGCTGTGGGGTATTGTTGTCACAAGCTTATCGCGGCAGTACTAGAATACTTAAGACGACCGACATCGAAAACTCTCCTATACGGTTAGTGGCAAGATAACCCCGACATCACCCAGTACTGGGGAGGTAGTTCGGGAGTATTTCCATAGCTTTGTATAGTGGATGCTTTTCGAAGGTCCGAGATAGACGGTTTCCGAGAAAGACTGGTTATGTGTTGAAGGATGGATACAGCTGGATGTAGGATTAGAGTTGAGTGCGCGATGCTTCCCCTGTATCCCCAACACCTGATTGCATAACTGGAAACTTTCGGAAATTAATAGGTGGGTTATTCCAATAGATCATAGGCATTCGTCCAACGAATGCAGGTTACGAAGTTTGGGGTTCTACATTGAGTGAAGTGGTATTATGGCCGATGTTCCGATCGGGAGTTGCATCTTAAAGGGTCCTTGGCTATGCTGATCCGGGGATTGCAAAACCCTTTCGTAACGCGTTCCATAAGCTTTCAGCACAAAGATGTCGAACGAAGCTCCTATCTTGTGTTTGTTCCATCTGTACCTTGTGTTTTTTCTTATTTACCTTTTGTCTCCCAGTGGCTTCTCGTGAAGATTGTTGTTATCATTAAGCTGAGAATTTCATTCGTTCCTCTTGTTCGAATGATTCTTGTGAAGACTATGTTGCGTTTCTATCCGTTGTTTCAACTTATACCTTCTTTCAATCAAATTGCTGATTGGTGGTCATCTCTTTCAGGATGGCTCCGAAACGGGTTCCCAACGCTAACCCAGAGGGTGAAGAGGTTCCAGATCGTCCTCCTTCCCCTCCTCCTCCGTCTGAGGCCTGGAGAGCGATTATGCAAACTACAAACCAGAACACCCAGATGTTGATGCAGATGATGCAGCAAATGCAAGCAAATCAAGCAAATCAGGGTGCTCCAGGGAACCAAGGCAATTTCTTCAACCAACAGCACCATGCTACGCTCAACCAGTTCTTGGCTAATCAACCAAAGGCTTTATGTTACTGTGTCGACCCTCTTGATGCTGAAGATTGGATTACCGATATCAAGAAACATTTTGAGTGCAGCAACATAAGGCCTGAGGACCATGTGAAATTTGCAGCCTTCCAACTCAAGGACCAAGAAGCTGACTGGTGGCAGCAGTACAAAGACTCCAGAGAAGGGCGTGTGATCTCTTGGGATGATTTCTGCAAGGACTTTCGCTCTCACCACATTCCAACAAGTGTCATCGAGGGTATGCGTGAGCAATTCCGCAACCCGAAGCAGGGATCTATGACTGTCTACCAGTATAATGTCAAGTTCCAAAACCTTGCCCGCTATGTCAAGCAAGACATACCAGATGCCAAGAGCAAGATCTATCAGTTCCGTGGAGGTCTGAAGGATGAACTTCAACTTGCTCTCACCTTGTTCGAGCCTGATGAGTTTGACAAATTCTATAACATGGCGCTTAAGCAAGAGGCAGCCCGGCTAAAGATGGAGGCTTCCAAAAAGAGGATTCGAGATGCCGTTCACTCCTCCTCATCTTCTCAAGTGGTCGCGAAGCAACATAAATTTTGGCTTCCACCTCCTCCAGTGATCCGAGCTCCCTACAACAACAACAACAAGAACTCTAGTGGACGTGGTTTCTCCCACCCACCCAACCCGAGCAACCAGTCGAAGAATCAGTTTCAGTCTCAAGGTTCCAAGTCAAGTGGTTCTCATTTCCATCCTCTCTCAGAAGTGGTCTGCAACAAGTGCACTCACAAAGGTCACTATGCTAACAAGTGCCCCAACCCAAGGCGCCTTCCGCCTCCTCCACCTGTCAGCACTGCTATTGTCAAGCATAATCCAAAGGCAGCAAGGGTGAATCTGATGAATGCAGCGCAAGCGGAGAATTCTTCTGATGTGATTTTGGGTAACCTTCCAGTTAACTCTTTTCCCGCTAAAGTGTTGTTTGATTCGGGTGCTTCATGTTCTTTCATGTCTCAACCATTCGCATCCAAGCATAATGTTGACGTCCAAAGTCTGCCTCAGAAGTTGCAAGTCATTTCTCCGGGGAGACGTATGACTTCTAATATATTTGCTCCAGATGTTTCTATTCGCATGGGTGATTATCGATTTCTGGCCTCTCCGGTGGTTCTCGGCAATTCTGACATCGATCTTATCCTCGAAATGGATTGGCTTTCTCAGCATGATGCTCAAATTGACTGTGCACAGAAGGAAGTCAAGATTACTCATTCCGATGATGATGTGATTATCTTCGCCTCTCGGGATAACACAATCAGGCTTTTCTCTCTCAATGACAAGGGCGAGATGAATGCCATATCTCAAATTCCGGTGGTTAACGAATACGAAGACGTCTTTCCTGAAGAACTTCCAGGCATGCCTCCACACTGTCAAGTGGAATTCGTCATTGAACTCGAGCCTGGTACTGAGCCAGCATGCCGGCGTCCGTACAAGCTCTCTCCTAAAGAGTTGAAGGAGTTGAAGAAGCAGCTTGATGAACAGGAGCGTATGGGTCTGATCAGGCCTAGTACGTCTCCTTGGGGCTGTGGAGTCTTATTTGTCAAGAAGAAGGATGGCACGGAGCGCCTCTGCGTCGATTACCGGCCATTGAACAAGAAGACAATAAAGAACAAGTATCCGCTCCCCAACATCAATGAACTATTCGAGCATCTCAAAGGAGCTAGAGTGTTCTCTAAGCTCGATCTCCGAATGGGCTATCACCAGATTCACATTCGAGAAGAAGATATCCCCAAGACTGCCTTCAGAACGAGCTACGGCTCCTATGAGTATACAATCATGTCCTTTGGTCTCGCCAATGCTCCACCTACCTTCTCGAGAATGATGCACTACATTTTCAACCCATACACCGGCGAGTTTGTCCTTGTGTATCTGGATGATATTTTGGTTTTCTCCAAAAACGAAGAAGATCACGAAAAGCACCTCCGTCTGGTTCTCGACAAACTCCGTGAACATAAGTTCTATGCCAAGTTCTCCAAGTGCGAATTTTGGCTCGATAAGGTCTTGTATCTGGGCCATATCATCTCCGCTGACGGTATTGCGGTGAACCCCGAGAAAGTTGAAGCAATTGTCAACTGGGAAGCTCCTCAGAACGTCAAGCAACTCCGAAGCTTCCTTGGTCTTGCCAGCTATTGCAGAAGGTTCGTTGAGAACTTCTCCAAGATTGCCAAGCCTCTTTCCAACTTGCCGCAGAAGAATGTCAAGTACTACTGGTCTCCAGATTGTGAAGTGGTATTCAAAACTCTCAAAGAAAAGCTCGTCTCTGCTCCAGTTCTCACTCCTCCAGATGAGTCCAAGCCCTACGAAGTTTTCTGTGATGCTTCTCTTCAAGGACTTGGTGGTGTGCTTATGCAGGACAAGAGAATTGTGGCATACACTTCTCGTCAACTGAAGCCAAGTGAGAAGAACTACCCCACACATGATCTTGAACTAGCAGATGTGGTACATGCTTTGATTACGTGGAGACACCTTCTGTTGGGCAGAAAAGTCGACATCTTCACCGATCACAAGAGCTTGAAGTACATCTTCACACAGCCGAATCTGAACCTCTGCCAGACTCGTTGGGTCGAAATGATCCAAGAGTATGATCCCAGCATCGAATACACACCTGGCAAGGCGAATGTGATTGCAGATGCTTTGAGCAGAAAGGCATATTGCAACAGCCTCCTTATCAAGCCGTTCCGGCCTGAGCTTTGTGAAGCATTCAGGAAGCTCAACCTCCAAGTTGTTCCACAAGGTTTTCTTGCAAATCTTCAAGTTGCTCCTACCTTGGAAGATCAGATCCGTGAGGCCCAACTCAGTGATGCTATGGTGCAGAAAGTGAAACATGGTATTGCAAAGGGTACTCCCAAATACAAGTGCTATCGCGTTGATGAGAGAGATACCTTGTTCTTCGAGGACAGACTTGTGGTTCCCAAAGGTGATCTCAGGAAGCTCATAATGGACGAAGCACATGATTCCCTCCTTTCCATTCATCCTGGCAGTTCCAAGATGTACCAAGACCTCAAGAAATCTTACTGGTGGACACGCATGAAAAGGGAGATTGCCCGATTCGTGAATGAATGTGATGTCTGCAGAAGAGTGAAGGCAGAGCATCAACGTCCAGACGATCTTCTCCAACCTCTTCCTATTCCCGAGTGTAAATTCGACCACATTGAAATGGATTTCGTCACTGGCTTTCCTAAGTCCAAGAGAGGGAATGATTCTATCTTTGTGGTGATTGACAAGCTTACCAAAGTCGCTCACTTCCTTCCAGTCAAAGAATCCATCAATGCAGCTCAATTGGCAGAGTTGTACACTTCCAGAATTGTGTCTTTACATGGCATTCCTCAAGTTATCTCCTCAGACCGTGGAAGTTTGTTCACTTCCAAGTTCTGGGACTCCTTTCAGTCTGCCATGGGCACTAAGATCAGGTTTAGCACTGCTTTTCACCCTCAGACTAGTGGTCAAGTCGAGCGAGTGAATCAAATTCTAGAAGACATGCTCAGAGCCTGTGTCATATCTTTTGGCATGAAATGGGCAGATTGCCTTCCATTTGCCGAGTTCTCTTACAACAACAACTTCCAAGCAAGTGCCGACAAAGCTCCGTTTGAAATCCTCTATGGCAGAAAGTGCCGTACCCCTCTCAACTGGTCCGAAACAGGTGAACGTCAACTTCTTGGCAATGACTTGATCTCAGAAGTCGAAGAAATGTGCAAAGTCATACGTGAGAATCTGAAGGCCGCGCAGTCGCGTTCGAAGAGCTACTATGATGGCAAGCATCGTGATTTGGCTTTCAACATTGGGGATCATGTCTATCTCCGTGTTTCTCCGATGAAAGGCACCCAAAGATTTGGTATCAAAGGAAAGCTTGCTCCTAGATACGTCGGGCCTTTCAAGATCCTTGGCAAAAGAGGCGATCTAGCCTATCAACTTGAGCTCCCTTCCAACTTCGCCAATGTTCATGATGTGTTTCATGTGTCTCAACTACGCAAGTGCTTCAAGACTCCTGAACGCACGATTCCGTTTGAAGAGATTGATCTTCAACAAGACTTGTCTTACCAAGAGCACCTAGTTGCTATTCTCGAAGAAACCGAGCGCAAGACCCGCAACAAGTCCATCAAATTCTTGAAAGTCAAGTGGTCACACCATACCGACCGAGAAGCTACGTGGGAACGAGAAGATCATCTTCGTTCCGAGTACCCTTCCTTTTTCTAGTCCTAGATCTCGGGACGAGATCTTATTGTAGTAAAGGAGATTTTGTAATGCCCCGGATGTAATACTTTCCCTTTTGGGCAATATATGATATCTTTGGCTCCATCAATTCCTTTCCGGGTTCTTCGTCTTTCGGGTTTTCGTCGTTTTATCGTGTTGCGTGTGTGCATTCATCCATATCATATAGTCATGTGCATCGCATTGCATTTGTGTTGTCGTTTGCATCCGGTCCCACTCGTTTCTTCCCGTTGTCCGTTTCGAGTTCCGGAGCTCTCTCACGTGTCCGTGGCATCCCCGAGGCCTACTTTGGTGTTTGGCCGTGTAACGTTTCCGTTTTGGTGTGAGACTTGTCGTGCGATGTTGTTTTGGTGTGTGTAACACGCCTGTCAAATCTAGTCGCGTTTGGAGTTCGTTTGCTACTCCAACAGTTATTCTCGTGGGCTGAAAGTACCTCCACTTTGAGGCCCAAGACACCCATCCAACAACCCACCAAACTAACCCAAACCCCTCCATTCATCTAGGCCATATAATTGTGCTCATGTGGCTGAAAACCTCACCTCATTTGGACAACCCTAGCTCCTTGTGCCTATATAAACGTCCATCTCCCCCAATTTTCGCGTCTGAAACCCTAATGCTTCCACAGTGCGCCGTCGGTGCTTCCACCGTTGATCCGCGGTGCTTCCACCGTTAGAAATCCATGCTTCTGACGTCCCAGAAATCCGTGCTTCCGAAGTCGTCGCCGTGCTTCCGAAGGCCGCGGGCCGTGCTTCCGTCCGACGCGCGGGCCCCGCGCGTCATCTCCTACCTCCTCACCGCGCCACCGTCTCCTCCGCCTCCGGCACCGCGCCCCCGCCGGGGTCCCTCCCTCCGTCGCCGGGTCTTCTCCACGCCGCCGCCGCCCGGCCTCCCGGTCCCTCGCCGCCAGCGCCTCCCTCCGCCGCCGGGCAAGGGCCCTTCGCCGCCGCCGCCCACCTCCCGCCGGTCGCCCCTCCGGCCAGGCCCGCCGCCGGCGCCCCTCACCTCGCCTCCCCTCCTCGCCGACCGGGGCCGTCGGGGCAGCCAGCCGCCGCCGCCAAGGACGGATCGAGGGAGCCAGAGGCTTCCCCAGATCTGATCGCCACCCCGCCTGCGCCCTAGCGGGTCGCCGACCCCGCGGGCCCGTTAGCCGCAGCCACCCGGTGGGCCGCGCCCGATCCGCGCCAGGTGGGCCGGATCCGGCCCGATCCGCCTCCGAAGCCCGTTGACCAGTTTTGACCCGGAGGTTTTTTTTCTCTAAGTCGTGTAGATTTTTAGTTTCTGGAGCAGTTTTGTTTTGTGGATAACTTTTTGTGTGATGGTCCGATTTGAGCAAATGATATGTCAAAATGATTGTGGAGACTTGTAGTACGTTTTGTTCCATTGTGCCATGCATGTTTGAGGTCATCTAGATGCTTAAATATCTGTTGGAAGAGTGCTACTTGTTATAAACTGTTGTTAGTAGCTGTTTTCATGCCATCTTTGCAATGTGATAACTTGGTGTGTGTTTATCCAAATGAAGCAAATGAGATGTCCACATGTTCATCATGTTATGCTCTACATGTTGATTGCTTTAGCTTGCATGATAGATTTCATCTTGCCATGTTTATCTCCTTTGCTAAGTGCTATGTGGCTGTTATGTCGTTAAAATTGTTACGAGATGCCTCGTTGAGGAGCTCGTTGCTATCGTTGTGTTTGTCCCCTTGATGCATGCTTAGATGTTTTGGACTCCCCATCATGTGTACATTGCTGTGGTGCTTACCACTTGTCTTGATTTGCTTTGAGGTGACTTAAACTTGCTCACAAAGATGCCATGATGTTACTACTGTTTTAACACTTAGTGAAATTTCACCAAGTCTGGAATATGTAATTTCCAGATGCCATGTTTGCTTGTTGTTCTAGGCCAATCCATGATAGTTTTGGGGTGACTCTTGATGGCTCCTTGTTGTATATATTTTTGGCTATCCATTTATGCTCTCACATGCTTATTTGAGTGGCTGTAGCATATTTAACTCTTGCTCCCAAGTTGCAACAAATTACTGCTGTCAGGGTTTTGTTGTCAAGTTCAATATGTCATAGCTTGTTGCTACTGATCCATGGCTCCCTTGGGGATGCTCCAATGGAATTGTTTGCTGTAGGAGATGTCTACTTTGTGTCCATGCTCCTTGCCATGATGTTTGAGTGCTGTAGGCCATTTATCTCTTGCTCCGAAGTTGCTATGTGGCTGTTTATTTCAGCTTGTGCATGTTTATTGTTTCGGGTGTAACTTTTAGCCCGTTGCTCCGTTTTGAACAAGTCCTATATGAAACTTGTGTGTTTTTGCATGTAGATTCATAATATCCTATTGTTAGCATGTTTTGAAGTATTTTGATTGATGCATATTGTTGTGCTGTAACACTGTGCTTCCTAAGTAGACTTTCTGTGCTTCCATAGTGCATCTGTTTTGCTTCCATAGTGCATCAGTCATGCATCCAGTAATTTTTCTGCGCATTGCATCTTGTTTGATTCGTTGCCTTGTGATATTGTGTTTGAGTAGAGCCGGAAGCTGAGACCGAGTACGAGTACGAGCACGAGGTTACTACCGAGGTTGAGAACGAGGACCCCTCTTACGATCCCATCGACAACTCTTCAGGCAAGATAACCGAACCACGATAACATTACTATCTTTTCCCATTGCTAGAAGTCTCATTCTATAGTTTTGCCTCGATGCCCATGTTTTCCTGTCAGCCTCCTATTTGTAACCATGAACCTGTTTAACCACCCTACCTATGCAAACCATTGATTGGCTATACGTAGGCTTCGCTCAGCCCCTCTTATAGCATTGTTAGTTGCAGGAGAAGATTGAAGATTCTTGCTTCTTGTTGAAGCTTGTTGAGATATCACACTATATTAATTATTAAATGAAATCATCTATATATTGGTAATGGGTGGAAGGCTAAGCCTTTTGCTTGGTGATTTGTTCCACTCATGCCACCTTAGGAACCGTATAAACCGGTGTTATGTTCCTTGATTATGCGTTCCTCACACGGTTGGGGTTATGGGACCCCCTCGATAAACCGCTAAGTGCTAAGTCTTTTCCAGCAAGTCCCAACATTGGTACTATTCGCCTAATAACTAAAAAAACTTGCATAGGGAGTAATTAACCCTCTTCTTAATCAACAACCCCGGGCTAGTGCTCCACATGAGTGTTGGTCCGAAACGGGGAGCCTGCGGGGCCACCATGGGGAAACCCGAGGTCTGGTAAAAACCCGTAGCTTCACCCATCCGGTCGTGGCCTGAGACTAGATACGCGCGGCTATTGTCAGGGTGTCGGCACGCCGGGAGGATTTGCTGGATTAGCCTTACCTTAGTCGGAGTATCTTGAGCACGGGATTCCGAGAATACTTGGGTCTTCCCACCTTGGAGTTGCGACTCCGTGGATCGTGGGCTTGTCATGGGCCAAGTTGGAACACCCCTGCAGGGTTTTGAACTTTCGAAAGCCGTGCCCGCGGTTATGTGGCAGATGGGAGCTTGTTAATATCCGGTTGTAGAAAACTTGACACCATATTCCAATAAACTACCAGCGTGACTACCGTGACAGTCATTTTCCGAAAAGGGATTCGGGAAGTGAACACGGTGGGGTTATGTTTGACTTGCTAGTTAGGATCACTTCGTGATCATCTCTCGACCGAGGCACCTTCTCTTCTCGCTCTCTTTTACGTAAGCTAGGCTAGTGCTGCTGCAGACTCTTGTTCTTTCTTCAGCCTTGTTCCACACCCAAGGCTTGAATAGTTGTGTTACCCGGGAACGGGATTGCTGAGTCCTCTGTGGCTCACAGTTACTTCAACACACCAGATGCAGGTACGATGGTGAGCTACACAGGCGATGGCACTAAGCTAGACTGGGAGTACGACGAGGAGCGTAGCCGTTACTACGTGAACTATCCGGTTGATCAGTAGAGCTTCTACTAGGATTCGATCTAGACCTGTGGTTTTAATGTTATGTTTGGTATCTTGTCATTTGGATCTTTACCCTTAGATGGGCTGTGATGTTCATTTGAATGATGTTTGGATATGTAATGAATTTGTGTGACGTGGCGAGTGTAAGCCAACTATCTTTTCAGTTTTCCATCCCTAGTTTTACATGAGATGTGCAAAGGTACCAAACTTGCGATCATTCCAGAATGGGCTTATATCTTTAAGTCGTGCCTCGACACGTAGGAGATATAGTCCCATCCTGGGCATTACATCAAACCTGCCAAGTGGGGCCATGTGATAGACTTAACTAATTTTTATACAATTTAGCATTTCAATTTTCAGCAAGGGGGTCCATACGACTCCTAAACTAATTAGAAGTTAGTCCTAATTAGTAGGGGTGGCCCACTCGTTAGTGGCACCGGCCGGCGGTGGCCACGGCTTGGCTTGCCATGGCCAACACGCACAACACAAGCAGGATTGGGCACAAGTACAACGCACCGGTAGCCACAAAGCCCACACCCAGGCCGTCGGGGTTGCAGCGGGCCGGCGTGAGGCTGCGCGAGCGCGCGAGGGACTGCACCAGGGAGTCGCTCGGGAGGGACGGACGCGGCCAGGCGCAGTTGGGCGCGCCGGCGGAGGAACGAGCTCCCCACCATGGCGGAGGATGCACGGGGCGTCAATGGCTGTAGAGGGCGGCAGTAGCGGGCAGCAGCATGCATCAACGGCGGCTGAGGAAGTAGCGGGCAGCAGCAGTAGTGCATCAGCAAGCAATGTAGCAAGGAACTCGGGTGCGGGTGCACATGCGCGGACACTGAGCTACGGGTGCGATGGTGGCGGCATCCTACGGCTACGAAACGAGGGGGAAAGCAGGGGGGCGGAGGAGGAGCTCACCACGCGACCAGACGAGTAGCCGGCGAGGCCGGGGAAGGTCACAGTCGAGCGAATCGACGATTGCCCGCGGAGGGGATCGACGGGAGCGACGACACGAGGGTGTCCTAGCTCGTGGCGCTCGGTGTGGAAGAAGAGGACGACGATGCGCTTTCTTTTGGGCATCAGTGGACGGCGAACGGTGGCCGATGGCCACGGCAATAACGACGACGGCGCGGTCACCGCGCGAGCTATTGCACTTGATTTCGGTCAGATGAAGAGGGGACGCGATGGGGAAAAGGAGGGGATCGGGCGAGCTCAATCTAGGGTTCCAAGGGGACGTGTTTATAGGGACGGGAAGGCACACGTGGTGGCCATCCGGCCATGGCGCCGTGGGATGGCCTCCACGCCATGTCCTCTGCCTGTAGCTCGAGGTTGAGGAAAAGGCCCGGCATGTGGGCTGGGCTTGGTACAGTGTATGTTCTGGGCTGGGTGAATAAGGGGGTTTCTCTCTATCTAACATTTTTCCTTTATCTTTCTTTGTTTCTTTTATTCTTTTCTGCCTTGGATTAATTTGGGCTACCAAATGACATTTTTTTATAAACGAAACTTGGCACATAAATCACATGCAATATTGTGGTGTTGCAAAAAGGTTTGGAGTCAATTGGAGCATTTAAATTTTATATTTGAATTTAAATGTGTTTATTTAAACCTGCTGATCCACTAAAATATTCCTAGGTGAAAATTTAAAATGCATTTAATGTTGGTTCCTACATGTTAATTATTTAGTGAATATCTGCAACCCAATGAGCATTTTTGTTTTACCGTTTAAAGAAATATTATTTTGACTTGAAATTTTAATTTTGAATTTGACTTTGATTTTTATTAAGTGGCAATGTGCATAGTAATCATGATGACATGGCCACCATTAGGGGGAAATTACCGTAGCATGATTCTCGGGATGTTACATCAAAGGGGCTCGGCGCCGCTTTGAACTATGGAAAGCCTCAGCATGCCGCATGGGTGCTCGAGAAGCGTGGGCTATGGTGAAGACGCGTTTTACTCGCGTTGATCCAAATCACATGGCCCATGTGGGACCTCGAGGGCCTGATGGACAAGAAATTCCTTTGTGTTTGGTATAAGACCAAGTAGGTTTAGCTGCTAAGCTGTCCCAACAGGACTGTGTACTAGACCACCTGATAGAGGGAATATAAAATGAATCAATGTACACAAAGGAATTTCTTGTCCATAGAATCAACAGCACTGTGTACATTGATTCATTTGATTCTATGTATCAATGTACTTTTACCATCAAACTTATCTCCAGCCGAATTTGTATAAAGTTTGTCATTGCCGACCATCTGCTTCGACCTCCTTAAACCCGAAGGCTGGAGTGTGTCCGAATACTATATCTGTGACGAGCACGTGATATTTTCGGAAACAGACAATCCGGTCATAGTTGCTTGAACAGACGAACTGAGTTCGAGGAGTTATGTTATATTACTATTTAACGTAAGAAACATCTTCCAGAGAGACTAGTTCTGTTAGGGGTTCCTTTCCTTGGGTTGGCATGCATAAAGATGCATGCCTAGGCTTTTCAATCCCATGATAGCGATAATAGGAAGCCATTTCCTGTTATTTAAAATACGCTTTAGAATGCGGTATGTCATGTATCCACCGACCAATTATTCCCTTAAGAGCGCTAACTTTCGGCTTCACCCAGTCTGAGGTACATATCCGGATTACCTGGCTGTAGAAATCGCAGAGGTGCTCCCTTTACACCCTAGCCGAACAATCAGAAACGTAGGGTTAAGCATAGGAGCTAGGCAACCCAGCTTGGCCAGAACTTAAGTCATATTGGTGCATATAAAGGCAAGGATGAACTGTAAAAACAGGCGACATTTTTGAGCGAGAAGCTTTTTTGATGATGGGTTTCGTTAAAGAAGCCCCCAAGTATATTTGCGGATAAAATCCTCTTGTGGCAGTTTGGGCGAGCCGAATACTTGCCCAGTAAATGGAAAGAAAGAAGGAAAAAAAGGGGTAGAGAAACGAGAGAATAAAAGACAAGACCTAACTTATAAAGAGGAAGAAATTGCTATCGAACTATCCATAGAATCATCGGAGCCTGGCAGCATTCCAAGGGTTCGGCTCAAGGCGGTTGTCCTGTGCATTGCGAAGGCGATAGGCTCCACCGGTGAGTACTTCTTCAATAATGAAGGGCCCCTCCCATTTTGGTTTGAGCTTGTCATTTTTCTTCTCCGGTAGGCGTAACACGAGTTCGCCGACGTTGTATGTCTTGGCCCACACTTCTCTGCTCTGGTATCGCCTAGCCCGTTGTTGGTAAAATGTGGAACGTTATAGCGCTATATCGCGCTCCTCTTCAAGTCCATCTAGGTCGTCCTGCCGATCTAGCTCGGCTTCTCTTTCCTCGTACATGCGCACTCTAGGTGAGTCATGAATAATATCGCAGGGCAGGACAGCCTCTGCGCCGTACACCATGAAAAAGGTGTATATCCGGTCGTACGATTGGGTGTGGACCGCAACCCCTAGAGTACAGAGTCGAGCTCTTCGAACCAGTGTTTATCAGACTCCCGTAGGGAGCGCACTAGTCGGGGTTTAATGACGCTCATAATCAGACCATTGGCCCTTTCGACTTGACCATTTGTTTGAGGGTGGTATACGGAGGCATAGTCGAGTTGTATACCCAACTTTGCACACAAATTTTTCCTCATCAACTGTGAAATTGGAGCCATTATCTGTGATAATACTATGTGGGACACCATAACGGTGTACTACGCTGGATATGAGATCTATCATGGGTCCTGCTTCAGTTGTTTTTACTGGCTTGGCTTCTATCCATTTAGTGAATTTGTCCACCATCACTAGTAAGTATTTTCTTTTATGACTTCCCCCTTTAAGGGGTCCGACCATATCAAGCCCCCAGACAGCAAAAGGCCAAGTAATTGTAACATCCCAATTTTCCTAATTTGGATGTTAATAGATCATTCACTTGCATATCATATTTTCATTGCATTATTTGTCTTTCTGCAATATTCTTTTCATTATGCAATTAAAGGCAATTTATTGGAGTGGAGATTACATGACTTCTCCCCTGTATTTAAAAATGTTCATAATGTGCAGAATATTGTTTTCAGTTCATATGATATGTTCTGGTAATTTTTGCAACCTTCAAAATATTTTATTTGAGTTTTATTTGCTGTTTGAGTGGCCAAATGCATCAAAATCATTTTACAAAATTGCATTAGCTTTGGAACTAGTGTTCCTGTAGTTTATACAGATAAGGATATTTTTACTGTGTGCCTAGATATTTTTATCTAGATTTTATATAGTCTAGTTTATTTTATTTTATTTTATTTTTCTACTGGTTGTGTTAAAAAAAAGAGAAGCCAGCCGACCGGCCAGCTAGCCAGCGGCCCAGCCCACCAGCCAGCCAGCCAGCCAGCTAGCAAAGCAGCGCAGCCGCAGCGCGGCCCAGCAACAGCCAGCCCGAGCCACCTCCCTCGCGAAGCGGTACGCCACCGCACCGCACCCGCGCCCGCACCCGACCCGCTCTCTCTCTCTCTCTCTCTCTCTCACTGACCGCGGGACCCGCACCCATCCCCTTCCCCGAGCCGGACTGAGACACCGCCGTACGCCCAGCCGCGGCCAGGCCCGAGTCGAGCTCGCGTCCCTGGCCTACCCCAGTGCCACCCGACGCGCCAGGCGCAAGCTAATACCTAGGGCACTCTACCGCATCCCTCCCCTTCGAGTTTCTTTCTTCGCATGCGCCGCACTAGCGTTTTCGATCTCGCCCCAGAGCTCTGTGTCCGCCGCCGTTCGCCGGACGTTGCGCCACCATAAGAGCACCCTCAGCCGCGCCGCTCCCCTCTCCTCGAAGCTACTCTCGTCTGCGCAGTTTTTTGACATGGTTGGGTGACCAGGAGGCCACCGGAGGATCGCCACCGCCGACGTCCGCCGCCACCGGAGCACTCCGTGTTCACGACGCCGCCGTCGCGTGCAGAGGGAACCCTGCCGTCGTCCGACACCACCACAACATCCGCCACTCCCCGCCGCACCCATCCGTCGCTTCAACTTCGCCGGAAACCCACCGGAGAAGCCCCGCCGCCGACGCCCGAGCCGCCACCGCCGTTTTTGTCGTCTGGTGAGCAAAGACTCTGGGCCAACCACGAACTGGCACATGGCAGTTCGCTACTGGGCATCTACAGGAGTTTCCCCACAGCACCAGGAGTTCTCTGTTGCACCTTTTGTTTTTTTTTCAGATTTTCAACAAAACTTCAAATATCCATATCTTTTATTCTGTAAATCCTTTTTAGGTGATTCTTTTTCCTGTGCACTCACAAAATTCATCTCTTCATCACAGTACCAAGTTTGCACATGTTTGCACAATTCAAATTTGAATTCGTTGAAATTTGAATTAAATCTTCCGGAGGCCGTATCTTTTAAACCGTTTATCGGAATCGAGTGATTCTTTTTGCATTGTGATTGTAGTGCAATATAGGTGATCGGTACATGTTATTTGCTGCTGTTTTTGAGTTTTAAAATGATTTTTCTTGCTGTTTGCTTTATTTTTGGCTTTATCGGAGTTTCGGTGATTGATTTGTTATATTGTGTGAAACGTGTAGATTGTCCGGAGTGCGACGCGAGCTATTGTCAGGAGTGTGACTTTCTGAACCAGAACCAAGGCAAGTTACATGTTGATCATCCTTTTACCTATTGTTTTCCTATGCATTGTAGGTTATGCCACACTATAAACTTATGCATCATAGGATTGTCATAAATTGAGCTATATTGTTGAACTATCTCCCGTCTTTTGCAAATCGTGGTAGGTATAGTTTTGATATGCTTGTAGACGGGGTTGGTTCCTGTATACATTGAGCTTATGTGAGGATTATTAATATTTAACAAACTGAGTAGTAATTCAGGACTTAACTCACCTTTGGGCGGAAGTGGTACTGATGGGTGGTCTTAAGAACATCATGGTTTATACCCTCTGAATGTAAGTGGACGGCCGCCCAGGCTCAAAAAGATCAGACAGACTTAATGACTAGTAGCTTCCATGCGCGACCACTAGCTATATGGGCTCTGGCTTAGTTGAGTAGGTTGTGGGATCCTCACCCAGGTATGCTAGCAGATGTAGATATGGATAGGTGTACCGGCTGCCGGGGGTGGAGGTGACTACTTCTGAAAGGCTTCGTCTCAATCTTCGGGTTGAGTCTAGTGGGTAAAGTGTGCAAAACTCTGCAGAGAATAACACTAATCATGATTAGCCGTGCCCCCGGTTATGGGTAAATTTGAGCGACTATGCCATTACAGTTGTTGGATGATCTTGACAGATGTGACACTTAATAATATTTGTGGGCAACTTAATAAATGGGTAGGTTGGAGTTGATTTTGCCAACTCAACCTTGTGCATTTAATTGTAGTATTAAAGGAACTAAATGAAAAATTGACTATTTATTAGATAGTTATGAGGACAAAATCAGCTTTCTGCAAAATAAACCCCCAAGCCTTCCTTTGTTGTTCTATGCATATACATGTAGGTCTGCTTTATTACTTCTCCCGTGTAACTTGCCAATACATTCAATGTATTGACCTATACGGCTGCAACGTCTCATGTTGCAGGATTTTCAGACGAGGAGTAAGGTACCGTTAGGGTCGCGAGTCTGCACTCAGCATTGCCAGTTGGGCTATGATGGGACTCATCGTTATTTTCTGCTACTTTCCGCTGTGTGATTGAATAATAGCTAGCCATGAGCTATGCAGATTGTTTTATTTTATATACTCTGGATCATACGTTGTAATAAATGATGCACTTGTATTCTGGTATTCATCTATACTGTGTGTGCTAGCGAGTTCGATCTAGGGACTAGCACGGTAAGCACATAGACTCAAATCCTTCGAGGTTTGGTCGTTTCAGTAATGGGGATTGTTCTCAGTGCTGTGGGAGGCATGTGACTTTGATTTGCAAAGAGCTGACAGCCAACGCAATGTTGTACTAAGGTTTGGGCATTTGCTCGGGCAGTAGGCTAGTAAAAGCCTGCACGAAAGGCTTTGCCTACGAGCGCCCTAGCTGCGACATGGTGACTGCCCATTCCAGCATGTACTTCAGTGAGAATTCGCCTTCCCTCTTCTTCTGAGATGCACCTTTGGAGAATACCAGATGTGCTTTTCTTGTATAGTTCACCTTCCTGAACTTTGTAGGCTTTTGAGCGCCGGGCTATGCGGCGGGCCTCATTCTGGTCATTGGGGAGTTCCTGCCTATTAAGGTAAGCTAGGAAAGGCTCTGTCCAGGAGGCTATAACAGCCATGATTTCATGAGCCAACGGAGTTATATCCATGCCTGGCTCTCCGATGACTTCGTGATTGGGTTCGGCTGGGGGTGTGTTCGGGTCTGTATTCGTATCGCCGCTCGCATCCTGCCATGTTACTGATGGTTTAAACAACCGGTGCACAAATGTGTTTGGTGGGATGGGTCACGTTTAGCTCCCATGCGTGCTAGTACGTTGGCTGCCTGGTTATTATCGCGGGCTACGTGATGGAATTCCAACCCCTCAAATCGAGCCGACATTTTTAATATGGCATTGCGGTAAGCTGCCATTTTTGAATCCTTCGCATCAAAATCCCCATTGATTTGGAAGATGACGAGGTTTGAGTCTCCGTGTACCTCGAGGCGTTGAATGCCCATGGATACGGCTAGTCGGAGACCATGCAAAAGGGCCTCAGATTTGGCCGCATTGTTCGAGGCCGTATACATAATTTATAAAACGTACCGAACTGTATCCCCTGTTGGAGATATCCGTATCACACCGGCCCCCAATCCGGATAGCATTTTGGAACCGTCGAAGTACATTGTCCAGTGGGAGTATGATCCGTACTCTTTAGGGAGTTCGGCTTCGGTCCATTCTGCGACGAAGTCGGCCAACACCTGGGATTTAATAGTCCAGCGTGGCTTGTAAGATATTTCGAACGGTAGGAGATCAATGGCCCATTTTGCTATGTGTCCTGTGGCGTCTTTATTATTGATAATATCATTGAGTGGTACCTCGGATGCCACTGTGATCGAACACTCTTGGATGTAGTGCCGGAGTTTCCGAGATGACATGAAGACTGCATAAGCAATTTTTTGATAGTGGGGGTACCGTGATTTACACGGTGTGAGCACCTCGGATACATAGTATACGGGCTTTTGAACGGGGAATTTACGTCCCTCTTTGGCTCGTTCGACAACGAGCACGACACTCACCACTTGATGAGTGGCTGATATGTACAGCAGTATTGGTTCGCCAACATCGGGGGCGGCTAGGATTGGGTTGCTCGCTAGTAAAGCTTTTATTTCTTCCAATCCGGCTGTGGCCGCATTTTTCCATTCGAAATTGTCAATGCCCGGATTTTAGCTGGGTTGGCTTCGATTCCTCTATGGGATACGATGAACCATAATAGCTTTCCGGCTGGAACGCTGAAGAAACATTTTTCCGGATTGAGCCTTATGTCATATTCTCGGAGGTTGGCGAACGTAAGGCGGAGATCATCCACCAAGGTTTCGACGTGTTTGGTCTTTACGACTACATCGACAACGTATGCCTCCACTGTTTTGTTGGAAATATGCCCTAGAGGCAATAATAAAAGTATTATTATTATATTTCCTTGTTCATGATAATTGCCTATTATTCATGCTTGAATTGTATTGTACGGAAACAACGATACATGTGTGAATACATAGACCACAATATGTCCCTGGTAAGCCTCTAGTTACTAGCTCGTTGATCAACAGATGGTCACGGTTTCCTGACCATGGACATTGGATGTCATTGATAACGGGATCACATCATTAGGAGAATGATGTGATGGACAAGACCCAATCCTGAGCCTAGCACGAGATCGTATAGTTCGTAATGCTTAAGATTTTTCCGGTGTCAAGTATTTATTCCTTAGACCATGAGGTTGTGCAACTCCCGGATACTGTAGGAATACTTTGGGTGTGCCAAACGTCACAACGTAACTGGGTGGCTATAAAGGTACGCAACGGGTATCTCTGAAAGTGTCTGTTGAGTTGGTACGAACCGAGACTGGGATATTGTCACTCCGTATGACGGAGAGGTACCTCTGGGCCCTCTCGGTAAGAAATCATCATAATGAGCTCAAAGTGATTAAGGAGTTAGTCACGGGATGATGGATTACGGAACGAGTAAAGAGACTTGCCATGACGAGATTGAACAAGGTATCGGGCATATCGACGATCGAATCTCGGGCAAGTACCGTACCGATGGACAAAGGGAATAACATACGGGATTGAGTGAATCCTAGACACAGTGGTTCATCCGATGAGATCATCGAGGAATACGTGGGAACCAACATGGGTATCCAGATCCCGTTGATGGTTATTGACCAGAGAGTCGTCTCGGTCATGTCTGCGTGTCTCCCGAACCAGTAGGGTCTACACACTTAAGGTTCGGTGACGCTAGGGTTGTAGAGATACATGCAGATGGAAACCCGAATGTTATTCGGAATCCCGGATGAGATCCCAGACGTCACGAGGAGTTCCAGAATGGTCTGGAGGTAAAGAATGATATATAGGAAGTCCACTTTCGGCCATCGGGTGAATTCCGGGGGTCACCGGGAGTGTCCCGGGACCACTGGAGGGATCCCAGGGGTCCACCCATCCCGGAGGGTCCCGTAGGCCGCAAGGGGGAAGGGGCCAGCCCCTGGTGGGCTGACGCACCACATGGGCCCCCCTCCATGCGCCTAGGGTTGAAACCCTAGGGGAGGGGGCGCCCCTTATGCCTTGGGGGGCAAGTCTTCCCCCCCCCCCTCGCCGCCGCCCTCCTAGGAGATTGCATCTCCTAGGGCCGGCGCCCCCCCTT
>LR738715.1:34286879-34312893 GCA_902687465.1 Secale cereale | reverse complement strand
GGGGGGGGGGGGGGAGAGGGCAGCCGCACCTCAAGCCTCTGGCGCCTCTCCCCCTCCCATCACACTTCCATCTCCTCTCGCAGGGCGCCGGCGAAGCCCTGCAGGTTTTCCTGTTGCATCCACCACCACGCCGTCGTGCTGCTGGATCTCCGTCAACCTCTCCTCCCCCCTTGCTGGATCAAGAAGGAGGAGACTTCGCTGTACCGTACGTGTGTTGAACGCGGAGGTGCCGTCCGTTCGGCGCTGGGATCATCAGTGACGAGGATCACGAAGAGTACGACTACTTCATCCACGTTCCTTCGAACGCTTCCGCTCGTGATCTACAAAGGGTATGTAGATGCACTCCATTATGCTCGTTGCTAGATGACTCCTTAGATTGATCTTGGTGAAGCGTAGGAAATTTTTTGAATTCTGCTACGTTCCCCAACAGTGGCATCTGAGCTAGGTCTTTGCGTAGTATCTTGCACGAGTACAACACAAACAAGTGTGGGCGTTGAGTTTGCTCAATTTTCTTGCCGTTACGAGTCCAATCTTGATTCGGCGGCATCGTGGGATGAAGCGGCCCGGACCGACCTTACACGTACGCTTACGTGAGACTGGTTCCACCGACAGACATGCACTAGATGCATAAGGTGGCTGGCGGGTGTCTGTCTCTCCCACTTTAGTCGGATCGGATTCAATGAACAGGGTCCTTATGAAGGGTAAATATAAATTGACAAATCACGTTGTGGTTTTGGCGTAGGTAAGAAACGTTCTTGCTAGAAAACCTATAGAAGCCACGTAAAAACTTGCAACAACAATTAGAGGTCGTCTAACTTGTTCTTGCAGCATGTGCTATGTGATGTGGTATGGCCAAGAAGATGTGATGAATGATATATGTGATGTATGAGATTGATCATGTTCTTGTAATAGGGAATCACGACTTGCATGTCGATGAAATTGACAACCGGCAGGAGCCATAGGAGTTGTCTTAATTATTATATGACCTGCATGTCACTGAATAACGCCATGTAATTACTTTACTTTATTGCTAAACGTTAGCCATAGTAGTAGAAGTAATAGTTGGCGTGACGACTTCATGAAGACACGATGATGGAGATCATGATGATGGAGATCATGGTGTCGAGCCGGTGACAAAGATGATCATGGTGCCCCGAAGATGGAGATCGAAGGAGCAAGATGATATTGGCCATATCATGTCACTTTATTTGATTGCATGTGATGTTTATCAAGTTTATGCATCTTGTTTACTTAGAACGATAGTAGTAAATAAGATGATCTCTCACTAAAATTTCAAGAATTGTGTTCCCCCTAACTGTGCACCGTTGCTAAGGATCGTTGTTCCGAAGCACCACGTGATGATCGGGTGTGATAGGCTCTAACGTTCGCATACAATGGGTGTAAGCCAGATTTACACACGCAATACACTTAGGGTTCACTTGACGAGCCTAGCATGTACAGACATGGCCTCGGAACACGGAAGACCGAAAGGTCGAACATGAGTCGTATAGAAGATACGATCAACATGAAGATGTTCACCGTTGATGACTAGTCCGTCTCACATGATGATCGGACGCGGGCTAGTCGATTCGGATCATGTATCACTTACAAGACTAGAGAGATGTCAATCTGAGTGGGAGTTCATCAAAATATTGATTAGATGAACTTAATTATCATGAACTTAGTCTAAATTCTTTACAATATGTCTTGTAGATCAAATGGCCCACGCTCATGTCACCCTCAACTTGAACGCGTTCCTAGAGAAATCCAAGCTGAAAGATGATGGTAGCAACTATACGGACTGGGTCCGTAACCTGAGGATTATCCTCATAGCTGCCAAGAAAACTTATGTCCTAGAAGCACCGCTAGGTGACGCTCCCGCCCCGGCAAACCAAGATGTTATGAACGCTTGGCAGTCTCGTTGTGATGATTACTCCCTGGTTCAGTGCGGCATGCTCTACAGCTTAGAATCGGGGCTCCAAAAGCGTTTTGAGCACCACGGGGCATATGAGATGTTCCAAGAGCTAAAAATGGTTTTCCAGGCTCATGCCCGAGTTGAGAGATATGATGTCTCCAACGCATTCTACAGCTGTAAGATGGAGGAAAACAGTTCTGTCAGTGAGCACATACTCAAGATTTCTGGGTTGCACAACCGCTTGTCTCAGTTGGGAATGAATCTCCCAGACGAAGCGGTCGTTGACAGAATCCTCCAGTCGCTCCCACCTAGCTACAAGAGCTTCGTGTTGAACTTCAATATGCAGGGGATGGAGAAGTCCATTCCCGAGGTGTATTCAATGCTAAAATCAGCGGAGGTGGAGATCAAGAAAGAGCATCAAGTGTTGATGGTCAATAAAACCACTAAGTTCAAGAAGGGCAACGGTAAGAAGAACTTCAAGAAAGACGGCAAGGGAGTTGCCGCGCCCGGTAAGCCAGTTGCCGGGAAGAAGCCAAAGTATGGACCCAAACCTGAGACTGAGTGCTTTTATTGCAAGGGAACAGGTCACTGGAAGCGGAACTGCCCCAAATACTTAGCGGACAAGAAGGCCGGCAACGTCAAAGGTATATATGATATACATGTTATTGATGTGTACCTTACCAGCGCTCGTAGTAGCTCCTGGGTATTTGATACCGGTGCAGTTGCTCCTATTTGTAACTCTAAGTAGGAGTTGAGGAATAAGCAGAGACTGGCGAAGGACGAGGTGACGATGTGCGTCGGGAATGGTTCCAAGGTCGATGTGATCGCCGTCGGCACGCTGCCTCTACATCTACCCTCGGGATTAGTTTTAAACCTTAATAATTGTTATTTAGTACCAGCTTTGAGCATGAACATTGTATCTGGATCTCGTTTGATGCGAGATGGCTACTCATTTAAATCCGAGAATAATGGTTGTTCTATTTATTTGAGAGATATGTTTTATGGTCATGCCCCGCTGGTCAATGGTTTATTTTTGATGAATCTCGATCGTGATGATACACATATTCATAGTGTGAATGCCAAAAGATGTAAAGTTGACAATGATAGTCCCACATACTTGTGGCATTGCCTCCTTGGTCATATTGGTGTCAAACGTATGAAGAAGCTTCATGCTGATGGACTTCTGGAGTCTCTTGATTATGAATCATTTGACACGTGCGAACCATGCCTCTTGGGCAAGATGACCAAGACTCCGTTCTCCGGAACAATGGAGCGAGCAACCAACTTATTGGAAATCATACATACCAATGTGTGCGGTCCAATGAGTGTTGAGGCTCGCGGAGGCTATCGTTATGTTCTCACCCTCACAGATGACTTGAGTAGATATGGGTATATCTACTTGACGAAGCACAAGTCTGAGACCTTTGAAAAGTTCAAGGAATTTCAGAATGAGGTTGAGAATCAACGTGACAGAAAATAAAGTTCTTGCGATCGGATCGTGGGGGTGAATATTTGAGTCATGAATTTGGCACGCACCTTAGGAACTGTGGAATTGTTTCATAATTGACACCGCCCGGAACACCTCAGCGTAACGGTGTGTCCGAACGTCGAAATCGTACCCTGTTGGACATGGTGCGATCTTTGATGTCTCTCACCGACTTACCGCTATCCTATTGGGGTTATGCTTTAGAGACTGCCGCATTCACTTTAAATAGGGCTCCGTCGAAATCCGTTGAGACGACACCATATGAACTTTGGTTTGGCAAGAAACCTAAGCTGTCATTTCTAAAAGTTTGGGGTTGCGATGCTTATGTCAAGAAACTTCAACCCGAGAAGCTCGAACCCAAATCGGAAAAATGCGTCTTCATAGGATACCCAAAGGAAACAATTGGGTACACCTTCTACCACAGATCCGAAGGCAAAGTCTTTGTTGCCAAGAATGGATCCTTTCTGGAAAAAGAGTTTCTCTCAAAAGAAGTGAGTGGGAGGAAAGTAGAACTTGATGAGGTGACAGTCACCCCTCCCGAACCGAAAAGTAGCGCAGCGCAGGAAATTGTTCCTGAGGTGCCTGCACCGACAAGGGAGGAAGTTAATGATGATGATCATGAAGATACAAATCAAGTTACTACTGAACTTCGAAGGTCCACGAGGACACGTTCCGCACCAGAGTGGTACGGCAACCCTGTCATGGAAATCATATTGTTAGACAACGGTGAACCTTCGAACTATGAAGAAGCGATGGCTGGCCCGGATTCCAATAAATGGCTTGGAGCCATGAAATCCGAGATATAATCCATGTATGTAAACAAAGTATGGACTTTGGTGGACTTGCCCGATGATAGGCACGCCATAGAAAATAAATGGATATTTAAGAAGAAGACAGACGTGGATGGTAATGTGACCATCTATAAGGCTCGGCTTGTCGCTAAGGGTTATCGACAAGTTCAAGGGATTGACTACGACGATACTTTCTGTCCCGTAGCGATGCTAAAGTCCGTCCGAATCATGTTAGCAATTGCCGCATTCTATGATTATGAGATATGGCAAATGAACGTCAAAACGGCATTCCTTAATGGTTTCCTCAAGGGAGAACTGTATATGATGCAGCCGGAAGGTTTTGTCGATCCAGAGAATGCTAACAAGGTATGCAAGCTCCAGCGCTCGATATACGGGCTGGTGCAAGCATCTCGGAGTTGGAATATTCGCTTTAATGATGTGATCAAAGCGTTTGGCTTTATACAGACTTGGGGAGAAGCCTGTATCTACAAGAAAGTGAGTGGGAGCTCTGTAGCATTTCTCATATTATATGTGGATGACATATTGCTGATGGGAAATGATATAGAATTCTTGGAGAGCATAAAGGCCTACTTGAATACGAGTTTTTCAATGAAGGACCTTGGAGAAGCTGCTTACATATTAGGCATCAAAATCTATAGAGATAGATCAAGACGCCTCATTGGTCTTTCACAAAGCACATACCTTGACAAGATATTGAAGAAGTTCAATATGGATCAGTCCAAGAAGGGGTTCTTGCCTGTTTTGCAAGGTATGAGATTGAGCAAGGCTCAGTCCCCGACCACGGCAGAAGATATAGAAAAGATGAGTGGCATTCCCTATGCCTCGGCCATAGGTTCTATCATGTATGCCATGCTGTGTACCAGACCTGATGTGAACCTTGCCATAAGCTTGGTAGGGAGGTAGCAAAGTGATCCCGGTATGGAACACTGTACAGCGGTCAAGAACATCCTGAAGTACCTAAAAAGGACTAAGGATATGTTTCTCATCTATGGAGGTGACGAAGAGCTCATCGTAAAGGGTTACGTCGATGCTAGCTTCGACACAGATCTGGATGACTCAAAGTCACAAACCGGATACGTGTATATTTTGAATGGTGGAGCAGTCAGCTGGTGCAGTTGCAAGCAGAGCATCGTGGCGCATTCTACATGTGAAGTGGAGAACATAGCTGCTTGTGAAGCAGCGCAAGAAGGAGTCTGGATGAAGGAGTTCATCACCGACCTAGGAGTCATTCCAAGCGCGTCAAGCCCGATGACTCTCTTCTGTCACAACACCGGAGCTATTGCCATTACCAAGGAGCCCAGGTTTCACAAGAAGACCAAGAACATCAAGCGCCGTTTCAACTCCATCCGGAATTATGTTCAAGATGGAGACATAGATATTTGTAAAGTGCATACGGATCTGAATGTCGCAGACCCGTTGACTAAACCTCTTCCACGGGAAAAACATGATCAACACCAGAACTCAATGGGTGTTCGATTCATCACAATGTAACTAGATTATTGACTCTAGTGCAAGTGCGAGACTGTTGGAAATATGCCCTAGAGGCAATAATAAAAGTATTATTATTATATTTCCTTGTTCATGATAATTGTCTGTTATTCATGCTTGAATTGTATTGTACGGAAACAGTGATACATGTGTGAATACATAGACCACAATATGTCCCTGGTAAGCCTCTAGTTACTAGCTCGTTGATCAACAGATGGTCATGGTTTCCTGACCATGGACATTGGATGTCATTGATAACGGGATCACATCATTAGGAGAATGATGTGATGGACAAGACCCAATCCTGAGCCTAGCACGAGATCGTATAGTTCATAATGCTTAAGCTTTTTCCGGTGTCAAGTATTTATTCCTTAGACCATGAGGTTGTGCAACTCCCGAATACCGTAGGAATACTTTGGGTGTGCCAAACGTCACAACGTAATTGGGTGGCTATAAATGTACGCAACGGGTATCTCCGAAAGTGTCTGTTGAGTTGGAACGAACCGAGACTGGGATATTGTCACTCCGTATGACGGAGAGGTACCTCTAGGCCCTCTCGGTAAGACATAATCATAATGAGCTCAAAGTGATTAAGGAGTTAGTCACGTGATGATGGATTACGGAACGAGTAAAGAGACTTGCCATGACGAGATTGAACAAGGTATCGGGCATACCGACGATCGAATCTCGGGCAAGTACCGCACCGATGGACAAAGGGAATAACATACGGGATTGAGTGAATCCTAGACACAGTGGTTCATCCGATGAGATCATCGAGGAACACGTGGGAACCAACATGGGTATCCAGATCCCGCTGATGGTTATTGACCAGATAGTCGTCTCGGTCATGTCTGCGTGTCTCCCGAACCCGTAGGGTCTACACACTTAAGGTTCGGTGACGCTAGGGTTTTAGAGATACATGCACATGGAAACCCGAATGTTGCTCGGAGTCCCGGATGATATCCCGGACGTCACGAGGAGTTCCGGAATGGTCCAGAGGTAAAGAATGATATATAGGAAGTCCAGTTTCGGCCATCGGGTGAATTCCGGGGGTCACCGGGAGTGTCCCGGGACCACCGGAGGGGTCCCGGGGGTCCACCGGTTGGGGCCACCCATCCCGGAGGGCCCCGTAGGCCGCAAGGGGGAAGGGGCCAGCCCCTGGTGGGCTGGCACACCACATGGTCCCCCCTCCATGCGCCTAGGGTTGAAACCCTAGGGGGAGGGGGCGCCCCCTATGCCTTGGGGGGCAAGTCTCCCCCCTGGCCGCCGCCCCCCTAGGAGATTGCATCTCCTAGGGCCGGCGCCCCCCCTTGGCGCCTATATATAGTGGGGGGGGGGGGGAGAGGGCAGCCGCACCTCAAGACTCTGGCGCCTATCCCCCTCCGGTCACACTTCCATCTCCTCTCGCAGGGCGCCGGCGAAGCCCTGCAGGTTTTCCTGTTGCATCCACCACCACGCCGTCGTGCTGCTGGATCTCCGTCAACCTCTCCTCCACCCTTGCTGGATCAAGAAGGAGGAGACATCGCTGTACCGTACGTGTGTTGAACGCGGAGGTGCCGTCCGTTCGGCACTGGGATCATCGGTGACGAGGATCACGAAGAGTACGACTACTGCATCCACGTTCCTTCGAACACTTCTGCTCGCAATCTACAAAGGGTATGTAGATGCACTCCATTATGCTCGTTGCTAGATGACTCCTTAGATTGATCATGGTGAAGCGTAGGAATTTTTTTGAATTCTGCTACGTTCCCCAACATGTTTTGCCAATTTGTTTTTCTAAGCATGTTTGAATCATGCATTGATATGTGGCGCCAGCGTTTTTGAGTCCAAAAGGCATAGTGTTGAAACAAAAAGGGTCGTATGGTGTAATGAATGCCGTTGCGGCCTGATCGGATTCTTTCATCTTTATTTGATGGTATCCTGAGTAAGCATCAAGGAAGCACAGCGAGTCATGTCCGGCCTTTGCATATATAATTTGGTCAATGCGGGGCAAGGGGAAGGGATCCTTTGGGCAAGCCTTATTCAAGTCTATGAAATCGACACAGAGGCACCAGGATTTATCCTTGTTTGGTACCATGACTAGGTTGGCTAGCTAGTTCGGATGTTTGATTTCTCTGATGAATCCGGCTTCCAATAGTTTGGCTAACTCTTCTCCCATTGCTTGTCTTTTGGGTTCAAAAAATCGTCGCAATGACTGCTTGACTGGGTTGAACCCTTTTATAATATTGAGGCTGTGTTCGGCCAGCCTACGTGGGATTCCTGGCATATCTGAAGGGTGCCAGGCGAATATATCCCAATTTTCCTGAAGGAAGGCGCGTAACGTGCTGTCTGCCGCTAGATCCAGTTGTGCCCCGATGGATGTTGTTTTATTAGGGTCCGTTCGGTGCACTTGAAATTTGATGATTTCGTCAGCGGGTTTGAAGGAGGTAGACTTCGATCTTTTGGCAAGGACGACATCGTCGGCATCCACCTTTGATCGTAGGGTAGTTAATTCTTCTGCCGCAAGAGCTTCCGATAATGCATCTAAGGCTAAGGATGCCGTTTTGTTTTCGGCGTGGAGTGCTCTATCCGGATCACTTATTATTGTGATCACCCCATTGGGCCCTGTCATTTTAAGCTTCATGTACCCGTAATGGGATATAGCTTGAAAGCGTGAGAAAGCGTCCCGTCCTAGAAGGGCATGGTATCCCCTATGGAAGGGCACAATGTGAAAGTGTACTTCCTCCGATCTGTAGTGGTCGGGTGAGCCAAACACTGCATCGAGCTTAATGCTTCCCGAACACTTGGCCTCGCGGCTTGGTATAATTCCCCTAAAGGTTGTGTTGGTGTGCTCAATGCGGGATTTTTCGACCTGCATTTTTGCAAGTGTTTCCTCATATATGAGGTTTAGTTCGCTTCCTCCATCCATAAGTACTTTAGTGAGGCAAAAGCCATCTACTATTGGGTCCGGTACAAGAGCCGCTGATGCTCGGATCGGTCGGACTCGTGGTGCATCTTTGGTAGAAAAACTGATTGCCGTGTCGCTCCATGGACTTGCAGAGCTAATTTGGTAAACCTCGGCAAGTTCGCTATTTTCCCTCTTGCGACGGTTATTTGAGGAGAACGTCTCGAAGACAGTGAAGACAATGGTGTCATTCTCCCTTGGGGCGGTGGTGGCAAGAATTGCCATACTGCTTTTTGCTACCTGCCGGAGTACCCAGCATGCTCTAAGGCGATGGTTTGGGATATTATCCGGGGTTGCGTGTATTTGGCAAGGTGTATCGAGTAGTTTGTCCAGTACGGACCTATGCCTTGAATTAGGCTTGTTCTTCTTGCCGATGGGAATGCTATCGGCTGACCAACTAGGGTAAGTCCGTTTAGCTTTGGTAACGTACTGTCCGGAGATCGACCATTCCAGAGGTGTATTCTGGGCTTTCCACGTATTTTCCATTGCGCAGTACTTCCGTACTAACTGTGATAGTTCTGTGAAACTTAGAGCACAACGTCGGTTGAGGGCGTTCAAGACTCCCTCGTCCATGCAATTGCGGTGAAATAAAGAGACCGCTTTGTCATCACAGTAGTCCCTGATCTTGTTTTTGACAAGTAAGAATTTGGCCCAGAAGTTGTTGACCGTTTCCCCGGGCTGCTGCTGTATGTTCGTGAGATCATCTATGTCTGGGATTCCGGATTTACTTGTAGAGTTTTTCCCAGGGTGGGTGGGTGTTGGTAATTTTTAATCCCGACCCAGAGTGATATTCGGGGTTTTAACAACCTCGATTGGTAACAATCCGGACTTGATGGGGTCTAATTGCCCTTTGGGTCCGGTGTCGGTCCCAGAGCTTAAGGAACACAGTGCGTCTCCTGATAAGGAGGTGTTTGACTCGATGGGTTCGGAGATCCGGACTGTGGCAGTCTCCGTCTGGAGAGGAGAAGTCTCTATGGCTTCGTCCTCGACTGCTGCTACTAGATGAGTAATCGAAGAAGGGTCGATCTCATCATGGCCGGATTTAAGTCCGATCCGATCTCCTGGTGATGAGAGCCCCGGGGCGGCGATGCGGTCCAACAGCTCGTTTAAGGGTGAGAGTTCTGCCAAAGTCGCATCATCGGAGTAGCTGGAATCGGTATAAAGGTGATGCTCAACGGCCGCATGGGGTGCGGCCGACCCCAAGGCCATGCGGGCGCATATGGTGAACCCGCCGAGCTGGAGAACCTGGCCGATAGCCAGGTTGTTTCCGAGGGTGATCTCGCCATTGATGACGAGGCTTGCCATCGATCACTCATTGCGAGCGCACATCGGATCTCTCAATGAAAGCACCATTGTTGGTGTCAAAACCGGCAGATTTCGGGTAGGGGGCCCAAGCTGTGCGTCTGCAGATCGATGGTAACAGGTGGCAGGGGACACGATGTTTACCCAGGTTTAGGCCCTCTCGATCGAGGTAAAACCCTACTTCCTGCTATATTAATATGGATGAATATGTGTACAAGATTTGATCTACCACGAGATCATAATGGCTAAACCCTAAGTCTAGCCAATGGGGATATTGTAATGACGATGATCCCTCTACAGACTAAACCTCTCGGCTTATATACATGCCTAAGGAGACCTAGGGTTACAAGGATGACTTGGGGAGGAAGTAATTGACACATCCGGACTCAAAACCTGCCTTTCTACGTACATAGGAGTCATGACCGAATACGGGGGAAGGTCTTCTGCTTCTTCTTTATGCGGCCCACCAGTGCGGCCCAGCTTCATCGACCTAGATACGTGAGGACCCCTGAATACAGGACTCCCTCACCAGGAGCATCACTGCCTTGCGTCAGCATCGCCCCAACAACGTCTTCTCCTGCACGGCGACCTCGCTCCACTCCACCACGCAGTCGCCTCCCTGCACGATCGACCTCCTTGCCCTCCCCCTCACAACGTGGCAGAAATCCGCGGGATCGCCCGTGCCATAGAACCCACCCGACACCCGCGCGGCCGCCTCCACCTTGCACGACCCCTGGACCAGCGGTAATTCTTCCTTGCACTCAAGATTGGAATTTTTAGAACAGCTATACTCCACTATCCATCTTTATAGAACAAAGAAATCAAACATTAGTCTCCAGTACCAATAAATAATCCAACAAGAATTTTCCTAAGTGCACCCCACAATTACCCCCACAACACCACACGACACATTCACCACCGCACGATTGGTCCCATGGATCTGAATCTAACAGCCATCATTTGCCTAATTGCTTTATTGCGTAGCCTTGTCAATATACAAGGACTGACCATACTCCATCCAACAACCCTTCCCTCGAAGAATCAGTCCGCGTCCACCGACAATCACACAATTCTAATCGCACACTAAGGAAGGAATTGATTCCCCTCCCCAGGGGCATCTATGCCTTGCGTCAGCATCGCCCCAACACCGTCTTCTCATGCACGACGACCTTGCTCCACTCCACCGCGCGGTCGCCTCCCTGCACGATCGACCTCCTTGCCCTGCCCCCTCGCAGCATGGCAGAAATCCACGGGATGGCCCGTCCCATAGAACCCACCCGACACCCGCGCGGCTGCCTCCACCCTGCACGGCGCCTGGACTAGCGGTAATTCTTCCTTGCACTCAAGATTGGAATTTTCAGAATAGCTATACCCCACTATCCATCTTTATAGAACAAAGAAATAAAACATTAGTCTCCACTACAAATAAACAATCCAACAAGAATTTTCCTAAGTGCACCCCACAATTACCCCCACAACACCACACGACACAATCACCACCGCACGATTGGTCCCATGGATCTGAATCTAACAACCATCATTCACCTAATTGCTTTATGGTGTGGCCTTGTCAATTTACAAGGATTGATCGTACTCCATCCCACAACCCTTCCCTCGAAGAATCAGTCCCACGTCCCCCGACAATCACGCAATTCTAATCGCAGACTAAGGAAGGAATTGATTCGCCTCCCCAGGAGCATCTCTGCCTTGCGTCAGCATCGCCCCAACACCGTCTTCTCCTGCACGGCGACCTCGCTCCACTCCACCACGCAGTCGCCTCCCTGCACGATCAACCTCCTTGCCCTGCCCCCTCGCAGCGTTGCAGAAATCCGCGGGATGGCCCGTGCCATAGAACTCACCCGACACCCGCGCGGCCGCCTCCACCCTGCACGGCCCCTGGACCAGCGGTAATTCTTCCTTGCACTCAAGATTGGAATTTTCAGAACAGCTATACTCCACTATCCATCTTTGTAGAACAAATAAATCAAACATTAGTCTCCACTACTAATAAACAATCCAACAAGAATTTTCCAAAGTGCACCCCACAATTACCCCCACAACACCACACGACACATTCACCACTGCACGATTGGTCCCATGGATCTGAATCTAACAACCATCATTCGCCTAATTGCTTTATTGCGTTGCCTTGTCAATTTACAAGGACTGACCGTACTCCATCCCGCAACCTTTCCCTCGAAGAATCTGTCCCGCGTCCCCCGACAATCACACAATTCTAATCGCAGACTAAGGAAGGAATTAATTCCCCTCCCCAAGAGCATCTCTGCCTTGCGTCTGCATCGCCCCAACACTGTATTCTCCTGCACGGCGACCTCGCTCCACTGCACCGCGCAGTCGCCTCCCTGCACGATCGACCTCGTTGGCCTGCCCCCTCGTAGCATGGCAGAAATCCACGGGATCGCCCGTGCCATAGAACCCACCCGGCAGCCGCGCGGCCGGCTCCACCCTTCACGGCCCCTGGACCAGCGGTAATTCTTCCTTGCACTCAAGATTGGAATTTTCAGAACAACTATACTCCACTATCCATCTTTATAGAACAAAGAAATCTAACATTAGTCTCCACTACTACTAAACAATCCAACACGAATTTTCCTAAGTTCACCCCACAATTACCCCCACAACACCACACGACACATTCACCACCGCACGATTGGTCCCATGGATCTGAATCTAACAACCATCATTCGCCTAATTGCTTTATGGCGTGGCCTTGTCAATTTACAAGGACTGATCATACTCCATCCCACAACCCTTCCCTCGAAGAATTATTCCCGCGTCCCCCGACAATCACGCAATTCTAATCGCAGACTATGGAAGGAATTGATTCGCCTCCCCTGGAGCATCTCTGCCTTGCGTCAGCATCGCCCCAACACCATCTTCTCCTGCACGGCGACCTCGCTCCACTCCATCGCGTAGTCGCCTCCCTACACGATCAACCTCATTGCCCTGCCCCTCGTAGCGTGGCAGAAATCCGCGGGATCGCCTGTGCCATGGAACCCACCCGGCACCCACGCGGCCGCCTCCACCTTTCACGGCCCCTGGACCAGTGGTAATTTTTCCTTGCACTCAAGATTGGAATTTTCAGAACAGTGATGTCTACTACGCAACCTTCTTCTTGTAGACGTTGTTGGGCCTCCAAATGCAGAGGTTTGTAGGACAGTAGCAAATTTCCCTCAAGTGGATGACCTAAGGTTTATCAATCCGTGGGAGGCGTAGGATGAAGATTGTCTCTCTCAAACAACCCTGCAACCAAATAACAAAGAGTCTCTTGTGTCCCCAACACACCCAACACAACGGTAAATTGTATAGGTGCACTAGTTCAGCGAAGAGATGGTGATACACGTGCAATATGGATGGTAGATATAGGTTTTTGTAATAAGAAAATATAAAAACGGCAAGGTAACTAATGATAAAAGTGAGCATAAACGGTGTTGCAATGCTTTGAAACAAGGCCTAGGGTTCATACTTTCACTAGTGCAAGTTCTCTCAACAATAATAACATAACTGGATCATATAATTATCTCTGAACATGCAACAAAGAGTCATTCCGAAGTAACTAATAGCGGAGAACAAACGAAGAGATTATTGTAGGGTATGAAACCACCTCAAAGTTATTCTTTCTGATCGATCTATTCAAGAGTCCATAGTAAAATAGCACGGAGCTATTCTTTCCGTTCGATCTATCTTAGAGTTCGTACTAGAATAACACCTTAAGATACAAATCAACCAAAACCCTAATGTCACCTAAATACTCCATTGTCACTTCAAGTATCCGTGGGTATGATTATACGATATGCATCATACAATCTCAGATTCATCTATTCAACCAACACAAAGAACTTCAAAGAGTGCCGCAAAGTTTCTACAGGAGAGTCAAGACGAAAACGTGTGCCAACCCCTATGTATAGATTCCCAAGGTCACAGAACCCGCAAGTTGATCATCAAAACATACATCAAGTGTTCTCAAATCCTTAAAGATTCAATCCAATAAGATAACTTCAAAGGGAAAACTCAATTCATCACAAGAGAGTAGAGGGGGAGAAACATCATAAGATCCAACTATAATAGCAAAGCTCGCGATACATCAAGATCGTGCCAGCTCAAGAACACGAGAGATAGAGAGATCAAACACATAGCTACTGATACATACCCTCAGCCCGAGGGTGAACTACTCCCTCCTCGTCATGGAGAGCGCCGGGATGATGAAGATGGCCACCGGAGAGGGATCCCCCCCTCCGGCAGGGTGCCAGAACATGTCTAGATTGGTTTTCGGTGGCAACATAGGCTTTCGGCGGCGGAACTCTCAATCTAGGTTATTTTCCAGAGGTTTTTGTATTTATAGGATTTTTTTGGCGTAGGGCACAAGTCAGGGGGGTCTCCGTGCTGTCCACGAGATAGGGGGGCGCGCCCAGGGGGGTGGGCGCGCCCCCACCCTCGTGGGCAGCCCGAGACTCTTCTCGCCCAACTCTTTTACTCCGGGGGCTTCTTTTGGTCTATAAAAAATCATCAAAAATTGGCATGTCAATTGGACTCCGTTTGGTATTCCTTTTCTGTAAAACTCAAAAACAAGGAAAACACAGAAACTGGCACTAGGCTCTAGGTTAATAGGTTAGTCCCAAAAATCATATAAAATAGCATATAAATGCATATAAAACATCCTAGATGGATAATATAATAGCATGGAACAATAAAAAATTATTGATACGTTGGAGACGTATCAAGCATCCCCAAGCTTAATTCCTACTCGTCCTCGAGTAGATAAATGATAAAAATAATTTTTTTGATGTGGAATGCTACCTAACATAATTCTCAATGTAATTTTCTTTGTTGTGGCATGAATGTTCAGATCTGAAAGATTCAAGACAAAAGTCTATATTGACATCAGAATAATAATACTTCAAGTATACTAACAAAGCAATCATGTCTTCTCAAAATAACATGGCCAAAGCAAGTTCATCCCTACAAAATCATATAGTTAGGCTATGCTCCATCTTCGTCACACAAAATACTCAAATCATGCACAACCCTGGTTTCAGCCAAGCACTTGTTTCATATTTTAATTTTTTCAAACTCTTTCAACTTTCACACAATACATGAGCGTGAGCCCTGGACATAGCACTATGGGTGGAATAGAGTGGTGGTTGAGGAGAAGACAAAAAAGGAAGATAGTCTCACATCGACTAGCCGTATCAATGGGCTATGGAGATGCCCATCAATAGATATCAATGTGAGTGAGTAGGGATTGCCATGCAACGGATGCACTAGAGCTATAAATGTATGAAAGCTCAACAAAAGAACTAAGTGGGTGTGCATCCAACTTGCTTGCTCTTGAAGACCAAGGGCATTTGAGGAAGCCCATCGTTGGAATATACAAGCCAAGTTCTATAATGAAAATTCCCACTAGCATATGAAAGTAACTACACAGGAGACTCTCTATCATGAAGATCATGGTGCTACTTTGAAGCACAAGTGTGGAAAAAGATAGTAGCATTGTCCCTTTTTTCCTTTTTTTCCTTTTTTCCTTTTTCTTTCTTTTTCTTTGGGACAATGCTCTAATAATGATGATCATCACACTTATATTGATTTACAACTCGATATTACAACTCGATACTAGAACAAAGTATGACTTTGTATGAATGCTTCCAGCGGTGTACCGGGATGTGCAATGAATCAAGAGTGACATGTATGAAAAATTATGCATGGTGGCCTAGCCACGAATACGATGTCAACTACATGATCATGCATGGCAATATGACAATGGTGAAGCGTGTCATAGCAAACGGAACGGTGGAAAGTTGCATGGCAATATATCTCGGAATGGCTATGGAAACGCCATGATAGGTAGGTATGGTGGCTGTTTTGAGGAAGGTATATGGTGGGTGTATGGTACTGGCGAGAGTTGCACGGTACAAGAGAGGCTAGCAATGGTGGAAGGGTGAGAGTGCGTATAATCCATGGACTCAACATTAGTCATAAAGAACTCACATACTTATTGCAAAAATTTACAAGTCATCAAAACAAAGTACTACACGCATGCTCCTAGGGGAAGGGTTGGTAGGAGTTAACCATCGCGCGATCCCGACCTCCACACAAAGGATGACACTCAATGAAATACCTCATGCTTCAAATTTGTCACACAACGGTTACCATACGTGCATGCTACGGGACTTGCAAACCTCAACACAAGTATTTCTCAAATTCACAACCACTCTACTAGCATGACTCTAATATCACCATCCTCATATCTCAAAACAATCATCAAGCATCAAACTTCTCCTAGTAATCAATGCACTTTATATGAAAGTTTTTTATTATCCTCATCTTGGGTGCCTATCATATTAGGACTAGAATTATAACCAAAGCACATTACCATGCTGTTCTAAGAGACTCTCAAAAAGATATAAGTGAATCATGAGAGATCAATAATTTCCTTCAAAATAAAACCACCGCCGTGCTCTAAAGGATATAAGTGAAGCACTAGAGCAAACTACAAACTACTCCGAAAGATATAAGTGAAGATCAATGAGTAGTTGAATAATTATGTAACTATGTGAAGAATCTCTAACATTTAAGAATTTCAGATCTTGGGATATTATTGAAATAGCAAGCAAAGCAAAATAAAATAAATTGACGCTCCAAGCAAAACACATATCATGTGGTGTAAAAATATTGCATCGAGTAAAGTTACTGATAGAGGAAGACGAAAGAGGGGATGCCTTCCCGGGGCATCCCCAAGCTTAGGCTTTTGGTTGTCCTTGAATTTTACCTTGGGGTGCCGTGGGCATACCCTAGCTTAGGCTCTTACCACTCCTTATTCCATAGTCCATCGAATCTTTACCCAAAACTTGAAAACTTCACAACACAAAACTCAACAGAAGACTCGTAAGCTCCGTTAGTATAAGAAAATAAAACCACCACTTAGGTACTGTTGTGAACTCATTCGAAATTCATATTGGTGTAAAATTTACTGTATTCCAACTTCTCTATGGTTCATACCCTCCGAAACTACTCATATATTCATCAAAATAAGCAAACAACACATAGAAAACAGAATCCATCAATCTGTAACTTTCGAATACTTTTGTAACTCTAAAAATTCTGAAATAAATTGTTGGACGTGAGGAATTTGTCTATTAATCATCTGCGAAAAGAATCAACTTAAAAGCACTCTCCAGTAAAAAATGGTAGCTAATATCGTGAGCGCTAAAGTTTCTGTTTTTTACAACATGATCGCATAAACTTCACACAAGTCTTCCCAAAGGTTCTACTTGGCACAAACACTAATTAAAACACAAAACCACATCTAAACATAAGCTAGATGCAATATTTATTCCTAAACAGAAGCAAAAAGCAAAGAACAAAAACAAAGTTGGGTTGCCTCCCAACAAGCGCTTTTCTTTAATGCCTTTTAGCTAGGCATGATGATTTCAATGATGCTCTCATAAAAGATACGAATTGAAACATAAAGAGTGCATCATGTAGAATATAACTAGCACATTTAAGTCTAACCCACTTCCTATGCATAGGGATTTTGTGAGCAAACAACTTATGGGAACGGTAATCAACTAGCATAGGAAGGGAAAACGAGCATAACTCCAAGATTTTAAGCACATAGAGAGGAAACTTGATATTATTGCAATATGTAGAAGCATATGATCCTCTCTCATAATAATTTTCGGTAGCATCATGAATGAATTCAACAATATAACTATCACATAAATCATTCTTTTCATGATCCCCAAGCATATAATTTTTTTTACCCTCCACATATGCGGATTTCTTCTCATGAATAGTAGTGGGGGAGCAAATTCAACAAAATAACTATAATGTGAAGCAGAATCCAATTGAAAATTAAAATCATGATGACAAGTTTCATGGTTATCTTTATTCTTAATAGCATACAAGTCATCGCAATAATCATCATAGATAGCAACTTTGCTCTCATAATCAATTGGAACCTCTTCCGAAATAGTGGATTTTTCACTAAATAAAGTCATGACCTCTCCAAATCCACTTTCCTCAATATAATCATCATAAATAGGAGGCATGCTTTCATCATAATAAATTTTCTCATCAAAACTCGGGGGGACTAAAAATATCATCTTCATCAAACATAGCATCCCCAAGCTTGTGGCTTTGCATATCATTAGCATCATGGGTATTCAAAGAATTCATACTAACAACATTGCAATCATGCTCATCATGCACATATTTTATGCCAAGCATTCTATGTAATTCTTCTTCTAGTACTTGAGCACAATTTTACTTCCTATCATTTTCACAAAAGATATTAAAAAGGTGAAGCATATGAGGTAACCTTAATTCCATTTTTTTGTAGTTTTCTTTTATAAACTAAACTAGTGATAAAACAAGAAACTAAAAGATTCGATTGCAAGATCTAAAGATATACCTTCAAGCACTCACCTCCCCGGCAACGGCGCCACAAAAGAGCTTGATGTCTACTACGCAACATTCTTCTTGTAGAAGTTGTTGGGCCTCCAAGTGCAGAGGTTTGTAGGACAGCAACAAATTTCCCTCAAGTGGATGACCTAGGGTTTATCAATCCGTGGGAGGCGTAGGATGAAGATGGTCTCTCTCAAACAACCCTGCAACCAAATAACAAAGAGTCTCTTGTGTCCCCAACACACCATATACAATGGTAAATTGTATAGGTGCACTAGTTCGGCGAAGAGATGGTGATACAAGTGCAATATGGATGGTAGATATAGGTTTTTGTAATAATAAAATATAAAAACAGCATGGTAACTAATGATAAAAGTGAGCATAAACGGTGTTGCAATGCTTTGAAACAAGGCCTAGTGTCGGGGATATACCCCGCGGTGTAACCCGGCCGGAAGTATAACCCGGCCGGACTTGGCGGTTTATTCAAGAAGGTTTAGACTTGATGAATCACTGGCGATCCGTCCTAACCAGACGGTTTGCAAGCAACCTGCCTAAATAATACCATTCACTGGTAACCCGGCTGGCGGATCACGGATGACAAGGCCCAAGGCCCAGAAGGCCGGTTCATGTTATGGTGGCCCGGTTTATGAAGAAAGCAGAAGGACTATTCTCCTACAAAGGAAGCGAGACTAGGACTCCTTGTAATAGAGTAATCCTAAACCTAGTAGGACTAGTCATGTAACCCGCCCCTTCAACATATATAAGGAGGGGCAGGGCTCCCCAAAGAGGGAGAAGTTCTCACAAGTTTCTAGGGCTAGACACCAAGAGCCGGTTTACCGGCGACCCCATGAGGATCATAATGAGACCTAGCCTCAAACAGCATGTAGGGCTATTACCGGATGATGTTTCCCGGGGCCCGAAGCTGTCTAAATCCTTGTCCTGCATTGCGTCTCTCGATTCCGCTCAACCCCTCTCAAGCTACTACATAGATGCGCGGACTCACGACTAAGTCCATACCCTAGGACATCTGACGTGACAATTCCATGACAGTTGGCGCCAACCGTGGGGCCTGCGCATGGTGGTGTTGAGTTCTTGAAGGGATCTCTCAGGGATCGGGCAAGTTCGCAATTAGGCGGATCCAACTCGGAAGAATCTACACTGACTTCGAGTTCATCGAAAACCTTTTTCGACGGATTAAGGATAACAATGTGTGCTTGTGGCAACTTTAATCCACCCGGTATATGGATATCTGCGAGCTGCGCCGAGATGCCATGTTCTATGATTTTCCTGATCGGAAGCCTTCGCCGCCGCACGTTTGCATCAGGGGAGTTAGAATCAAGATTGAATCAAGCTTCGAGGTAGTTACGACCCGGAAGAGACGAGTTAACCACGGACCCGGACACCTCCGTTGACCCGCCCTGTTGACCACCGTCGAGAGCTGCCGCCATCGTCACGATCTTCGGGCCGCGACCAGAGTTGTTGCTGCCGTCTCGTCCACCGCTGTGGTGCAGCCATCGAGCCTCCGCGGCCTCGTACCACCCGCGGGCCAAGCCGGTTGCCGTGCGACCTCGCCTCGTCTCCGTGAACAGGCCGCCGTCCCAGATCCGATTTCGTCTTCAACTCTGCTTCCGAGTCGCCGCACCCAATCCGAGTCGCCCAAGAACTTTGCTTTGAGCTCGGACTCAAGCCGCAAATCGCCGTCGCCTCCACGCGACCTGGCCGTGGTCGCCCTCACGGTGACTCACCGCTGTGGCTCAAACGCCGCCCACAAGCCGGCCTTGCCCTTGCAAGCCGTCCAACTTAAATATAGCAGGGAAGAGCCGTCGGCCGTCTCTGCTGTCACGCCACTACTGATGACCCAATCCATCTGCCTCCACGGCGCTTACCTCGATGAGCGCTTGCTCCGCAGTGGCCGGTCTGGGCCGCCCTTGCCGTCTGGACTATCCCACCTGGAGCCGCCGCTCGAGAGCCACCGTCACACGATGAGCTGCCGCCTGCCCTCGCGTCGACTCGCGTCAAGCTGTTCATAGCCGCCGCCTGCGCTTCACTAGTCTTACCTCCGGCAAACGCTGCGCCTCAGGTGAGCGGTCTCACCTCCGCCTAGCTCCAACTCGGTTGCTGCCGCATCAAGTTGTTAAACCGCCGGTGCGGCCCTGAGCCGCCGTCCGCTTCCTGAATCGCCTGTGAGCCACCCTGAGCGGGCCTCGCTCCACTTCTGTCTCGTCTTTGTTTTGCCTGCTCCGAGCTACTGGTACTGCTACAAGCCGTCATACAGTTTGAAGCCCCGTATATGGTTGACTGCCTGTTAAGGATTTTTGCTAATGAATGCCGTGGACGCATCCATGCGAAACATGCGCATACATGGCCTCAAGCTCAGTGCAGCATGATTTAAATTACTAAGATTCCGGCACAGGAGAGCAGTTGCTGATAAGTTGATGTCCCATGCAATCTTCAACACTCACGCTCTGCACCGCTTCGTTTTTGAGCTCCGATGGGGTCACGTTTCAAGCCACCGTCTTTGCCGTCGCCTCTACAACATTGTACTGAGTTTCCATTGCGACTCACCACGCCGGTCCGCTATGTTTGACTCATAGAGCTCTGCTCCGAGTCAGACGCTCGTTTAGAGCCGACAAGCTACATACGAGGAGTAAACAGTGGTACTAGTATGTACGAGCTCTCCAAGGTCCAACCAACTGTCACATGGGATGGAGCCCGTGCACTACTTCGTTTTGAGAAACAGGCACTACTTTGTGTGGAGAAAACCAAAGAATCATCAATATATCCTAGGCTGCCAAGTAAACCGGCTGACGATGCAAGGAAGATGCAGTCGACTACCACAAACAAGATCGGTCGGTTGACTGTTGAAAAAAAACATCACCCTGCGGATATGAATTTTGACAAACTGCCGGGCCTCCACATCTGAGTTAAACTTTGGGCGTGCAAAGATCATCCATCATCCAAACAAATCAGGACGACTATTAAAATAAAAAGGGTGGTGGTAAGCCACGGATGCACGTTCAACTGTGTGGTGCTGCTCCACGAACATACGTGTCACGGCCGGTTGACATCAACGCGCCGGCCGACTCGTCTGTCCGCGCCCACGCGCGCTTGTCTCCAACACCGTAGCCGACTCCCTCGTCAATGGATGTACGCACGCCACTGCTTCCGCGGTCTGGTCTACATTAACACGCCGGTGACGCACCCGTCCTCATAAACCGGCCCAGCGGATACGCGTGCAAGTCGCTACCCCCGTTGCTGCATCGATACAAGGCTGATTCAACTGTCCGCGCCTGCGATTAACTCGCTCGTCCGCACCGGTTTACAGTACCACGGCCAACTCGTTTGGTGTCCGGGCGAATCAGGTGATATCTATCCTATTTATTTCTTAATACATATTAATTCATCCGAGCAAACATACCCCGCCCTGCTGTATTTTATGCGCAGGAAAATCATTCATTGCAAGGTGGTATTATACCGCGGAGATGGAGGCACGCCAACATCATTTGGCACGAGTGGTCGTCGTTACTCAACGGACTCCTGCACCGGCTTACAGCACCGTGGCCGTCTCTCGCGATCGCGCCAGTTTACCACGCCGTGGCCATCTTTCGCACCGGTTTACTACGCGGAGGATAACTTGCTCATCTGCGCCGGTTTACAACTGCGGCCGACTCATATGTCTGTGCTGCCTCTGATGCTGCGGTCGTTTTACTGTCCGCCCTGCGGTTCGGTCTATTCAACATACCAGGTTGGCTAACAGACACCGATGAGGATCATAAGATCCAAATACATCAGGACAATAATTATTAAGGGACCAAAGAGGGTTTGTCGCATAGCGCAACTCAAACATAGGTACCTGGCCTCCTAAACCGGCGCCCGTGATACGTCAAGTATGGAGCCTGACAGCTCTTAAAAAGCCTAGGAGCCTGGCAGCTCGTAAAAAGCCTAGGAGCCTGGCAGCTCGTAAAAAGCCTAGAAGCCTGGCATCTCGTAAAATGCCTAGGAGCCTGGCAGCTCGTAAAAAGCCTGGATCCTGGCAGCTCGTAAAAAGCCTAGAGCCTAAAGACCGCTCATAAAAATCCAGGAGCCTGGCAGCTCGCAAAAAGCCAAGAGCCTAGCAGCTCATAAAAATCCTCGAATTTGGAGCCTGGCAGCTCGCAAAAAGCCTCGACTACATGGTCTTATTTGCCAAAAATGTTTTGTTTCTATGATTTCTCAAATTTTGCTTTTAACCGAGTCTATTGATACGGGACTGGACAACTACAAAGTTTTCCATATATCTACAAAGTTACAAATCTGGGTCATGAACACCAGCGAGATTTAAACCGGTGTTCATCGTAACCCGGATCGGCCTTCATCATGAGCCGACAAAGAGCCAAAAAACAGGTTGGCAGTACATGATCAGTTATAATGACCGGTGTTATTAAACCGGCCTGGCTTTCGACTATAAGTCGCCGGTATGAGATAAAATAATGACCGATGTTTATTTACCCGGCCTGGTTGTGATCAAATATCACTGGAACCGGTTTTCAAACCGGATTATGTGATTCAAATCTTTAATAGCCAACATGTCTGGATTTTTATTATGGTTATCAATATTATGATTGAGGTTTTCAAAGTCGCTTTAAGCACAATGGATATTATTTCATCGGTAGAAGTGATTTATTTTATAAAGGAATAGTCCCGAGTCGCTGCAGGCTTACAACCCGGCACTTGGGGGCTACATTATTCAAATTGAGATTACATCAAATACACAAGTCTCATGTCGCTGCAAGCATGCACCATGACACTTGGGGGCTAATGCAAAGTCATTTTTTGCTCACCTTATCGAAGACCCGACTCATTACATCATATTGAGCCGGCCCTTGGGGGCTACCAATTGCTCCTGTCAACAATTCAAGGTACACATGTATTAATCCATTATATTGAAGGGTCCACTGCTTAGTTGGTAAAGCACAAATCTCTTAACCTTGTGGACGTGGGTTCAAACCCCGCGATGGAAGTTACATTATATAATGTTATTTTCAATGATTATATCTACAAAGTCCCTGCTCATTATTGCATAATGACCCGGCCCTTGGGGGCTACACGTTGCTATTCAAGTTTACTTGATAATATCTGCAAAGTCCCTGCTCATTATTGCATAATGACCCGTCCCTTGGGGGCTACACGTTGCTGTTCAAGTTTACATGATAATATCTGCAAAGTCCCTGCTCATTATTGCATAGTGACCCGGCCCTTGGGGGCTACACTGGTTGAAGTTTTTTTGAGCATTATGCAAATTACAAGTCCCAGGTTGATGCAAGCATGACAACCCGGCACTTGGGGGCTACATATGTGGAATATTTAGTTTTTACTAGTGACTGGGATGAACAATCTGGATTTCTTCAAGGTTACAACATTTATATTGAAACAAGTCTTAAGCTATCACTATGCTCTCCTCTTAAGACTTGGGGGCTACAGGTAATATGCATATAAAGGAGGAACACCTTCAAATTCTCAGTTTCTGGCAAATCAGGAAGATTAATTGTGTGACCCGGCGTTGGCAACAATCATAACCCGACGTCTATAAACAGTCATGACCCGGAATTATCAGTTTTCATAACCCGTCAATGGTGGTAATCATAAACCGGCATCCTTAAGCTCCCTGGATATCAATTTAATATTTGAAGATCAATATTTTTGTCAAATCAGAGCATTGAAGGCCGATTCAAGTGGATTATCTCTTACAATATTTCTCTATGAGACACCAACGACAGCAAACGGATTATGAAGCTGGTCTATTGACCCGGAATTTTCAGAAGAAGTGCCTGGAATTTTTGCATTGGTAATGTTTGAAAATATCTACTAAGGAGATTTGTTATGAGGTCATGGATACATATCAAGGAGGAAATGACAAGGATATAATGATGATCAAGTGTCGGTTCAGGAAAATATTTTAACCCGGAGCACAACTTATCAAATTCGTTCTCGTGTTTATGTATGCTGGAAGGATAAAGTTTACCATGGATAAATCCAAGCTAAACTGGGGGCTAATGTCGGGGATATACCCCGTGGTGTAACCCGGCCGGACTTGGCGGTTTATTCAAGACGGTTTAGACTTGATGAATCACTGGCGATCCGTCCTAACCAGACGGTTTGCAAGCAACCTGCCTAAATAATACCATTCACTGGTAACCCGGCTGGCGGATCACAGATGACAAGGCCCAAGGCCCAGAAGGCCGGTTTATGTTATGGTGGGCCAGTTTATGAAGAAAGCATAAGGAATATTCTCCTACAAAGGAAGCGAGACTAGGACTCCTTGTAATAGAGTAATCCTAAACCTAGTAGGACTAGTCATGTAACCCGCCCCTTCAACATATATAAGGAGGGGCAGGGCTTCCCAAAGAGGGAGAAGTTCTCACAAGTTTCTAGGGCTAGACACCAAGAGCCGGTTTACCGACGACACCATGAGGATCATAATGAGACCTAGCCTCAAACAGCATGTAGGGCTATTACCGGATGATGTTTCCCGGGGCCCGAAGCTGTCTAAATCCTTGTCTTGCATTGTGTCTCTCGATTCCGCTCAACCCCTCTCAAGCTACTACATAGATGCGTGGCCTCACGACTAAGTCCGTACCCTAGGACATCTGCCGTGACAATTCCACGACACCTAGGGTTCATACTTTCACTAGTGCAAGTACTCTCTTTTTTTTTGCGGGGTTAGTGCAAGTACTCTCAACAATAATAACATAACTGGATCATATAACTATCCCTCAACATGCAACAAAGAGTCACTACAAAGTAACTAATAGCAGAGAACAAACGAAGAGATTATTGTAGGGTACGAAACCACCTCAAAGTTATTCTTTCTGATCGATCTATTCAAGAGTCCGTAGTAAAATAGCATGAAGCTATTCTTTCCATTCGATCTATCTTAGAGTTCGTACTAGAATAACACCTTAAGATACAAATCAACCAAAACCCTAATGTCACCTTGATACTCCATTGTCACCTCAAGTATCCGTGGGTATGATTATACGATATGCATCACACAATCTCAGATTCATCTATTAAACCAACACAAAGAACTTCAAAGAGTGCCCCAAAGTTTCTACGGGAGAGTCAAGATGAAAACGTGTGCCTACTCCTATGCATAGATTCCCAAGGTCACGGAACCCGCAAGTTGATCATCAAAACATACATCAAGTGTTCTCAAATCCTTAAAGATTCAATCCGATAAGATAACTTCAAAGGGAAAACTCAATTCATCACAAGAGAGTAGAGGGGGAGAAACATCATAAGATCTAACTATAATAGCAAAGCTCGCGATACATCAAGATCATGCCATCTCAAGAACACGAGAGAGAGAGAGAGAGAGAGAGAGAGAGAGAGAGAGATCAAACACATAGCTACTGATACTCACCCTTAGCCCCGAGGGTGAACTACTCCCTCTTCGTCATGGAGAGCGCCGGGATAATGAAGATGGCCACCGAAGAGGGATCCCCCCTCCGGCAGGGTGCCAGAACGAGTCTAGATTGGTTTTCGGTGGCAACAGAGGCTTTCGACGGTGGAACTCCCGATCTAGGTTATTTTCCGGAGGTTTCTGTATTTATAGGATTTTTTGGTGTAGGGCACAAGTCAGGCGGGGTCTCCGGGCTATCCAC
>LR738715.1:34276491-34286807 GCA_902687465.1 Secale cereale | reverse complement strand
GGGGGGGGGGGGGGGCGCCCCGCACCCTCGTGGGTAGCCCGAGACTCTTCTGGCCCAACTCTTTTAATTCGGGGGCTTGTTTTGGTCCATAAAAAATTATCAAAAATTGGCACATAAATAGGACTCCGTTTGGTATTCCTTTTCTGTAAAACTCAAAAACAAGGAAAACACAGAAACTGGCACTGGGCTCTAGGTTAATAGGTTAGTCCCAAAAATCATATAAAATAGCATATAAATGCATATAAAACATCATAGATGGATGATATAATAGCATGGAACAATCAAAAACTATAGATACGTTGGAGACGTATCAAACATCTATACTCCACTATCCATCTTTATAGAACAAAGAAATCAAACATTAGTCTCCACTACTAATAAACAATCCAACAAGAATTTTCCTAAGTGCACCCCACAGTTACCCCCACAACACCACACGACACATTCACCACCACACGATTGGTCCCACGAATATGAATCTAATAGCCATCATTCGCCTAATTGCTTTATGGTGTGGCCTTGTCAATTTACAAGGACTGACCGTACTCCATCCCACAACCCTTCCCTCGAAGAATCAGTCCTGCGCCCCCCGACAATCACACAATTCTAATCACAGACTAAGGAAGGAATTGATTCCCCTCCCCAGGAGCATCTCTGCCTTGCATCAGCATCGCCCCAACACCGTCTTCTCCTGCACGGTGACCTCGCTCCACTCCACCGCAGTCGCCTCCCTACACGATCGACTCATTGCACTGCCCCCTCGCAGCGTGGCAGAAATCAGCGAGATCGCCCGTGCCATAGAACCCACCCGGCACCCGCGCGGCTGCCTCCACCCTGCACGGCCCCTGGACCAGCGGTAATTCTTTCTTGCACTCAAGATTGGAATTTTCAGAACAACTATACTCCACTATCCATCTTTATAGAACAAAAAAAAAAATCAAACATTAGGACATTAGGCATACCATTCAAATTGTGAAAGTGCACACCATTCTAGCATAATTATGGCAGAGGAAAGATACATCACCGCAAAATTACTAATTGCACAGCAGAATTATTCATAAAGATGGATAATGATTACTGATTTCTATGTGGAACATGGTTAGTGTTTTGGCTACAACAATCTTCTAACTGACCGGGACATGCAACCTGTTGTAGAACTCTATTCACACACAATATATCAACAAAAAGGACGGTGTAGTATTTTAACACAGGTGAAACAAATACTCGTTATCTTCTACGTCTGATGTTCATGTGCACATATACATGCTTCTAATATTTCATTCCATGAATATTCACATGAAGGCGACGGTATGTCGTCTCCCAATCGTGCGGGGCAGCGCACCCCATTTCAGGATATAAGCAACAATCAATCATTGGGTAACTATCAACAATCACTTCCTACTGTGTTCTGTAGTTTCTGTTGTTGCTTGTGTGCTGACTTAAGCTATTTATTTATACAGACCCAAGCACCCCATTTCATCAGGATATAAGAGCATCTCCAGCCGTGGCCCCCCAGGGGGCGCGTAAAATCGCCGTGTGGGGGCGAACCGACGCTAACCGCGTGCTGGGGGCGGGATGCTCCCCAGTTCCCGCCCCCACGGCGCATTTTTTTGAAAAACAAAACTCGGCCCCACATTCGCACAAACAGGAAGAAAATTTACATAAACTTCGACGAGTTCATCAAAATTTTTACAAAAAAAGACACTACTAGACCCGCTGTTGCCCTCGCCCTCGCCGCTCCTCGCCGCCCGCCGCCCTGAAGCTCTACATGCCGAGGAGCCTGTAGAACTACATGTAGTCATCGTCGCCGCCTCCTCCGCGGACGCCGTCCCTGCTGCTCCCCTGCCCAAGTTCGCCGAGGCGCGGCGGGCTGGACGGCCCGGGGACGTCCTCGTCGTCATCGCTGTCGAGGATCACCATGCCGTCCTCGTCCTCGCGCCCACGCCGGTGGGCGGCTATCTCCTGCAGGGCTCGGCGCTGTTGGACCATCTCGTCGCGGAGGTAGTCATCCCGCGTCCACTATAGGGCGGCCTCATTGAAGAAGCCGGACCGGGTGATGGCCTCATACTCCGCGGGGAGGCCGGACTTCACCTTTGGCCTAATGAGCCGGGCAGAGGTGGGGGAGGACTCGGCGATGCGGACGCCGCAGCTGTGGGTGCGCCGGCTGATCAGCGTGTCCTGGGTCTCCGGCTTGACAGGGAGGAGGGAGGGAGAGCCGGGCGAGGAGGAGGACGCCGAGTCCATGCGCCTCGGCGTCCACGAGCTCCCACGCCTGCGGGAGAAGGTGGGGGGGAGCGGGGTACTCCAGCCTCGTCGTGTTGCCGCCCTCGATGTACTCGAGGATAGCCTCCAGCGTGCAGTCGGGCACGCCCCACCATCGGCGGCGCCCGTCAGCGTTGTAGTTCCCGGAGGGCACGATGTCATTTGTGGCCTCGAGCTGCTCGGCATGGCGGCAGCAGAAGTACGGCTCCCACAGCGGGCTGTCGGGGGTGTACCTCGGCCCTTCTCTCGCCACCTGCGGCAGAGAGGAGCGGATGCGGGCGATCTCTACATGCTTGACCGCCCCGGTGGGTGGTGGTGGCACCGGGACCCCGCCGACGCTTATCCTCCACGTGCCAGGCACCCGCATGATCGGCGGGACCGGGTACTCGGCCTCATAGAGAAGCCGGGCTTTGTCCTCGTGAAGGTGGCGGTGGCCGAAGCCGTTCGCCGCCGCGCCATAGCCTGGGAAGCGCTGGGCCATTGGGTGAAATGGAAACGGCGAGAAGAGAGGGAGGAACGGGGGCATCCGCGGTGGAGAGCGAGTTCTGTGCGTGGCTCACCGGTGCGGGAGGGGGGGGGCTTATATAGCCATGCCATGGAGACCATGGACCAGAGGGGGAACCCTTCTCCCACCTAGGGAGGAGGCCAAGGAAGAAGAAGAAGGAGGGGGGCTCTATCCCCCTCTCTTCCGGTGGCGCCGGAGTGCCACCGGGGCAATGATCGGGACGACGATCTACATCAACAGTCTTGCTACCGTCAACACCAACTTTCTCCCCCTAATTGTAGTGGTGGAACACCTCTTTCCCCCTGCTGTAATCTCTACTTAAACATGGGGCTCAACTCCATATATTATTTCCCAATGAACTATGGTTATCCTATGATGTTTGAGTAGATCCGCTTTGTCTTGTGGGTTAATCATGATCTTGGTTGGTATGATTGTATATTTTAGTTTGTGGTGATGTCCTATGGTGCCCTCCGTTCTCGCGCAAACGTGAGGGCTCCCTGCTATAGGGTGTTGCAATATGTTCATGGTTCGCTTATGGTGGGTTGCGAGAGTGTCAGAAACTTAAACCCGAGTAAGGGGGTATGACGTATGGGAGTAAAGAGGACTTGATACTTAATGCTATGGTTGGGTTTCACGACCTTAATGATCTTTAGTAGTTGCAGATGCTTGCTAGAGTTCTAATCATAAGTGCATATGACCAAGTAGAGAAAGTATGTTAGCTCATGCCTCTCCCTCATATAAAATTGCAAGAAGGATTACCGGTACTTGTTATCGATTGCCTAGGGACAAATAACTTTCTTGTTCACACAAACCCTTTTATTAAACACCTAACCTTTATTATCTTGCAAAGTACTTCTAGTTTTATTCTTGCAAAGTAGTTCTAGCATCATACCTATAAAATAGTTTCATACTGTTTCCGGTAAAGCAAACGTTAAGTGTGCGTAGAGTTGTATCGGTGGTCGATAGAACTTGAGGGAATAGTTTTTCTGCCTTTAGCTCCTCGTTGGGTTCGACACTCTTACTTATCGAAAAAGGCTACAAACGACCGCCTATACTTGTGGGTTATCAAGACCTTTTTCTGGCGCCGTTGCCGGGATAGTTACATCGTGGGGTGAATATTCTCGTGTGTGCTTGTTTGCTTTATCACCAAGTAGTTTTTATTTCCTGTTCTAAGTTGTTCTCTATCTTTAGTTATGGATATGGAACACGAAACACCACAAAAATTAGTGGTACTTGCTGCTCATGGAGATGGGGAACCTCCTAAAACCCTCGATGCTGGTTATGTGAAAGATATTATGCACTGCTTTGATAATCCTGAGAAAACCCCATTAAACTTTATAATGGAAGTAACATTGGATCAACGTGAATACTTTAGGGATTATCGCTTGACTGAAAAAGGGAAATTGTTATGGGATCAAATTCATATGTTGCATTGGTATGCTTATAATTTATGCTTGAGATATGATTATACTTGTTGCTCTAGGATGAATGCTCCACATCTTCCCTTTTCTTGTGAATTCAATGATAATAAAACCTTGGCTTCCTATGCTAATGGTATACATAATTGTTATGATGTGGAAATAGAAGAATTTGTTGCTTTTAAGGGTACTTGTGAAATTAAATGTTTGTGTGAAGAGTATGAAAATTATGATGATGCTGTTTACATATCTGAAAATCTTGCTATACTTAAATATTACTATTTCAATTATAAATACAATGCCCATATTGATGCGTTTATTGAGAAGGTCTCCACTATCCAAGAAGAGACTATTATTTGCAGGAGTCTATGGAAGAAGAAATTAATGACATTGTGAGCTCATTGGATGAAGAAGATGAGGAGGAGAGCGAAGAACAAAAGGAGGAAGAGTGGATTGATCACCCGTTCCCACCTTCTAATGAGAGTAACTCTTTATCCCATACATTGTTTAATTTCCCTTCGAATTTACCGATGGACGAATGCTATGATGATTGCCATGATCTCATTGATTCTTTTGAAATACCCCTTTTTGATGATGCTTGCTATGCTTGTGGCCATGATGCCAATATGAATTATGTTTATGGAGATGAACTTGCTATTGTATCTTATGTTAAGAATGAAATTGTTGCTATTGCACCCTGATACGTCCATTTTGCATCATGCTTATGTGTTGATATTTATTGCATTATGGGCTGTTATTACTTGTTTTGTCACAATACTTATGACTTTTCTCTCTTATTTTACAATGTTTACAAGAAGAGGGAGAATGCCGGCAGCTGGAATTCTAGGCAGGAAAGGGAGCAAACTCTGGAAACCTATTCTGCACAACTCCAAAAGCCCCGAAACTCAACAGAACTCCGTTTCAGAAAATATAAAAAATACCTGGCGAAAGAAGCTCACGAGGGGGGCCACCGGCTGTCCACGAGGGTGGGGGGCGCGCCCCCCTGCCCAGGGCGCGCCCCCCTGTCTCGTGGGCCAGCCGGAAGGCCCCCGATGCCCATCTTCTCCTATATGATGTGTTTTGACCTGGAAAAAATCAGAAGGAGGCTTTCGGGACCAGACGCCGCCGTCTCGAGGCGGAACCGAGGCGGAAACCAATCTAGGGCTCCGACAGAGCTGTTGTGCCGGGAATACTTCCCTCCGGGAGGGGGAAATCGTCACCGCCGTCATCACCAACAACTCTCCCATCTTGGGGAGGGCTATGTTCATCAACATCTTCACCAGCACCATCTCCTCTCAAACCCTAGTTCATCTCTTGTATCCAATCTTTGTACCCAAACCTCAGATTGGTACCCGTGGGTTGCTAGTAGTGTTGATTACTCCTTGTAGTTGATGCTGATACATCTCCAACGTATCTATAATTTTTGATTGTTCCATGCTATTATATTATCCTTCTAGGATGTCTTATGGGCTTTATTATTCACTTTTATATGATTTTTGGGACTAACCTATTAACCCAGAGCCTAGTGCCAGCTTCTGCTTTTCTCCTGTTTTATGGTTTTACAGAAAAGGAATATCAAACGGAGTCCAATTGACGAGCCAATTTTTTATGATTTTTTCTGGACCAAAAGAAGCCCCCGAAGCAAAAGAGTTGGGCCAGGAGAGCCACGGGCTGCCCTCGAGGGTGGAGGGCGCGCCCTGGTGAAAGAACATGCGGTGCCCCCATGTTTGGTTTTGGTAATTGATGACAATCACTTTCAAGAGATTTTATATAAGGAATTATGCATCACCATACCATGCAACTATAATGTATGCGCGTGAGATGCAAAAGCTTAGGAACAAAACCAAAGCAAGAAGAGAGAATAGACAACTCTCTAAACTTCCTCACAAAACTAAACTCTCTGAAACTTCTCCCCCATTGGCATCGATTGCCAAAATGGGCGAATAGCTTAGAAGGCCAATATAAATTGTGTTCCTCCATAAATTCCGTATTCCTCAAAATAGAGAGTGGAATGCAATACATATATCCAACTGTAAATACTTGGAGGAAGACAAACTATATTGAGGCCCAAAGATTCCAAAAGAATGATATGCCACAAAGGCATAACAAAGGGAGAAAAACACACAATCAAGCAATCAAAGGATACCAATTGAATCAAGCTATCAAAAGATACCAATTGACCCAACTAGTCCAATGATCCTACATGCCAAATGAATAAAAGATATTATGATAAGAGCAAAGGAGTGTTCTAGAGAAACTAGAGAAGCTCCCCATGATTTGTTGATGACCCTCAACCGTAAGGGATCTGTTGCAGCGTTTTTGATAAGTAAGAGTGTCGAACCCAACGAGGAGCAGAAGGTATTGATAAGCGATTCTGAGCAAGAAATTACTGCAAGCACTGAAAGATAACTTTTAGGGGTTTTCTCGATATAAGCAATAGGAATGTAATGGCGAGTAATGTAAAAGGTACTGAAAGTAACAAGTGGCCCAGTCCTTTCTTAGCAAAGGAGAGGCCTAGCAACTGAACTTATAAAGACTAAAGCGTTCTTGAGGACACACGGGAGAGGTAGTCATGTGCTTTCGTCATATTCCGTATCGATACTATGTTATGTGTTGATAAGTGTTGGTGGGTGGATCTATGCTAGTGCAATCTCTAGACTAAGATGAATGCACTCTTATGATTAAACACCTTGCAAGCATCCGCAAATACAAGATAGAATTTAAGGCAAAAGCCTAACCATAGCAATACGATCGAGGATCCATTATTCCCTTATGCAAAAGCGTGCGAACCGGGGTTCAGGTTTCTGTCACTCCGGCAACCCACCATAAGCATTCTTTATACACAATAAATTCCCCTAGGTCCTTAATAAGGCGAAGTGTTGGGTGTTCGACTCACACAACACCACTAGTAGAATGACAACACAACTTAAGTATCAAACAACACATATTACTTCAACAGCATATGACTACTAACAACAAGACTTTCCCCATGTCCTCAAGAACTAAAGTAACTACTCACAAGACATAAAGGAGATCATGATCAGAGGGGATAAATAGGTGATAAACAATTTGGACATAATAATATTTCTCCAACAAAACTCAATAGCATTCACCACAAAGTAGTAATCAACACCGATGGAGTAGAGAGGATAGGTAGTACAAGTTACAACACGAGTTGCGATGGAAAGATGAGATTTGGATGAAGATGGAGATGGTGCTGGTGTTGGGGATGATGTTGATGATGATCTCGATGATGCCCGTGATGATGGTGATGACGATGGAGACGATCTCCCCTTCCGGGAGGTGATCTCCCCGGCGGAATCTGCCCACCGGAGATGCCCTTTTCTTCTCTGTAGGTTTCCGCCTCGAAGCGGCGGCGGAACTCCGTAAAAAGTCCCATGCCTAGGGGTTTCGGGAGACGGAGAGCATATATGCAAAAGGGGGCGGCCAGAGGTGGGCCAGGGAGTCCTGGCGCCCCCCCGGCGTGGCCAGGGGGGGCGCCCCCAGGCCGCCTGGGCACCCTGTGGCCCCCTCTGACTCCCCTTTTGCGTGTCTTCATTATTCTTCTGAAAAACACGTCCCGTCAATTTTCAGGTAATTTGGAGGTGTTCTTCTTCAGCAACTTAGTATCCACTTTTTCCTGCTGAATCCTGCGTCTGCTGTTTCGGCATCGGAAAGTTGCAAACTGTGTAAAATAGACCAAAACAACATAAGAACATCATCATAACGTGGAATATATCAATGAATAAGGATAAATTATAATATAAAATAGTGATGCATTTTGGACGTATCAACACCCCCAAGCTTAGACCTCGCTTGTCCCCAAGCGAAAATGAACTCGGTAAACCTGTCCACAAGTTTAGAGAGTGAAGTGTCGATAAATAGAATACGGACAAGAAGCATCATAGTCTCTTCACCAACTCAAATATCCTCAGCAACAATCTTCAACTCATAAGGTTCTTATGAAAAAGTGTCAACACTTATATTCGGAGGTAGGACCAACAGAAACTCATTATATCATAGCAAACATGTCCTTTGGTGAAGGAACAACAAATAATTTTAACTTTTGCTTTTGATGGGATTAATTGAAGCTTTTTGAAATAACAAGTTAATAAGCAAAAAGTGAAAGTGTTAACACAAAGGAAGATATTTGCCTTAGCTGGGCATGACAAACAACTTACTTATCAAATGATAATGTCAACAAGGATATGGTATGACAAATCTTAATGCAGCTTTATATGTATGAATCCTTATCAACATCAAACGTCTGCTCTCTTTGAGAAATAGAAGGAAGTAGGAATAACTGACTCAACTTAAAATTAAAAGATAGGCCCTGCTCTAGGGTAGTAGGGAAAACTCATGTGCTATCCTCAAATCAAACAGAATAAAAACAAATTTTTTGAGAGGTGCATGATTTGTCAACGAATGCTAATAGATAACTCAATTGCTTCTTGAACTGGACAAGTTTCGAGGAACGGCTCCCGTATGAGGACGATAACATCCTCTTATTCTCCTTTGTTTATCACTGCCAAAGTTTTCTGATTTCTCATGAACAAAGCGTGAAGGAGGGTTTGTTTGTTATATTATTTTTAAGCCGGGCGCACTCAATGCCAGTTCCTGTTCGTATTATGGGTTTGCACATTATACATGCAATCCCGGGGTGAAGCTTGTCCAACTCAAAAAGGTCATGAATTAGCTACTACTTCCTCATGAGCTAAAGCAGAGGCACAAAATAAAAGAATTTCAACATTTAAGGATAACACATAAATTATATACTTTTAGGAGGTGGTAGTGTAGTACCACGAGTAGGTAGGTATGGTGGACTCATATGGAAGGTATTGGCTTAAGGGCATGGATGCACAAGCAGAATTCCTCTTAGTACAGAGTTAGGCTAGCAAAGGTTTTGAGAGAGCAGACAATCGGTGATGACTAAGATGCAAAGCAATATAAAGCATGAACATTGAAATAAGCATAACACATCAAGTTGTCTTCCTTGTCAACATAACACTTCAAGTATAATAACATAAAGGTTTTGGCTATGTTGATACTCTAAGAGAATCATGCTTGTTGTTATGACCAAAGCTATGTTTGCCAAGATTAAATAAAGTTTCATAGCCATACCTGACATAAGGTCAATACTCCCCATGAGAATCATCATACAAGGTCGATTGCATGAAGAGAATACCGAGTGCAGCAAAAAGGAACCGATAAACTTCTCATTAATATTCCATCATAGATGACTCCACACACACAGATACAATTCTTCACCAAGGGGGCGATAGACCTCAATGCACACTCCTATCTCATATAATAACTTCCCTAGACATGATACGACTCTACTTGACTCCTGCAAGACACAAGGTGAAAGATAAAGATACCGGGCACTCCCCCAAGCTTGGAACAAGCCAAGGGAATGCCATTACCCACGGAGATTTCTCCCATATTTGCTGGCGTTAATCACGTAGTCCTTGGCGAAATGCTTCCATGGATATCTTGCTAAAGTCTCTTGCGAGAGGCTCATCTCCTGAATCCTGCATTCAGCACCCAAACTCATGCGCATAAATCTGAATTCATACTCACAGTTCTAGTCAGATAGATCATTAATTTGCCCCTGGAGTTCTGTGATTCTGTCTTCAGCTGCGGCAATTCTTTCCCACATCTCCTTCATCTCCTTCATAAAGTAGTTCTTCAGCTCGTTGGTGATGTCAAAGTTAGCTTCGACACCACGCTCGGTCATCTTCTTGTACTCGAAGACTTCCTGATCCACTTCTTCCAGCCTGGCATGGACGCTCCCCTCCTTGATAGGTCCCTTCAGGTCTTCTTGATGAAGGACACCTTCCTTCACCTGAACCACTTGAGGATGCTTCTTCACCTCAGCGAGGTAAGGGTTGATGACGTTGACGACGAACGTGTCCTTGGGGGAACTTGGAGAAACCATGGCACCTAAATTTAGCTGAAAGATTTCCTGGCAGAAACAGATCGAAGAGAAAATACGCGAAATCGCAAGATATGTTGCCGGAACAACCCGGGCAAATATATAGGAAACATTTATGCACAGAAAGGAAGGTAACAGATCAAAGCGGGGTCGGAGACGGGCACCAGGGTGCCCAGGCGGCCTGCCGGCGCGGCCC
>LR738715.1:34199762-34276388 GCA_902687465.1 Secale cereale | reverse complement strand
GGGGGGGGGGGGGGGGGGGGGCGCCAGGGGGGCGCCTGAACTGTCGTCTCCGGCTCCACTTCGACTCGGAATTTTACTAATTTTTCAAAAACGCGTAATACAGAACTTTAATGATGTTTTGCGGTGTTTTCTTACCGTACTACGTACCTTTTCTTTATTCTGCTTCTGCTGGCGTCTGAAACAGGGCTGCAACATGTTCTTCGTGGGTTGTTGTGTATATTATATTCACATCAACATCGACAGGGTCTCCTGCTATGTTATGCTTAAGTCTTTGCCCATTCACAACTTGAGGTTTGGTGCCTTCAAAATTATTAATCTTAATTGCACCGGACTGATAAACTTCTTCTATATGAAATGGTCCTTCCCACCTGGAAAGTAGTTTACCTGGAGAAAACTTGAAACGAGATCTAAACAACAAAACTTTATCACCAATATTAAATTCACGTTTCAGAATCTTCCTATCATGCCACCTTTTTACCTTTTCTTTGAACATTTTAGCGCTCTCGTAAGCTTCACTTCTCCATTCATCTAGAGAAGTCAAGTTCATGAGACGCTTCTCACCAGCTAGTTTTGGGTCAGCGTTAAGCTCTCTAACAGCCCAGAAAGCTTTGTGCTCTAGTTCTAATGGCATATGGCAAGCCTTGCCATATACCATCTTATATGGGGACATACCCATGGGGTTTTTGTAAGCAGTTCTATATTCCCACAAAGCATCTCCCAATTTATTTGACCAATCCTTCCTATTTCTATTTACTGTTTTCTGCAAGATCAACTTAATCTCTCTATTGGTGAGCTCAACTTGCCCACTGGTTTTAGGATGATAAGGTGAAGCAATTCTATGATTAACATCGTATTTAGCCAAAGCTTTTCTAAAAGCTCCGTGTGTGAAGTGTGATCCTCCATCGGTCATGAGGTACCTTGGTACACCAAACCTAGGAAATATTACATCCTTATGCATTTTCAGGGATGTTTTGTGGTCAGCACTTTCAGTGGGGATTGCTTCGACCCACTTGGTCACATAATCAACAGCTACTAAAATGTGAGTGTACTTGTGCGAAGAAGGAAAATGACCCATAAAATTGAAACCCCAACAATCGAAAGGTTCAATCACTAGTGAGTAATTCATAGGCATCTCATTCCTTCTACTAATGTTACCAACTCTCTGACATTTATCACAAGCTAAAACATAATTTCTAGCATCTTTAAAGAGAGTAGGCCAATAAAAACCTGATTGAAGAACCTTATGTGCAGTCCTCTCACCGGCATGATGTCCTCCATAGGGACTATCATGACACCGTCGGAGAACGTCCTTCTGCTCATGTTCCGGAATGCATCTTCTCACGATCCCGTCGGGACCTTCTTTGAAAAGATGTGGGTCATCCCAAAAGTAGTGCCTCAAATCATGAAAGAACTTCTTCCTTTGCTGAAATGTTAGACCTGGAGGCATATACTTTGCAACAATAAAATTAGCATAATCTGCATACCAAGGATCGGAGAGAGGTTGTACTTTTACAACGGCAAGTTGCTCGTCTGGAAAACTATCATTAACTGGGATGGGGTCATGCGGTATATCTTCCATTCTTGAAAGATTGTCCGCTACCGGATTGTCTTCCCCTTTCCTATCAACAATCTGTAAATCAAATTCTTGAAGAAGGAGTACCCATCTGATAAGCCTTGACTTAGCATCCTTCTTTGTCATAAGATATTTAATGGCAGCATGATCAGTATGAATAATAACTTTGGAATCAACAATGTACTGCCTAAACTTATCACAAGCAAAAAACTACAGCTAAGAATTCCTTCTCAGTAGTAGCATAATTTCTTTGAGCACTATCAAGGGTCTTACTAGCATAATGTATAACATTCAATTTCTTATCAACCCTTTGTCCTAAAACAGCTCCAACAGCAAAATCACTTGCATCACACATAATCTCAAAAGGTAAATTCCAGTCAGGTGGTTGTACTATAGGAGCAGTTATTAAAGCTTTCTTAAGAACTTCAAATGCTTCCTTACAATTTTCATCAAATACAGAAGGAACATCCTTCTGGAGAAGGTTAGTGAGGGGTCTAGAGGTTTTAGAAAAATCTTTAATAAACCTTCTATAAAAACCTGCATGACCGAGAAAACTGCGAATACCTTTGATGTCCCTTGGATAGGGCATCCTTTCAATAGCTTCGATCTTGGCTTTGTCCACTTCAATTCCCCTTTCGGAAATCTTGTGACCAAGAACAATTCCTTCATTAACCATAAAGTGGCACTTCTCCCAGTTGAGTACCAAATTTGTCTCCTCGCATCTCTGCAAAACTTTATTAAGGTTGTGAAGACAATGGTCAAATGAAGTTCCATAGACGGAGAAATCGTCCATGAAGACTTCCATAATATCCCCGCAGAAACCATGAAAGATAGCAGACATACACCTTTGAAAAGTAGCAGGGGCATTACATAAACCAAAAGGCATACGTCTGTAAGCATAAGTACCAAAGGGACAAGTAAAAGTGGTCTTCTCTTGATCGACAGTGTTAACATGAATTTGAGAGAAGCCAGAATAACCATCGAGATAACAAAAGTGGGTATTTTTGGATAACCTTTCAAGCATTTGGTCGATGAACGGCAACGGGTAGTGATCCTTCCTGGTTGCTTTGTTCAACTTCTTGTAATCAATACACATTCTATATCCAATAATAATTCTCTGAGGTATTAGTTCATTTTTATCATTAGGAACCACAGTTGTACCTCCTTTCTTAGGAACGCAATGTACAGGACTTACCCACTTACTATCAGCTATAGGGTAGATAATACCTGCGGCTAGAAGCTTGAGAATCTCAGTTCTCACGACATCCATCATCTTTGGGTTCAACCGTCGTTGATGATCAACAACTGGTTTAGCATCGGGCTCAAGGTTGATAGTATGTTGACAGATAGATGGACTAATCCCCTTAAGGTCATCAAGGGTGTAGCCAATTGCGCCTCGGTGTTTACGAAGTACTTCCAATAATCGCTCTTCTTCATATCCTGAAAGGTTAGAATTGATAATAACAGGATATACTCTCTTTTCATCTAAATAAGCATACTTGAGCGTATCGGGAAGAGGTTCAAGATCGAACACCGGGTCTTCTTTTGGTTTTGATAAAATTCCCAAAGGTTCAACCGGAAGGTTGTGCTTCAGGATAGCAGGCTGCCTCAAGAATATTTCATCTAGTTCATTTCTTTCCTGCATATGTAAATCATTCTTGTGGTCCTCCATGTATTGCTGCAAAGGATCATCAGGAGGAATAGCAATAGAGGCAATACTTTCAATAATTTTATCATCACTAGGTAAATTAGTACCACGAGGCTGCTTAGAGAACTTAGAAAAATTAAATTCATATGGCTCACCATTGAATTCAACAGAAACTTTACCTTTCTTGCAATCTATTATAGCTCCACAAGTTCTAAGAAAAGGTCTACCAAAAATGATGGGACAAAAATCGTCCCTGGCTGAACCAAGTACCAAAAAGTCTGTAGGGTATTTTACCTTTCCACATAGGACTTCAACGTCCCTCACAATTCCGATAGGAGAGATAGTTGATCTATTTGCAAGATGAATAGTAACATCAACTTCTTCAAGTTCACAAGGGGAAATCTCACGGATGATTTCTTCATAAAGTGAATAAGGAATAGCACTTGCACTCGATCCCAAATCGCATAGCCCATAATAATTATGATCTCCTATTTTAACAGATACCACCGGAGTACCTGAAATTGGGCCTTTGTTCTTGGCTGTGACAAGGTTAGTGGAAACAGCACAAAAATTTATATTGGAATCCAAAACATCATCAGTAACAAGGTCTTTAATCAATGCAACTCGAGGATCGACCCTGATCTGGTCCTCAGGTTCATCAACTCTTCTCTCACTTTTGTTTATTATGCCTGTTACAAGGGAGTGTTCCTTTATCCTCGTGGGAAAAGGAGGCTTTTCATATATGACTGGAGGCAAAATAGGCTCAGCAACATAAATATCAATAGGTTTTTCTTTAAAAGGTGCATGGTGCTGGTCTCTATTCTTTTTAAAGAATCAACATGAGAGGCAAAATTCTTACACAAGTCAATCACTAGGTGGGAATCAAGACCAATCTTAGAGCAAAAAGTATTGAAGTAATCAGTTTCTACATAGCTCTCAATATAATCATGTTCATAATTTATAGTTGGTTCAATACCTTTATCAATTTCCCAATCTTCGGTATTCCTCTGGATTCTTTCAAGGAGATCCCACCTTTCTTCAACACTCTTCTTCAGAAACACCCCACTAGAGGAGGCATCCAACATCTCCTTATCCTGACGAGAAAGCCTGGCATAAAAATTTGTAAGTATAATCTCCTTGGGGAGCCTATGAATAGGGCATTTGAGCATTAGAGACTTCAATCTCCCCCCAGCTTGAGCAATGCTTTCTCCGTCACGAGACCTAAAGTTATAGATATAATTCCTGTCTCGATGAATTTCGTGAAGAGGATAAAATTTAGTATAAAAGAGAGACATAAGCTCCTGCCAGTCCAGCAAGTGTGGGTTATCAAGAAGCCCATACCAATCTGAAGCTTTATCTGTAAGGGATACGACAAACAATTTCCTCATGACAAACTCCCTCGATACACCTGCAAGCTTAAATAATGAACATAGTCATGACAAATACAGCAAGTGTTCACCGGGATGTCTGTCTCCTGCATAACGATTAGTCAAAACATAATCGATAATGCCAGCTGGTATTTTATAAGGCACAATTTCAGTAGGGGGAGGATCAACCACCACAGGTGTGGGGTGTCTTCCCGCAAGCAACGCTCCAATAATAGGGTTATCCATAAGGACAGAGGATAGCAATAAGAATAAAAAAACAGAATTATAAAAAACTTTCTTACCAGTTTCACTTTACCAATAGCGCTACGCTCCCCGGCAACGGCGCCAGAAAACGGTACTTGATGACCCTCAACCTTAAGGGATCTGTTGGAGCGTTTTCGATAAGTAAGAGTGTCGAACCCAACGAGGAGCAGAAGGTATTGATAAGCGATTCTGAGCAAGAAATTACTGCAAGCACTGAAAGATAACTTTTAGGGGTTTTCTCGATATAAGCAATAGGAATGTAATGGCGAGTAATGTAAAAGGTACTGAAAGTAACAAGTGGCCCAGTCCTTTCTTAGCAAAGGAGAGGCCTAGCAACTGAACTTATAAAGACTAAAGCGTTCTTGAGGACACACGGGAGAGGTAGTCATGTGCTTTCGTCATATTCCGTATCGATACTATGTTATGTGTTGATAAGTGTTGGTGGGTGGATCTATGCTAGTGCACTCTCTAGACTAAGATGAATGCACTCTTATGATTAAACACCTTGCAAGCATCCGCAAATACAAGATAGAATTTAAGGCAAAAGCCTAACCATAGCAATACGATCGAGGATCCATTATTCCCTTATGCAAAAGCGTGCGAACTGGGGTTCAGGTTTCTGTCACTCCGGCAACCCACCATAAGCATTCTTTATACACAATGCATTCCCCTAGGTCCTTAATAAGGCGAAGTGTTGGGTGTTCGACTCACACAACACCACTAGTAGAATGACAACACAACTTAAGTATCAAACAACACATATTACTTCAACAACATATGACTACTAACAACAAGACTTTCCCCATGTCCTTAAGAACTAAAGTAACTACTCACAAGACATAAAGGAGATCATGATCAGAGGGGATAAATAGGTGATAAACAATCTGGACATAATAATATTTCTCCAACAAAACTCAATAGCATTCACCACAAAGTAGTAATCAACACCGATGGAGTAGAGAGGATAGGTAGTACAAGTTACAACACGAGTTGAGATGGAAAGATGAGATTTGGATGAAGATGGAGATGGTGCTGGTGTTGGGGATGATGTTGATGATGATCTCGATGATGCCCGTGATGATGGTGATGACGATGGCGTCGATCTCCCCTTCCGGGAGGTGATCTCCCCGGCGGAATCTGCCCACCGGAGATGCCCTTTTCTTCTCTGTAGGTTTCCGCCTCGAAGCGGCGGCGGAACTCCGTAAAAAGTCCCGTGCCTAGGGTTTTCGGGAGACGGAGAGCATATATGCAAAAAGGGGCGGCCAGAGGTGGGCCAGGGAGTCCAGGCGCCCCCCCGGCGGGGCGGGGGGGGGGGGGCGCCCCCAGGCCGCCTGGGCACCCTGTGGCCCCCCTCTGACTCCCCTTTTGTGTGTCTTCGTTATTCTTCTGAAAAACACGTCCCGTCAATTTTCAGGTAATTTGGAGGTGTTCTTCTTCAGCAACTTAGTATCCACTTTTTCCTGCTGAATCCTGCGTCTGCTGTTTCGGCATCAGAAAGTTGCAAACTGTGTAAAATAGACCAAAACAACATAAGAACATCATCATAACGTGGAATATATCAATGAATAAGGATACATTATAATATAAAATAGTGATGCATTTTGGACGTATCATTTGTGCACAATTTAGTTTTGTATTTGGATACAACGAGCACAAAATAGGATCGCTCCCCCAAGATCAATAGAACCTCACGACATAGCAACAGAGTGTTCTAAAGACACTAGTGAAGATCCCCATAATTTATGCACTCCTTAGAATATTTTCATTAGGATACCAAGTGCACAAAATAGGATCATCACTCCCCCAAGATCAATAGACACTCACTCCAAGTGCAAGTGAGCATGAAGGAAACAAAGCCTAGCACTTGCAACAAACAACTGGTTGAGCACTATATAAAAGAGTCAACTTAAGAGTAGGCTCAACCAAAATGATGTCTGTGAGTCATGGCAAAGCACTTGAGAAGATTAATGTATGGATGAACATTAAGCATCAATATACTCTTGAATGAATGAGATACACAGTGCAAGGCCTATCATTCCCACACACAACAGCAAATGGGTTCACAAGCTCACTACTAATCATATAAATAACCTATGCTTGTGACAACCTATGGGTAAGATATAAAAAGGATAGCTTTGTCATGAGGAGGGATACCAATAGAAATGGCAAAAGCCTCATCAAGACAAGCAAGAGAAAAAATGATCTTCACCACAAAAGAGTGCATCAAGATGCAACAATATAAGATCCGCACTCGAGACACACACCTTCACGGAGCCACCAAAGAAATAAAACAGGAACGAAAAGGTGGACGTGAAAGAAGGGGATATCAAATAGATATGCAACTTCTCTCAAGTGTATAAGATTCTAGGTAGATGAAGATCATGATGATATCAATCCACAAAGAAGGATGTACACACGAAATTGTTGCAAAAAGGAATGAATAAGGTATCCCCAAGGAAGTCATAAATATACTAATAAGATATTTGCTTGAAGGCATAGCACATGGCTAGATACGTTCTTATTGTATATAAATGAGTTCCAACCACACGAGCATCAAAGACATCACAACTAGCAACAAGAGATCATTGTTGGGATGCTTTGAGAAAGGAAACAAGTATCATAAGAAGGAATGACTAACATGCCATGATACAACCTACACAAGGTTGGTGCAAGAAATGTATGCATGAAGTAGATGGTGATACTTGTTACCGAGATACCATTGGAAGGATGTAGTAGATACCAATTGAAGGTAGATAGTAGTTCATTGATCATCCTAGCTTGACTCCAATAAGCACATGGTGACACCACCTTCCTTTTGAATGAGCCGAGCATCCAATGCATCTCCAATTGTTCCTAGAACACCAACACAAACAAAATGGTACCCAAACTCATTGGGACCAAAGAGTTAGAAACACCAATACATAGGAAAAACTCCACAAACATATGCGCATTTATATATGAAAATGAATTTCATGCACATCTCATCCAAATTGAGACTAGGTGGAGTTTCCCTTATATATTGGGTTAAAGAAAGAAAGCATGCCAAAGAAAATACATGAAGTAAATATGCATGCTCAAGACTTTCAAGAAACGAAACAAAGTGAAAAAGAAATACCAAGTGAAAATAGGATACAAAATGGAGAAATCATCACTTGGAAGATATTTATTAGAAGATACATCAAGGAATGAGATATCCATTGATACACGCAAAAGGAAAGATATCGGATTCCCAAAAGAGAGGATGGTTCCAAACAAACCAACCCATCTACAAAGTTTCATGATGGCACAAGTACCAAAAAGAAACGGCTTGCCTTCCATCAACACACACTTGATATGGATCACAAGATGAGTGTTCTATCGAAAATAAGATAGCTCCCCCACGAATTGTGCATTTAAAGAGAATTTGCATTCGAGTACAAAATGCACAAGGTGGGATCACCACTTTCACTATATCTAGAAAACACTCGACAAAAACAATAAAACACGAGATCCACTAGTGGCATGGAAGGAAATGGGAGTTGACACAAACTTGGCAAGAGATAAGACAAATAAAACCAAAAGACAATGTAAAGATGGTCAATAATTTCCACCACATAAATGATTACCAATTATCAAAGACAAGAGGTATTTGGAAATAATTCCCGGTGATAGATAGCATGATATCCAACATCATCTTCACACCAAACACAAGCAAAATGCAACTTGTAGAGCTAACATGCCACCTAGGAACAACATAATTTATACTATCAACTCTAGGTGACAATATCTCAAATTTACACATTTTCTAGGCTTGTAATATGCACATAGAATATTACTCCCCCATAATGTGATACCAATGAAAAACTTACCAAGATGCAAAAGAGAACCAACAAGAGATAATTAATGGAACATTTAGAATTTGACTTTCTCATGAGAAGACATACCACATAGAGACTAGATAATCTTGTAATATCGATACTAGATGGTATTACTCATGTACACACATTTATAGGATTGTGAGGTGCACAAAGCACATCACTCCCCCAAAATGGGATGTTCCATTAATCTCTCACAAGAGCCAACTAAGATAAAAGCAAGAAGCACAAAGGCTCAACGCACGACACACACATACATGATGTGCAAACCAATATACACATACTTGATTTCTCAAGATACACAAATTGGATGCACATCATATACAAACACATGCAAGGAACAAAATCAAAACATGCAAAGGGGCAAGTAACTTTCAATGTAAACAATTTAAGCACGAGTTACCGCAAGGAGGATCATTGGATATAAGATAGAAACTTGATAATCCGAATGACTTGGCTTGAGACAATATGAATGATGAAGACCCCTTAATTCTTCATAATGTAGCCAAGTCTCCAATGCCCTCCAAAACACCTATTGATCAAGTTTGAGCTAGTTGGTCCCCAACCAAGTTGGGTCCTAAGAGGTTAGTCACAATAGGCTTGGCTACCTAAATGGTTCTTTTCTTGACACCACTTTGAGTCCCAAGAAACTTGGCAAACACATTGCCAACCTTATCCTTCCCAAGAGAATAGACATCATCAATAATAATTGGGTTGGATAAGTTACCACCAATGCATGAAGAAGCAAGGTGACCCTTCTCACGACGTAAGTAGCAACATCTACTCTTCACTTTCTTCTCATTTGATTCCTCAAAATGAGAAGCATTACCATGAGTCTTCTTGGGAAGCGGCCTTTCTCCAACTTGCGATTGAGCACGAGATTGAACTTGTGGCCTCTTCCCTTGTTGCTTGTCACTAATGGCCTTCTTCTTCAATGGGCAAGATCTAACATGATGCCCTTCAATTTTGCACTTGAAGCAAATAATCTTGGCCGAATTCTTGAGTTGTTCTTGGCCCTTATTCTCGTTAATGATCTTGGACCTTTTCTTCTTGTTGGAGTTGAATCCAAGTCCACCTTTGTCATTGGGGGATTTTTGCACACTCAAGATATTGTTGAGTGTGGACTTCCCTTCATGACACTTTTCCAAGTCTTTCTTCAAAGAAGTGACTTGGGCCTTGAGCTCTTTGATTTCCTCTACATGGTTAGTATCAACAAAAGTACTAGAGGAAGTATAAGCTTCATTGTTAGAGCAACAAGGCAAGGAGAGCAATTCATCACAAGATGTACTAACATTGTGAGTAGATGGATTACGAGGACTAACACATGGCAAGATAGCATTTTGACTTGAAGTAGTGCTAGTATCCACATGAGGCTCACTAGATGTTACCTTGATACTCATAGCCTCATGAGCTATCTTTAGCACATTATGGGATACTAGAAGATCATCATGAGAGCTTGTGAGGTTTACATGACTTTCTTCGAAATTCCCATAATTGCCAGATAGCAACTCAAGTTGAGCCCTTAGCTCAACATTCTCCTTCAAAATGGATGCTTCACTAGAAATAGAGTTAGTAGCACAAGCATCATCAATAATAGCAAGAGGAGAAGGCAACTTGGCAAGCTCTTTAGAATATGAAGCTTTAAGATGAGCATGAGACTCGGTGAGTTTGATGAGCTCAATCTTAATGACCCTTGAGCCATTTTCGAGGTGCTCAAAATCCTCGAGGAGTTTAGCATGTGTAACTTCAAGCTTCTCATTTTTAGTTTCAAAATCATTAGCCACCTCGAGAGCTCTATCACGGGATTCCTTTATTCTAGATAGTTCTAGAGCAAAAGTCTCCTCAAGAGATTCCTTGGTGGTTTGTTCAAGTTCAAGAGCTTGCGAGAGGTCGGCAATGTCATTAGCGTAATCACGCTCATGACTTTCCATTTTCTCAATGGTGACCTCATGCTCCTCTAGATGATATTCCAACTCCTCTATATATTTCTTGCCCTTAATGGCAATATATATGATTTCCATGAAGTTGGAACGAGCCATTTTATTCCTATGAAGAGCTTTAAAAATCATTTCCCCCTTAATTTTTAAGGAGGCAACATTATCATTCTCTTCATCATTATCAACATCATCATCATTGTCATCATCACTATCATCACAAGATATATTGGGATTCAAAGTGGGAGATACCTTTGAAGCCTTAGCCATAAGGCAAAATGCAATAGATGATGATGTAGGATCCCTTGAAGCACCATTCAGAACTACATCTTGTTCCGTGGGGTGTTGGGTTTCCTCTACATTGTTAGCATAACAATTCGAGGAAATAGATGCATTTTTATCATGGCAACAAGATATAGCAAGCATATCATCATGAGTTTTAGTCAAGCAATTTCTACATGATATGCAAGGACTATCAACACAAGCATGTGAAACATGTAGGGTGCTCGAAGTGTTAAAGTCCAAAGAATATGCATTGCAATAAGATAGTGATGAAGGATCATCCACAATAAGTATACTATCATCATTGCAATGACCAACACTACTCACCATATCATTACCTTGTGGCAAACCACATGTAGGTGAAGTAGAAGAAGTTGAGAAGACAACACGGTCGGAGGTGGAGGGAGAACAATCATTCCCACAATTCTTGGACACACCATATTTATCTTGAAGCTTTGTCCACAACTCATGAGCATCCCAGAACGGCATGAGTTGAAATATAACTACATTGCTCAAAGCATTAAAAAGCGGTGCCCCCATGTTTGGTTTTGGTAATTGATGACAATCTCTATGGACTAATGGTTGCCTTGAGTTATATTTATAGGTTTTGTCCATAGGCTTTTCTTGGAGTTCATTTGTTGGTTTCAAGGAGAGTTTGTGATGACCAAGGTGCTATTAAGGAATTATCCAAATATTGGTCTTGTGGATGTTGAGCATATTGCAATCATGTCTTGAAGAAGAAGAGTTTGTGATCATTCATGTTTACCTTCAAGACATCATCCAAATGAAGAGAGTTGGAAAGATTCAAGGTTGATCAAAACTAAGTCAAAGAATGAATCAAGTTGATCAACACACAAAGTGTAGAAGATGTACCGAGAGGGATCAAGCAATCCCATGGTATGGTAAGCATTGTCAATCACGCTTTGTGTACTAACCCATGGTCTTTGTGAGAGTTCTTTGTGGGGTTAGGTTGCGGCGTGCAAGTTCAAGTGGAGCATCACGAAGAGATCAAGTGCTTTAAGCTTGCCATCCATTGTGGTGACAATGGACTTGTGAAGATATGTCGAAGAGTGGCTCACCCGTAGTGGAGTATGGGGGAGCAATCTACTAGTCTTCACCGAGCCAACACAATCAAGAAAGATGGTCCAACTTGAGGAAGTCAAGATCATCTACATCTAGCTCAAGTGGACTCTGTGCAAAGCAAAGGTTTTCCCTTGATAGGTTTTCTATTTTACCGGTCTCATGGTGGTAGTTGGGAGACCGGGTTATAGGATCGTTTGCCGTACTATCAAGGGGGGCTCTCAAGTTGGTAGCTTGATCATATCGTTAGTAGAAAGCTCAAACCATTGCATCCTTGCATCATGTTTCTTGGTTCTTGTTTGGTTCTCTTTGTGAGTTTTAGAGCTTATGGTCATCTTGATGACAAGCTTGAGTTCATCGAAAACGGAGTTCACATGCGTCTTCTATGATGTTTTCGGTGTTGGAGGTTTTACCGGTCTTATCCGAGGAAGGGTTCTCACCATTTTCTTATGGGCATTTTCTAATTTGCTTCTTATTGATATTTCTTTCAAGATTGTTTTAGCCCTTGTCGCTATCTTTCCAACAAACTTGGTTTCATCGAATTCGGAGTCCGTTTGCAAAAGTTGTGGCAGTTTTGGCGTTCTGAAAAGGCTGCAGCGGTACTACCGCGAATTGGAGCGGACGTAATTTTTTACCACCGCTCCAGAGCGGTACTACCATGGCTCCTACAGCGGTAGTACCTCTCCGGACCAAAAACTCGTCCCAAGTCCCGCGGTGGTAGGCCCGGATGTAATTTTTTAGTACCGCTCGCAAGTAGTAGTACCGCTACCCTTAGAAGTAGTACCGCTACCCATAGCGGTAGTACCATGAGGTCAAGCGGTACTACCGCTCCGACGGTTCTTCTGGCCTTTTTGCCTCCTCGCTGTTGTTTTTCAAAGGGGTACTACCGCCCTAGCGGTAGTACCGCTCCTTGTAGCGGTAGTACCGCTCTGTGCGGGTTGTGAGCATAATGGTTGGATTTTTCCCCACCTATAAAAGGGGGTCTTTGCCGGGGAAACTGATCCACGAGCACCTATGGGACCGGCGGACCGAGTCCCTTTCGGTTCGTCGGGGGTGGAGATCGCACGAAGAGCAAATCGAGCCGAAGCACACGAGCAGTTTACCCAGGTTCGGGCCGCACGGATGCGTAAAACCCTACTCCTGCTTTGTGGTTTGTATTGAGTTCTTGCTCGGGAGCGCTGAGTGCTACAGTACACACCAGCAGCTAATGAGACCGAGCGTGAGTGTTCTCTCCTCCGTTCGAACCCCCTTCTACGTTGCGCATGGGCCTCCTTTTATATGCTCAAGGGGTCACCGACAGGTGGCAACGTAGGCAAGGGTAAAAATGGAAAGGTGTTGCGGTTGGTACAACTACCTGTACAGTGTATCATACCTAACCCTAACAGCAGCGGACAAATGCATTGAATGCCCGTCTGCGTCGCCCAAATAGTGCAAAAGGGACCGTCAGGGACGCCACCGCTCGCCACGATGGCAATCTTGTCAGCGCCGCTTGCCACCGCGTACCGCTGGCTGCACAGCCTCCCGCCACGAACGCCTGGAAGGGTCCTAGAGCGACACGTTGGTGGACGTGCTGGAGCGCGGGTACAGGGTGGTAGCTTTCCGCGGCAAGCGCCTTGCCGCGGTCGTTGTCTTGTCGCGTCCGGGAGCTTGCCGCTCACCGGGCCTTACCGGGACGCGTGGCGCGTCGTGGCAAGTTCCTTGAGATGCCTTGGTTGGCCTTCCCGGCAAGCTCCTCTTGCCGGGGTCTCGTCTCCTTGGCTTGAATACTTTGTTCTTGAATGGCTCCAAATGAACCACGGAGGGCCTTGGCGGTCACCCGGCAAGCCTTGCCGCGGGATGCTGCGACTGCCCGTGCACAAGTTCGGGATACTAGGGTACCCCTACTCTAGTACACCGACAGGAGCTCCCGGGCCTGGGCCATTCACGGTGCTGAGCGCTGTTGGGCCAGGCCCAAAACAGGGCATGAGCAAGCGCGGCCTGGGTTACGCCGTATCTTTCTCCGTATCAACCGTGCCCTCCCCGAACGGCACGCGTTGAATGCGGCGTCGTGGGAGAGATCGTGGGTGGTTTCTTTATTCGGAAAGGCGGAATGTCCGCCCCCTCCCTCCTTATAGGCAGGGGAAGCAGGGGCAGTTCGCCCATTCGCCGGTCCGCTCCCCCCTCTTCCAAAGTTAAAAGAGAGCAGCCCTCTGCCCCCCATCGCCACCAGCACCACCAACGCCGTCGACCTCCCCCACCACTTCCGCCATGGCTCCGAAAACCGAGAAGGGGAAGGCCGTGAAGTCGATCGAGGTGCAGCGGCTCGTGGCGCTGCGAAAGGAGCGGGCAATCTCCCCCCCCCAAGCTCGCCGCAAGGGAGCTGAGGGAGTACTACTACCTCTTCTGGTCGGGGGAGACGCGCGCATCCGCGCACGAAGGTACTTCCAGCCGTCGCTTCGGGAATGGCTCCAAATGGATATCCTTTCTTCGCCTTGTTCTTCTACTGCGGGCTCTGCCCGCCTTTCTCTAAGTTCTTCTGTGATATTATGAACACCTACGGGTTCCGCCTCCTTGATTTCACCCCCAATGCCGTTCTGACCATGGCCGTTTTCGCACATCTCTGCGAAAACTTTGTCGGAGTCTATCCGAATGTAGCCCTTTTTCGCCACTTCTTTATGCCCCGAGTTGAGAGAGGAGAGCCTCTATCCGGCGGAATCGCCTGGATCTCGAAAGCCGGCAAGAAGGACGCTTATCTTGAGGGATTGTTCCGCGGCAAGTGGGAGGAATGGAGAGCAAACTGGTGCTGGATTGTTGAGGAGAACCCGCAGCCGTTTACCGCCCGACGCCAAACCCCAGTAGTGCGCGGCAGCGATTGGAGCAACGTGGCCCCGGAAGACGTCAGGCTAAAGATTGCCGTCACCCGGATCCAACACCTCAGGCTTGCCGGGCTCACTGTAGGTGCGGTTGGCGCAGATTTTCTTCGCCGCCGCATCGCCCCCCTGCAGGAGAGGAGGAGACCCGCCTGGGAATTCAAGAATGCGGCGGACATCATGAGGCTGCGCCCGGGCCTCAACTTCAACTTCACTGTTCTGGAGCTTAACGCGATGCTCCAGGAGCTGTTCAAGTACGACCCTGAACATCCCGAAGTGTTCAGGTTGCCGAAGGACGTCGTTCCGCTATGCAACAACTCCGCGCTCAACCGCATCCGTGCAATGATGCCGCTGTGCGACTCGCATGGAATCGTCCCAACTTGGCAAGAGCCTGAAGACGTCGTCGTGCAGGAGTTCTTCGACGGCTTGGTAGAAAAACTAGTCCGCTCCGACGAAAAGAAAGGCCTCACTCGCGACACCACCCATGCGGAGATGAAGCGCATCGCCACCAGGCTGGAAGAGGCGGCGGCAGCCGCAACCGCGGGCGAGTTTGGATTCACCATGGAGGAGGCAGAGGCAGTAGAGGCGTCAAGCCTTGCCGAGCGAGGAAGGGCTTGCCGGGCATGACGTCGAGTCGAGCAAGCCCGCCGAGGATACGAGCGGCTCGTTGGTGATCGACTCCTCTTCCTCCTCATCTTTGGGCAGCTCGCCGCCAGCAGAGCCCCCGGCTCCACCAAGAAGGCGTCTCCGCAAGGCCGGGGACGTAGCGGAGTGGCAGACGAGTCGACAGCCGCCGCGCCGTGCGACGCGCTCCACCGCGGCAAGTACTGTTGCCGCGGGAGCACCTCACGCTGTTGCGGCAACTGGAGCGGGGTCCAGCCGGACCACCGCTTCTGCTCCTGCCACTTCTCACGCCGCGGCGACAACCTGAGCGGGGTCGTCTCGGACCACCGCCACTGCTCCCGCCAAGCGGCCAAAGGAACCTACTCCTCCGCCTCTTTGCGCCGGAGGCGAGCCAGACTTCGACTTCTCCGCGCTCAGCTCCGACGAGGAAGAAGAAGAGTAAGATTCTTTGTTGTATTTGTAGTTCTTCAATTCTTGCTGTTTTGTCTTGTATCTCATTCGCTTTACTCCGAACTTGTTCCTTTTTAGGACTCTGGCCCAGAGAGCGGCGAAGAGAGCCAAGGTCCCGGCGAGGAGAGAGGTGATTATCGTCGAGGACGAACCCACCGCGACAGCAGAGGATGTGCCCGAGACCACCTTGCCGGACCCGGCAAGCATTCTCAAGAGCAGCCCCCAGCGCAGCCCCCAGCGTAAGTATATGGTTTGCTTTCCGCTGTTAGGCGCGCATGGATGCTCTTTCTTTGCTGACATCTGATTGTTGGTTTGCGTAGGAGCAGAGCAGCCCCTCCAGGAGCGCAGGGAGGCCGCCCCCGACAAGCCATCTGCTTCGACTACGCCGCCAAGGGAGAGTTCTCCGGCAAGGGTCTCCCTGGCAAGGGAGAGTTCTCTGCCAAGGGAGAGCCCTCCGGCAAGGAAGACTGCAGAACCCGGCGCAGGTAATCCTCTTGCTTCAAAACTTCCCTTGGGTTCTTCTTCTTTTGATCTTCTTTTTGGATATTTGCTTGACTTTTCTCCCTTCTTCGGCTGACAGACCCATCTGCTGCGGAGCCGATGAAGACCGAGGTTGCTGCCGACAACGCCGTTGCCACCGAAGAAGCAGCCGGCGCTGATGATCCCGCCGGCGAAGAGGCCGCCAAAGCTGCCGCCACAGCAGCTGGCGAGGGGTCTGGCGATCGCACTGACGGCCCTGAGGCCGCAGGAGCGCCAGGCGCTACACCGACCGCCGATCCCTCCGCCGCTGCCGCGGCGCCAGGCTCCGAAGAGCCCCAGCCAGGCATCTACTTGAAGGCCGGCGATGGCGTCTTCATCAACCTCCCCTGGGCGTCAAGCTCCAGGGCGCCGGTCGAGGGAGAAATCTTCGATGGAGAGGTGCTTGCCTCCGCTGGGCTGACGCTAGTTGATGCGCCGAGCAGCAGCAGAGGCGAGCCTGAGGAGGAGCGGCTGCTGCGGAAGCTGGTGTCGCTCTACCGCGCCCGGTAGGCCAAGCTGGAGTCCCGAGAGGCGCTTGCCGCGAAGGTGGGAGATGACATCGAGAAGCGCACGGAGGAGCTCCGATGTCTTCACCAAGAAGCTCTCCGGTCCCTGGCAGAGGGGCGGGAGCAACTCGTTGAGGAGCAGAAGGCCTTCTTCCTCGAGAAGGCTGAAGTCGAAGAGCAACAACGGCTTGCCGCCGAGAAGCTGTCTGCGCAGGAGGGCGAGCTGGTGATATGTCCAAAACGTATCTATAATTTCTGCTTGCTCCATGCCTCTTTTGTGTGATATTGCTATGATATTTATGCACTTCCATACACTTTTGATCATATTTGGACTAACCTATTAACTCAGTGCACCACAGTGCCAGTTCCTGTTTTCTGCTGTTTTTCTATTTCAGGTTTCCCCCATATTAAAAGTGCTCCAAAAATTCCGGGAAAAATACAGGAAAAATCAGCGTACATGAAGCTTTGAGAAGAACCAAAGCGGGGCCAGAGGGGAGCCAGGGTTGGCCCAGGCGGCCACCTGGCGCGGCCCCACCCCTGGCCGCGCCAGGAGGGCGCCTGGGGCCCCAGCTCCGCCTCTGGTGACCCCCCTTCGCATATATATTCCTCTCGTCTCGAAACCGTCGAGGACGGAACCCTTTTTCGCGATCTCACCTCTGTTCCGCCGCCGCAGCGCTTCCAAGATCGGGAGCATCAGGAGAACTCTTCCCAGCACCCTGCCGGAGGGGAGAACCACCACCGGGAGCTTCTCCACCACCATGGACGCTTCCCGGATGAGTCGTGAGTAGTCCCCCTTGGACCATGGGTCCATGATCAGTAGCTATGTGATGTTCTCCTTCCCTCTTTGCTCTTCATGGTTTAGACCTCGTGAGCTGCCCTACATGATCGAGGCACATATGTAATCTTTCTGCTGTTGCTTAGTTGAGTTTGCTGGGATCTGATGGATTATGAGACTATGTTCAGATTGTGTTTGAGTAATATATTTGATTCACCTCTTTTATATTTATGTTCTTGAGTAATTCTTGCATGTTCTCCGTTGCTGTTTATTGCTTTGGCCAAGTAGTAGGTAGTAACTCCAAGAGGGAGCGTTATGCTTGATTGTGGGTTCATGCCCCCTGATGACTAGCTTGAGTGACAGAAACATCAGTCTAGGGGATGTGCTGTTGCCACAAGGGAGAAAACAATGGTGCTTGTACTTGCGGGTGCAAGGATTGTTTACTTTACGCAAAGTTCTTTTAATGCAGTTGTCTGTTGCTTTGAGTTTACACTTTGGGTGGTATTCGCAACTTAATACCAGCGAGATGTTCTGGATAGATATCTCAAGGTGGATGATTAGTAGTATATGCAGATGGATTTTGGTCTACTTGCCTTGGCGTACCGCCCATGCTTTTGAGCCTCTGCGTTTCTTTGCAGCATAGTTAGCATTGGTTTGCGCACATAATCCTGTCAATTGCCCAGCTGTAATTTGTTTACCTCGCTTTGCTGTTTTATCGTCTTTTGGGAGAGAGACATCACTAGTGAACATCATGGGACCCCGGTCCATATTACCACCACTGATCACACCTTCTATTTTACTTCCTGTCTTTATTTCCTAGTTGCAGTCATAGCTATCATTATTATCTCTTGTGTTTGATCCTTTGTAAAAGACAAGGTCGGAGGGATTGACAACCTCTCTGTACTCGTTGGGAGCAAAGTTATCTGTATCTGTGTGCAGGTCCTGTCAACCGCTAAGTTTCTGGCACCGTTGACACCTACTTGTCAACCCTCGGAGTCTCACGGGATTCGATCCTTGGTATCTTTGCCAAGGGAAATTTGCTGCTACGCTACATCTCAAACCTTCCACTTGGGGTAACCAACTAGGGGCGAGAAGCCATCAAGCAAAGTTTCTGGCGCCGTTGCCGGGGACTCCACTCTTCAAGATAGGGGAGTTGCATGCTATCTTTTATCTTTGCTTTTTAGTCTTGTTAGTTTACCTTTCAGTTTTTGCTTTAGTGTCCTCTATCAAAAAATCACAAAAAAATTATTTGCTTTTCTGTTAGCAGTCCTTTCTGTTTAGTCAAGCATGTTAGGATTTGGCACTTTGAGGGAATCAGAAGTTCTAGATTTCCATCAAAGGGATGGAGAAAATATGAAGAAGGCATGGGACATAATTTCTGATGCACATAGGAGAATTATGCCTTGGATACCTATAAAAAATGTGCTTAGAATTTTTTACCATGGTCTTTTTAAATGGTGTAAACACTCTCTTGATATTATAGCTGAAGGAGATTTCCTAGAGTGTGATGAAGCTAGAGCTCTTGAAATTATACATGGTCTATCTAGTTACTTTGTTTATGATCATAGTTTTGATACTGTCATAGATAGACTTGCTACTATTGAGAAGAGAATGGATGCTCTAGACTTGATGAAGGTAGAGAAACCCAAACCCAATAAGAGAGATATTCTGGAAATAGACAATGATTGGGAGCCTTTTGTTAGGATTAGCATCTCTAATCAAGACTTCCTTGCTTATTGTGATATTGGATCTATGGTTTCTACTATGCCAAAAATTGTTCATGATTCTTTAAAATTTAACATGGACAAATTATCATCCTATCATGAACATGCTAATGGAGATATTTCTGAGATCCAGGGAAGAATAAAAGACGTACCAGTTACATTCCTTAAAGGGATTGCAATGGTTGATTTCTTCATCATGAAGCCAAACCAAGGAAATATAGTGTTTGGAAGGGACTTCCTCCGAGCCGTAAAAGGCTTCATCGATATAGGTAAGGGACAAATCCGCCTACGCGGGAAGGCAAAAGGTACGTACCCCTTTCCTAGAAGGAACAAGGATGAACTTGTTGAGGAACCATTTGAAGCAATTTATAACTCCGATTATTATGATGACTTTTGATTCCTTCTTTTTGCATCATGCCTAGCTTAAAGGCATAAAAGAAAGCGCTTTTGGGAGGCAGCCCACAACGAATTAGGTTTTATTTTTTTTCTTTTGTTGTGTCCTGATGTTTGTTACTACAGTAGCATCATCATTGTATCTTTTCTTTTCAGCTTTGTGCCAAGTTTAGCCTCCGATTGCAAGAAAGTTCAAAAGTTGTGACGTGCTGTCCAGGAAACAGATTCTGTCATTGGACAGAAAAATTCGAATAAAATCACCAGATCATCTTTTTGATCTGAATTTTTTTTACAGCGTGCTCTATACAATTGGCTTTCGAGCATCTGTTCTGAGTTTTTTTATTTGAGTTGCAGAAGTGCCCCGAAAAAATTGTTTACTACCCGTTGGTCTGTTTTTCACAGATTCTGTCCTGTTTGCCTTTTCTTCGTTTTGCAAACCTTGAGCTTGCTTTTTCTTTGCAAAAACCTTTTGGCAATCTTGAGAAACAGTAACTCTTCAAGATTATCTTTATTTCCAGTAGGGAAAAGTTATTTTATTGTGGGTACTAACCTCGCTAATCAGATTATGATGAGTTATGTATGAAGGGAGTTTTCAAGTGTGCGAGGGAAGATGATAAAAGAAGATTCAGGAGGGTCAAACGCTCAAGCTTGGGGATGCCCCCATGCACCCCCAAGAAATATTCAAGAAGACTCAAGCGTCTAAGCTTGGGGATGCCCCCATGCATCCCCTTCTCCATCAACAATTATCAGTTCGTCTTTCGTTCCACTATATTTTAATCACTTCATGCGTTATGTGCTATGCTTGGAGCGTCTTGCTCTTAGTTTCCTTTTTAGTTTTCTTTAGCTTTGCTTGCTGTTCATAACAAGTTAGAACCCAGCTTTCTTTGTGTGGGAGAGAAACACGCTCCACTTCAACCTAGAACACAACATAGGATTTTCATGCTTATCTTTGTTGTGTGTGTTCTTTGTCTTTCCATAGCTGCTGTCATGTTTAGCCCTTAGTTTTCATGCTTTTCTTTTTAAAGAGCTTTTGTTTAGTTGGTTGCTGAACTCTCTTGAGTTTCCATGTTTATCTTGTTAAGAGAGTTTGCCTGTTGCACTGAGTTGTGTGTCTTAACTTAAAGTAGGTAATTGAGATTGCTATTTAATTTTAGTAGTAACTTGCAATAGTTTTGAGGTATTGCCATGAGTAATGTCTGAACTTTTGGTGTCAAGAGCTTTAGCCTATTAGTGATAGATGTCGTATTTTGGGCAATCCGTGTTTATTTTTGAAAACCTACAAAATAGTTGAGAACTTTAGCTACTAAATGGATCACTAATCTTTGGAGGGATCGAATATTAGAGTACACTCACGTACCATGAGCCAAGGATGCGCAAGGATAACCAAACCCCCATACACTCCTCCTCGGGGTACTTGTCTCTTTGTGAACCTCCTAATTAGATTGAGAGTTACCGATAATAAATGCATGAGTTCTTCGGACTAATGTGAGTATTCGAGAGTTGACACTTCCACCTAGCCATATTTTTCTAGCCTCTTCGGTACCGTGCATTGCCCTTTCTCACATCGAGAGTTGGCGCATACTTCATCAGTGCATCCAAATCCTTGGCACGATACGCTCTATCATCATAAGCCTCATTATATCCTTCCTCAAAACAGCCACCATACCTACCTATCAAGGCATTTCCATAGCCTTTCCGAGATACATTGCCATGCAACATCCATCTTCTCATGACTTGATCTTCATGTCATACATGCTTTTTGCTTGATCGATGAGCCGCATGCTAGTTGGGCCTTGCACTAATCATTGCTACATGACGCGCTAGTATCATTGCATATCCTGCTACACCGGCAGAGGCATACATTTGCATACATCATGATAGTTTCATTTTCTTTATGTTGAGTACTTTTGTAAAGTGTGAAAGATCTTCTATACTTCTTGTAATATATAGAGTGTTGCCCCTAAAGTGAGAAAAAGATCCCAAAGAGGACAAAATCAAAAGATCCCAAAGAGGACAAATGAGAGTTAAAATAGAAAGAGCCATTGAGGCCACACAAAAAAAAAAGAGAAAAAGAAATAAAAAGAGAGAAGGGGGCACACTACTATTCCTTTTGAGAGATCCACACTCGTACTCCATCTTATACCTTGTACTCCATAGAGATTATCATTCATGCATATAGCTATGCGGGGACCTTCACACTATAGAACTTGGCTTGTATATTCCAATGATGAGCCTCCTCAAAAGAGCTCTAGGTCTTCTTGAGCAAGCAAGTTGGATGCACCCCCACTAGTTCCATTGGAGAGCTTACCTTAGCTCATATGTGCATCCGTTGCATGGCAATCCCTACTCCTCACATCATATCTATCATTTGGCTTTCTCTCGCCTATGATTGTCCTCATTGATGTGAGCCTTTCACACCTTTTTTGTCTTCCCCCTCCATCATTTTTCTCTTTTTGCCATCCTAAGTGTCAACTTTCTTGCTTACGCTCATCCATTGCATGAGTGCTCAAAATATCGAAAGGGAGTGGATCATTTTGACTTGTACCTGGCCGGTGGTCTGGGGATGAGTCAAGATAAGATTCCAAAGAAGACCAAGTGTGAAACTTTAGTAGATTAAGTTCTCAACAATGCAAAAACTATGTTTCACTCTTTCGTATATCCCTATCCCCTTTCTTGCATGCAAACACCATTTGGAGACATTCGAGTCACGGACAGCGAGAGCTCTTGCACCTTTATGTTCTTATGTTGCTTGTTACAATGCTAATATAGACTCTTGCTTGTTATGACTTGAATTGAATTACATGCCTTGATTGCTTTACTTAAAAAGTTCTTATATGGTTGGTAGCATGTCACCACAGAAATTATGCTTGTTATCATTTACCTACTCGAGGACGAGCAGGAATTAAGCTTGGGGATGTTGATACGTCCAAAACGTATCTATAATTTCTGCTTGCTCCATGCCTCTTTTGTGTGATATTGCTATGATATTTATGCACTTCCATACACTTTTGATCCTATTTGGACTAACCTATTAACTCAGTGCACCACACTGCCAGTTCCTGTTTTCTGCTGTTTTTCTATTTCAGGTTTCCCCCATATTAAAAGTGCTCCAAAAATTCCGGGAAAAATACAGGAAAAATCAGCGTACAGGAAGCTTCGAGAAGAACCAAAGCGTGGCCAGAGGGGAGCTAGGGGTGGCCCAGGCGGCCACCTGGCGCGGCCCCACCCCTGGCCGCGCCAGGGGGGCACCTGGGGCCCCGGCTCCGCCTCTGGTGACCCCCCTTCGCATATATATTCCTCTCGTACCGAAACCCTCGAAGATGGAACCCTTTTTCGCGATCTCGCCTCTGTTCCGCCGCCGCAGCGCTTCCAAGATCGGGAGCATCAGGAGAACTCTTCCCGGCACCCTGCCGGAGGGGAGAACCACCACCAGGAGCTTCTCCACCACCATGGACGCTTCCCGGATGAGTCGTGAGTAGTCCCCCTTGGACCATGGGTCCATGATCAGTAGCTATGTGATGTTCTCCTTCCCTCTTTGCTCTTCATGGTTTAGACCTCGTGAGCTGCCCTACATGATCGAGGCACATATGCAATCTTTCTGCTGTTGCTTAGTTGAGTTTGCTGGGATCTGATGGATTATGAGACTATGTTCAGATTGTGTTTAAGTAATATATTTGATTCACCTCTTTTATATTTATGTTCTTGAGTAATTCTTGCATGTTCTCCGTTGCTGTTTATTGCTTTGGCCAAGTAGTAGGTAGTAACTCCAAGAGGGAGCGTTATGCTTGATTGTGGGTTCATGCCCCCTGATGACTAGCTTGAGTGACAGAAACATGAGTCTAGGGGATGTGCTGTTGCCACAAGGGAGAAAACAATGGTGCTTGTACTTGCGGGTGCAAGGATTGTTTACTTTACACAAAGTTCTTTTAATGCAGTTGTCTGTTGCTTTGAGTTTACACTTTGGGTGGGATTCACAATTTAATACCAGCGAGATGTTCTGGATAGATATCTCAAGGTGGATGATTAGTAGTAGATGCAGATGGATTTCGGTCTACTTGCCTTGGCGTACCACCCATGCTTTTGAGCCTCTGCCTTTCTTTGCAGCATAGTTAGCATTGGTTTGTGCACATAATCCTGTCAATTGCCCAGCTGTAATTTGTTTACCTCGCTTTGCTGTTTTATCGTCTTTTGGGAGAGAGACATCACTAGTGAACATCATGGGACCCCGGTCCATATTACCACCACTGATCACACCTTCTATTTTACTTCCTGTCTTTATTTCCTAGTTCCAGTCATAGCTATCATTATTATCTCTTGTGTTTGATCCTTTATAAACGACAAGGCCGGAGGGATTGACAACCTCTCTGTACTCGTTGGGAGCAAAGTTATCTGTATCTGTGTGCAGGTCCTGTCAACCGCTAAGTTTCTGGCGCCGTTGACACCTACTTGTCGACCCTCGGAGTCTCACGGGATTCGATCCTTGGTATCTTTGCCAAGGGAAATTTGCTGCTACGCTACATCTCAAACCTTCCACTTGGGGTAACCAACGAGGGGAGAGAAGCCATCAGCTGGCGCAGCGGAAGGTCAACCTCGACAGCCACGAGGAGGAGCTTGCCGCGCGCGAGCAATCATTCGGCGGAGCCCTCAAGCAAGCAGATGATGTTGCCGCAGCCGCCGAGGCCGCCAAGAAGGAGTTGGAGACGAAGGTGGCGTAGCTGGAGGCCGATCTCAAGGCGAGAGGTGAAGAGCTTGCCGCGCTCAAGCATGAGCGGGAGAAGGACGCCTACAACAACTCAGAGCTGCAGGTTCGTCTTGCCGAGAAGGGCAAGGAGCTTGCCGCCGCCAAGGACTCCAACGCAGATCTTGAGTTGAAGCTCACCACTTTGACCAAGACGCTGGACGATGCCAGGGAGCAGGAGGTGGCCCTGAAGGAGGAGATCAAGGCCGACAAGGCGCAGCTGGAGAGTGCTGCTGCCGCCCAGAACACTTTTAGGGAGAATGTAGAGCACTGGACGGAGGGTCTCGTGAATGTTGCTGCATATATCGACAGGGAGCTGGCGCAGCTAGGGATGGAGGATTTCGGGTATCCCTCCGATGAGAACCTCCAACCCAGCGCCAAGCTCACCTTGTTCTTCAAAGGCGTGGCGACGGCCCTCCAGCGACTCCGGGAGAAGATCCCAAAGCAGTTGGCCGGCGAGTCGCGCAAGTTCTGTGCGGGAGCTCTTCAAAAGGTGTTGGTGAAGGTGGCCTTCCGCAATCCGGGCCTCAACCTCACCAACGTCCTCAAGACCCTGCCGCCAGATGCTGATCTGGAGGCACTCAAGACCCTTGTCGCACCCATTGTGGACAAGGTGAGCGGGATCAAGAGGGTTGAGGGCGATCGCGTAGACTAGGCCGCCCGTTCTTCTTTTCTTGTCGCTACAGGTCATGTTATGAGAACAATTTGTTAGAGCCGCGACAAGCTATCTTGTATTATAACTCTATTTTGGGTAATGATCGCAATGTTATTTCCTTTACTTGATTCCTTCCTTTGTATGTTTTTGCCCTACGCTTTTAGGGAACTTGCCGGGGCAGGCACCTTAGCCGCGAGCGCTGAGTGCGGGACGTCAGAAGCCTGCTGGCGGTGCCGCTACCGACAAGAAACCTTGTCGCAACTAGTCGCAGCTCGCTTAAGTTGTTGAGCGGACTCGAAACAAAGTAAGGGCGCAACTAGCTACGAGTTGGTTCCTCCGCGCACAGGTTTTCCATACAAAGTGCGGTCGTTCAAGGAAGATAACTTAAAATTAAAAAGTCTGATTGCTCAAACTTTGGCAACTTAGCTTTTCTATTGTCTGCTTCCCGGCAAGGCGAAACTTTCTTGAACGACGCCTGGTCCATACCATTATCTTCTCCTCCCCCCCAGCAAACTTGTGGGCGAGGGAACCTTCCTTTCCTTGAGAATAAGAAAGAAGAGAAAATAAAGATATGGAGCCTTACGGCTCGTTATTGCTTACCGGGGGTTGGTGCTGCACAAAGTGTCAGATAACACATGCAAAAAATAGAAAGCATGAAATTGACAAGATGTGCGGAGCACATGAGCTTTACTTATGCACGGGGTTTGCGCCCGGCTTTGTACAAAGGATTACATGCAACAGCGGCAAGACTTGTACAAAAGGTGGTTGCCGGAATAGGTTCCGGCAACCGCGCCTTACGGGTAAAACTTACGAAGATGCTCAATGTTCCAGGAGTTGCTCACCGGAATGCCATCTTTGGTCTCAAGGCGGACAGCGCCAGGCCTAGTGACTCGTTTCACCCGGTAAGGGCCTTCCCACTTCGGCGTCAACTTGTTGGAATTCTTGGCGAACTGAACACGCCGAAGAACAAGGTCGCCTTCCTCGAGACTTCTGGCGTTAACTTTGCGGCTATGGTAGCGGCGCAAAGCTTGCTGGTAGCGAGCAGCTCGCACAGCAGCCTGAAGACGGTCTTCCTCAAGGAGCAGCGTGTCATCTTGTCGCATCTGCTCTTGCTCAAGCTCATCATAAGCGAGCACTCGAGGTGACCCGTATACGAGTTCCGTAGGGAGAACTGCCTCTGCTCCATAGACTAGAGCGAAAGGTGTCTGGCCAGTGGCTCGATTTGGCGTCGTCCTGATCGACCAAAGAACCACCGGCAGCTCCTCAATCCAGTTTCTTCCGCACTTGTGCAGCCTGTCGAAAGTCCTGGTCTTGAGCCCACGCAGCACTTCAGCATTTGCCCTCTCCGCTTGACCGTTGCTTCTCGGGTGAGCAACAGAAGCGGAGCAGACCTTGGCACCAAGATCTTGACGTATTGCATGAAGGTGCGGCTCGTGAATTGTGTATCGTTGTCGGTAATGATCCTGTTAGGGATCCCGAAACGGCAAACAATCGACCTGAAGAACTTGACTGCTGACGGTGCTGTCACCTTCCTCACTGCTTCCACTTCCGACCACTTTGTGAACTTGTCAATTGCAACGTACAAGTACTCAAAGCCCTCGACTGCGCGGGGAAAGGGGCCGAGGATGTCGAGCCCCCAGACCGAAAATGGCCAGGATAAAGGGATCGCCTGGAGAGCTTGAGCTGGCTGGTGTATCTGCTTGGAATGGAACTGGCACGCTTCACACTTGGTTACTTGTGCAGTTGCATCCTGGAGGGCTATCGGCCAAAAGAAACCTTGCCGGAATGCTTTGCCGGACAGTGCTCTCGCGCCAATGTGGTGACCACATATGCCTCCATGTATCTCTACCAACAGCTTTTGTCCGTCTTCCCGGTGAATACACTTCAATTTCACACCATTGAGTCTCCTTCTGTACAGTGTGTTGTCGACAAACTGGTACATACTTGACTGCCGGGCTACTCTTTCCGCTTCTTCTTGCTCTTCGGGAAGTTCTCCTGTCTGAAGGAAACGGACAATCTGCTGTGCCCATGCTGGAGCTTGTGGCTCGACAACAAGGACTAAAGGCACATCAGCTGCTGCAGGAACATCCGCTTCTACGGCGAGAGCCTGCGGCTCAGCCGGAGCTTGACGTTCCCCGGCAAGCTTGCCGGAGCAAAACTTGTCGGGAGCGTCTGCTTCAACGGAACAAACCCTAGGGCTTGCCGGAGCAGACTGCTCCTTGATACGTCCAAAATGCATCACTATTTTATATCGTAATTCATCCTTATTCATTGATATATTTCACATTACGATGATGTTCTTATGTTGTTTTGGCCTATTTTACACAGTTTGCAACTCTCCGGTGCCGAAGCAGCAGACGCAGGATTCAGCGGTAAAAAGTGAACGCTGAGTTGCTGAAGAAGAATACCTCTAAATTACCTGAAAATCGACGGAGGGTATTTTCCAGAAGGATCACGAAGATACGCAAAAGAGCAACCAGAGGGGGGCCACAGGGTGCCCAGGCGGCCAACTGGCGCGGCCCCCACTCTGGCCGCGCCAGGAGGGCGCCTGGAGCCCCTGGCACACTCCAGGTTTCCCCCTTTGGCCCATATACTCCTCGTCATCCAGAAACCCTAAAAAGGAGAGGGTTGACGGAGTTCCGCCGCCGCTCTGTGGCGGAAACCTACAGAGAAGAAAAGCCATCTCCGGCGGGCAGATTCCGCCGGGGAGATCACCTCCCGGAAGGGGTGATCATCGCCATCGTCATCACCATCGTCACGGGCATCATCGAGATCATCATCAACATCATCCCCAACATCAGCACCATCTCCATCTTCATCCAATCTCATCTCACAATTGCAACTTGTGTTGTAATCCGTACTATCTATCCTCTCTACTCAATCGGTGTTGATTACTACTTTGTGGTGAATGCTATTGAGTTTTGTTGGAGAAATATCATTATGTCCAGATTGTTTATGACCCATCTATCTCCACTGATCATGATCTCTTTTATGTCTTGTGAGTAGTTACTTTAGTTCTTGAGGACATGGGAGAAGTCTTGTTGTTAGTAGTCATATGATGTTGAAGTAATATGTGTTGTTTGATACTTAAGTTGTGTTGTTATTTTCCTAGTGGTGTTGTGTGAGTCGAACACTCAACACTTCGCCTTATTAAGGACCTAGGGGAATACATTGTGTACAAAGAATGCTTACGGTGGGTTGCCGGAGTGACAGAAACCTGAACCCCGACAGTTAGGTTTTTGCCTTAAATACTATCTTGTATTTGCGGATGCTTGCAAGGTGTTTAATCATAAGAGTGCACTCATCTTAGTCTAGAGGGTGTACTAGCATAGGTCCACCCACTCAACACTTATCAACACATCACATAGTACCGATACGGAATATGGTGAAAGCACATGACTACCTCTCCCGTGTGTCCTCAAGAACACTTTAGCCTTTATAAGTTCAGTTGCTAGGCCTCTCCTTTGCTCAGAAAGGATTGGGCCACTTTTTACTCTCCAGTGCCTTTTACTTTGCTCGCTTTTACTTTCCTGTTGCTTATATCAAGAAAACCCCTAAAAAGTTATCTTTCAGTGCTTGCAGTTATTCATTGCTCAGAATCACTTATCAATACCTTCTGCTCCTCGTTGGGTTCGACACTCTTACTTATCAAAAACGCTGCAATAGATCCCTTACGGTTGTGGGTCATCAAGTACCGTTTTCTGGCGCCGTTGCCGGGGAGTGTAGCGCTATTGGTAAGTGAAGCTGGTAAGGAATTTTTTATATTTCTGTTTTTATTTTGCTGTTGCTGCTCTTTGTCCTTATGGACAGCCTTGCTATTGGATCGTTGCTTGTGGGAAGACGCCCCACATCTGTGGTGGTTGCTCCTCCCCCTACTGAAATTGTGCCCTATAAAATACCAGCTGGTATTATCGATTATGTTTTGGCTAATCGTTATGCAGGAGACAGACATCCCTGTGAACACTTGCTATATCTGTCACAACTATGTTCATTATTTAAGCTTGCAGGTGTATCAATGGAGTTTTTCATGAGGAAATTGTTCTCCGTATCGCTTATAGATAAAGCTTCAGATTGGTATAAGCTTCTCGATAACTCACACTTGCTTGATTGGCAAGAGCTTATGTCTCTCTTTTATACCAAGTTTTACCCTCTTCATGAAATTCATCGAGACAGGAACTATATCTATAACTTTAGGTCTCGTGACGGAGAAAGCATTTCTCAAGCTTGGGGGAGATTGAAGTCCCTAATGCTCAAATGTCCTATTCATGAGCTCCCCAAGAAAATTATACTTACAAATTTTTATGCCAGGCTTTCTCGTCAGGATAAGGAGATGTTGGATGCCTCCTCTAGTGGGGTATTTCAGACGAAGAGTGTTGAAGAAAGGTGGGATCTCATTGAAAGGATCTTGAGGAATACCGAAGATTGGGAAATCGATAAAGGTATTGAACCCGCTATAAATTATGAGCATGATTATATTGAGAGCTATGTGAAAACTGATTACTTCAATACCTTTTGCTCTAAGATTGGTCTTGATTCCCATCTAATGATTGATTTCTGTAAGGATTTTGCCTCTCACGTTGATTCTTTTAAAAAGAAGAGAGATCAGCATCATGAACCTTTCAAAGAGTTACCTGTTGATATTCATGTTGCTGACCCTATTTTGCCTACAGTTATATATGAAAAGCCTCCTTTTCCCGAAAGGATAAGGAAGCACTCTCTTGTGACAGGCATAATAAATAAAAGTGAGAGAAGAATTGATGAGCCTGTGGACCAGATCAAGGTCGATCCTCAAGTTGCATTGGTTAAAGACCTTGTTACTAATGATGTTTTGGATTCCAATGTAAATTTTTGTGCTATATCCACTAACCTTGTCACAGCCAAGAATAAAGGCCCAATTTCAGGTACTCCAGTAGTATCTGTTAAAATAGGAGATCACAATTATTATGGGCTATGCGATTTGGGATCGAGTGCTAGTGCTATCCCCTATTCACTTTATCAAGAGATCATCGGTGAGATTTCACCTTGTGAACTTGAAGAAGTTGATGTTACCATTCATCTTGCAAACAAAGCAACTATCTCTCCTATCGGAATTGTGAGAGACGTTGAAGTTCTATGTGGAAAGGTAAAATACCCTACTGACTTTCTAGTACTTGGTTCAGTGAGGGACAATTTTTGTCCTATTATTTTTGGTAGACCTTTTCTCAGAACTTGTGGAGCTATAATAGATTGCAAGAAAGGTAAAGTTTCTGTTGAATTCAATGGAGAGCCATATGAATTTAATTTTTCCAAGTTCTCTAAGCAGCCTCGTGGTACCGATTTACCTAGTGATGATAAAATTATTGAAAGTATTGCTTCTATTGCTATTCCCCCTAATGATCCTTTGCAGCAATATATGGAGGACCACGAGAATGATTTGCATATGCGGGAAATAAATGAACTAGATGAGATATTCTTGAGACAACCTGCTATCCTGAAGCACAACCTTCCGGTTGAACCTTTGGGAATTTTGTTAAAACCAAAAGAAGACCCGGTGTTCGATCTTAAACCTCTCCCCGATACGCTCAAGTATGCTTATTTAGATGAAAAGAAAGTATATCCTGTTATTATCAACTCTAACCTTTCAGGATATGAAGAAGAGCGACTATTGGAAGTACTTCGTAAACACCGAGGTGCAATTGGTTATACCCTTGATGACCTTAAGGGGATTAGTCCATCTATCTGTCAACATACTATCAACCTTGAGACCGACGCTAAACTAGTTGTTGATCATCAACGACGGTTGAACCCGAAGATGATGGATGTTGTAAGAACTGAGATTCTCAAGCTTCTAGCCGCAGGTATTATCTACCCTATAGCTGATAGTAAGTGGGTAAGCCCGGTACATTGTGTTCCTAAGAAAGGAGGTACAACTGTGGTTCCTAATGATAAGAATGAACTAATACCTCAGAGAATTATTATTGGATATAGAATGTGTATTGATTACAGGAAGCTGAACAAGGCAACCAGGAAGGATCACTACCTGTTGCCGTTCATCAACCAAATGCTTGAAAGGTTATCCAAAAATACCCACTTTTGTTACCTCGATGGTTATTCTGGCTTCTCTCAAATTCATGTTAACACTGCTAATCAAGAGAAGACCGCTTTTACTTGTCCCTATGGTACTTATGCTTACAGGCGTATGCCTTTTGGGTTATGTAATGCCCCTGCTACTTTGCAAAGGTGTATGTCTGCTATCTTTCATGGTTTCTGTGAGGAGATTGTGGAAGTCTTCATGGACGATTTCTCCGTCTATGGAACTTCCTTTGACCATTGTCTCCACAACCTTAATAAAGCTTTGCAGAGATGTGAGGAGACAAATCTGGTACTCAACTGGGAGAAGTGCCACTTCATGGTTAACGAAGGAATTGTTCTTGGTCACAAGATTTCCGAAAGGGGAATTGAGGTGGACAAGGCCAAGATCGAAGCAATTGAGAGGATGCCCTATCCAAGGGACATCAAAGGTATTCACAGTTTTCTCGGTCATGCTGGTTTCTATAGAAGATTTATTAAAGACTTTTCTAAGACTTCAAGACCCCTCACTAATCTTCTCCAGAAGGACGTTCCTTTTGTATTTGATGAAGATTGTAAGGAGGCTTTTGAAGTTCTTAAGAAAGCTTTAATAACCGCTCCTATAGTACAACCACCTGACTGGAATTTACCTTTTGAGATTATGTGTGATGCTAGTGATTTTGTTGTTGGAGCTGTTTTAGGACAAAGGGTTGATAAGAAATTGAATGTTATACATTATGCTAGTAAAACCCTTGATAGTGCTCAAAAGAATTATGCTACTACTGAGAAGGAATTCTTAGCTGTAGTGTTTGCTTGTGATAAGTTTAGGCAGTATATTGTTGATTCCAAAGTTATTATTCATACTGACCATGCTGCCATTAAGTACCTTATGACAAAGAAGGATGCCAAGCCAAGACTTATTAGATGGGTACTCCTTCTTCAAGAATTTGATTTGCAGATTGTTGATAGGAAAGAGAAGACAATCCGGTGGCGGACAATCTTTCAAGGATGGAAGATATACCGCATGATCCCATCCCAGTCAACGACAGTTTTCCAGACGAGCAACTTGCCGTTGTAAAAGTACAATCTCTTTCCGATCCTTGGTTTGCAGATTATGCTAATTTTATCGTTGCGAAGTATTTGCCTCCAGGTTTAACATTTCAGCAAAGGAAGAAGTTCTTTCATGATTTGAGGCACTACTTTTGGGATGACCCACATCTTTTCAAAGAAGGTCCAGATGGGATCGTGAGAAGATGCATACCGGAACATGAGCAGAAGGACATTCTCAGACAATGTCATGATAGTCCCTATGGAGGGCATCATGCCGGTGAGAGGACCGCACATAAGGTTCTTGAATCAGGTTTTTATTGGCCTACTCTCTTTAAGGATGCTAGAAATTATGTTTTAGCCTGTGATAAATGTCAGAGAGTTGGTAACATTAGTAGAAGGAATGAGATGCCTATGAATTACTCACTAGTGATTGAACCTTTTGATTGTTGGGGTTTTGATTTTATGGGTCCTTTTCCTTCTTCGCACAAGTACACTCACATTTTAGTAGCTGTTGATTATGTGACCAAGTGGGTTGATGCAATCCCCACTGAAAGTGCTGATCACAAGACATCTTTGAAAATGCTCAAAGATGTGATTTTCCCTAGGTTTGGTGTACCTAGGTATCTCATGACTGATGGAGGATCACACTTCACGCATGGAGCTTTTAGAAAAGCTTTAGCCAAGTACGATGTCAATCATAGAATTGCTTCACCGTACCATCCTCAAACTAGTGGGCAAGTTGAGCTCACCAATAGAGAGATCAAGTTGATCTTACAGAAGACAGTAAATAGAAATAGAAAGGACTGGTCAAATAAGTTAGGAGATGCTTTGTGGGCGTATAGAACTGCTTACAAAAACCCCATGGGCATGTCCCCCTATAAGATGGTTTATGGCAAGGCTTGCCATTTGCCATTAGAATTAGAGCACAAAGCTTTCTGGGCTGTTAGAGAGCTTAATGCTGACCCAAAGTTAGCTGGTGAGAAGTGTCTCATGAACTTGACTTCTCTAGATGAGTGGAGAAGTGAAGCTTACGAGAGCGCTAAAATGTTCAAGGAAAAGGTAAAGAAGTGGCATGATAGGAGGATTCTGAAACGTGAATTTAATTTTGGTGATAAAGTTTTGTTGTTTAGATCCCGTTTCAGGTTTTCTCCAGGCAAACTACTTTCCAGGTGGGAAGGGCCATTTCATATTTAAGAAGTCTATCGGTCTGGTGCAATCAAGATTAACAATTTTGAAGGCACCAAACCTCAAGTTGAGAATGGGCAAAGACTTAAGCATTACATAGCAGGAGACCCTGTCAATGTTGATGTGAATATGATATACACAACAACTCACGAAGAACATGTTGCAACCCTGTTTCAGACACCAGCAGAAGCAGAATAAGAAAAGGTATGTATTACGGTACGGAAACATCGCGAACCGCCATAAAAGTTCCATATTATGAGTTTTTTGCAAAATTAGGAAAATTCTAAGCCTAAGTGGAGCCGGAGACAAGCTCCAGGGGGCCCAGGCGCCCCCCTGGCGCGGCCTACCTCCTGGCCGCGCCGGGAGGCCGCCTGGGCACCCAGGAGTCCGTCTCCGACCCCACTTTAGCTTGTTACCTTCCTTTCTGTGCAGAAATTTTTGCTATATATTTGCCCGGATTGTTCCAGCAACGAATCTCACGATTTCGTGTGTTTTCTTTTCGATCTGTTTCTGCCAGGGAAAAAGGTTATTGTTAGAGATGTCTTCTTGTGGCTCGAGCGGAGGGGACTTCTTGGGATGGCGTCTACGTCAAGTCCAGAAGGATCTTAATCAAGGGAAGCACGTTGACTGGGCTACCGAAGAAGAGATTGCTGCAATAAAAGCGGAGATGGAGCGCTCCGTGAGGGAGGAACTCAAGACTATCACTGCCCAACAACAAGGAGGCCCAAGCAATCCCATCATGGTGGGATCTGTCCAACCTCATTATGATCTTTCTCTTAACCTTTCAGGGCCCTCTACTTCACTTGAAGATCAACGTACGCTCTCCACCATCTCCGAGGCTTATCGCATCACCAATCAGCTGTGCGAAGATTTCCGTGTACTAAAGGTACAAGTGGAGATCTTGGAGAAGGAAAACCAAACCCTTCGCCGTGTCATAAGAGATTTGAAGAATCAACGTCAACAAGAATGAGGAGTGAAATCTCCTTGGGTAATGGCATCCCCTTGGCTTGTTCCAAGCTTGGGGGAGTGCCCGGTATCTTTATCTTTATCTTTTGTCTTTTAGAGTCAAGTAGAGTCATATCATGTCTAGGGAGGTTATTATATGAAATATGTGTGTGCATTGAGGTCTATCACTCCTTCTGTGGAGAGATTGTATCCGTGAGTGTGGAGTCGTCTATGATGGAATATTAATGAGAAGTCTATTGGTTCCTTTGCTGCACTCGGTATTCTCTTCACGCAATTGACCTTATATGATGATGCTTATGGGGAGTATTGACCTTATATCAGGTATGGCTTTGAAAACTTTATTTAATGTTGGCAAACATAGCTTTGGTCATAACAACAAGCATGATTTTCTTAAAGTAGCGACATAGCCAAAACCTTTATGTTATTATGCTTGAAGTGTTATGCTGACAAGGAAGACAACTTGATGTGTTATGCTTATTTTAATGTTTATGCTTTATATTGCTTTGCATCTTAGTCATCATCAATTGTCTGTTCTCTCAAAGCCTTTGCTAGCCTAAACTCTGTACTAAGCGAAATTTTGCTTGTGCATCCATACCCTTGAACCAATACCTTCCATATGAGTCCACCATACCTTCCTATTCGTGGTATTCCACTACCACCTCCTAAAGTATAGAATTTATGTGTTATCCTTAAATGTTAAAAATCTTCTATTTTGTGCCCCTGTTTTAGCTCATGAGGAAGTAGTAGTTAATTCATGATCTTTTTAAGTTGGACAAGTTTTACCCCGGGATTGCATGTCTAATCTGCAAACCCCTAATACAAGGAGGAACTGGCATGAGTGCGCCCGGCTCATAAAAGATAATACAACAAACAAACCCTCCTTCACGCTTTGTTCACGAGAAATCAGAAAACTTTGGCAGTAATAAACAAAGGAGATTAAGGGGATGTGATCGTCCCCGTGCGGGAGCCGTTCCTCGAAACTTGTCCAGTTTGAGAAGTAATTGAGTTATCTATTAGCATTCGTTGACAAATCATGCACCTCTCAAAACTTGTTTTCATTCTGTTTGATTTAAGGATAGCACATGAGTTTTCCCTACTTCCCTAGAGCAGGGCCTATCTCTTAGTTTTAGGTTGAGTCAGTTATTCCTACTTCCTTCTATTCCTAAAGAGAGCAGACATTTGATGTTGACGAGGATTCATTCATATAAAGTTGCATTAAGATTTGTCATATCATATCCTTGTTGACATTATCATTTGATAAGTAAGTTGTTTGTCAAGCCCAGCTAAAGCAAACATCTTCCTTTGTGTTAACACTTTCACTTCTTGCCTAATAACATGTTCTTTCAAAAGCTTCAATTAATCTCATCAAAACATAAAGAGAAAGAGCAAAAGTAAAAGCTATTAGTTGTTCTTTGACCAAAGGACATGTTTGCCATGATTTGATGAGTTTCATTAGCCCTACTTTCGATTATAAGTGTTACCACTCTTTTATAAGGGCCTTATGAGTTGACGATTGCTGTTGAGGATATTTGAGTTTGGTGAAGAAACTATGATGCTTCTTGTCCGTATTCTATTTATTGACACTTCACTCTCTAAACTTGTGGACAGGTTAACCGAGCTCAGTATTCGCTTGGGGACAAGCGAGGACTAAGCTTGGGGGTGTTGATACGTCCAAAATGCATCACTATTTTATATCGTAATTCATCCTTATTCATTGATATATTTCACATTACGATGATGTTCTTATGTTGTTTTGGCCTATTTTACACAGTTTGCAACTCTCCGGTGCCGAAGCAGCAGACGCAGGATTCAGCGGTAAAAAGTGGACGCTGAGTTGCTGAAGAAGAATACCTCCAAATTACCTGAAAATTGACGGAGGGTATTTTCCAGAAGGATCACGAAGATACGCAAAAGAGCAACCAGAGGGGGGCCACAGGGTGCCCAGGCGGCCACCTGGCGCGGCCCCCACCCTGGTCGCGCCGGGAGGGCGCCTGGAGCCCCTGGCCCACTCCAGGTTCCCCCCTTTGGCCTATATACTCCTCGTCATCCAGAAACCCTAAAAAGGTGAGAGTTGACGGAGTTCCGCCGCCGCTCCGTGGCGGAAACCTACAGAGAAGAAAAGCCATCTCCGGCGGGCAGATTCCGCCGGGGAGATCACCTCCCGGAAGGGGAGATCATCGCCATCGTCATCACCATCGTCACGGGCATCATCGAGATCATCATCAACATCATCCCCAACATCAGCACCATCTCCATCTTCATCCAATCTCATCTCACAATTGCAACTTGTGTTGTAATCCGTACTATCTATCCTCTCTACTCTATCGGTGTTGATTACTACTTTGTGGTGAATGCTATTGAGTTTTGTTGGAGAAATATCATTATGTCCAGATTGTTTATCACCCATCTATCTCCACTGATCATGATCTCTTTTATGTCTTGTGAGTAGTTACTTTAGTTCTTGAGGACATGGGAGAAGTCTTGTTGTTAGTAGTCATATGATGTTGAAGTAATATGTGTTGTTTGATACTTAAGTTGTGTTGTTATTTTCCTAGTGGTGTTGTGTGAGTCGAACACTCAACACTTCGCCTTATTAAGGACCTAGGGGAATACATTGTGTACAAAGAATGCTTACGGTGGGTTGCCGGAGTGATAGAAACCTGAACCCGAGTTCGCACGCTTTTGCACAAGGGAACAATGGATCATCGATCGTATTGCTATGGTTAGGCTTTTGCCTTAAATACTATCTTGTATTTGCGGATGCTTGCAAGGTGTTTAATCATAAGAGTGCACTCATCTTAGTCTATAGGGTGTACTAGCATAGGTCCACCCACTCAACACTTATCAACACATCACATAGTACCGATACGGAATATGGTGAAAGCACATGACTACCTCTCCCGTGTGTCCTCAAGAACACTTTAGCCTTTATAAGTTCAGTTGCTAGGCCTCTCCTTTGCTCAGAAAGGATTGGGCCACTTGTTACTCTCCAGTGCCTTTTACTTTGCTCGCTTTTACTTTCCTGTTGCTTTTATCAAGAAAACCCCTAAAAAGTTATCTTTCAGTGCTTGCCGTTATTCCTTGCTCAGAATCACTTATCAATACCTTCTGCTCCTCGTTGGGTTCGACACTCTTACTTATCGAAAACGCTGCAATAGATCCCTTACGGTTGTGGGTCATCACTCCTCAGCACTCTTGGTGTTGATCTTGGGGACCTTCTTGGCGGCGGCTTCGGGAAGCTCTGCCGGAAAATAGTCACCAGAAATCAACTTCCTCTTCTTGGTCTGTCCAGTTGATGGCGTTACAGACGGTTGAGTCAGCTTGAGCACGAAGATTCCTGGTTCCACAGGTAACTTAAGTGCGGCGCACTTCGACAGGCCATCTGCAATGCCATTCTGAGCTCTTGGAACATGCTCCATTTGCAGGCCGTCAAAGTGCTCTTCTAGCTTTCTCACTTCATCAACGTAGGCTTCCATCAATGGACTCTGATAACTCTTGTTAACTTGGCGGACGACAAGCTGCGAGTCACCCCTGACAATGAGCTTCTTGATCCCAAGGTCTGCCGCGATCCTGAGACCGGCAAGCAAACCTTCATACTCTGCGGTATTGTTTGTTGCTTGCTCCTTGGGAAAGTGCATCTGGACTACGTACTTGAGGTGCTCTCCGGTGGGTGCGACAAGCAGCACGCCAGCACCGGCGCCTTGTAGCGAGAAGGCACCATCAAAGTACATCAGCCACTCTTTGCTTCCTTCCTTGACGGGGATGCTCGTTTCTGGAATTTCTTCATCTGGTGTTGGCGTCCACTCTGCTATGAATTCTGCCAATGCTCTGCTTTGGATAGTTTAAGTGCTCTCAAACTTGAGGCCGAAGCTTGACAGTTCCAGTGCCCACTCAACAATCCTGCCTGTTGCTTCTGGATTCTGCAGTATCCTCTTCAGCGGAAAGCGAGTGACAACTGTGATCCCATGTGCTTGGAAGTAATGGCGCAGCTTTCTCGAGGCCATGAGAAGGCCGAAAAGCAATTTCTGCACACCAGAGTACCTTGACCTAGCCCCCTGCGGAAGGGAACTGACAAAGTAAACTGGGCGCTGCACCATTCTCTTCGGTATCTCCTCGCGTGCCTGCGCAGATCCATCTTTGTCGGGACCAGAGCTTGTCGGGGAAGCCCCCTGCTTGTCGCTGGATGCGCCTGCCGTGGTTGCTGGCTCATCATCTGCCTCCCTCTCCGCTACTAACGCAGCACTAACCACTTGATTGGTTGCCGCTAGATACAGCAGCAACTTCTCTTGTGGCTTAGGTGCGACAAGTATTGGAGTGGAGGACAGGTATCTCTTCAAGTCTTGCAGCGCAGCCTCCGCTTCCGGAGTCCATTTCATTGGACCTGCCTTTTTCAATATTTTGAAAAACGGCAGGGCGCGCTCAGCAGACTTAGAGATAAACCTGCTGAGAGCAGCCACGCAACCGGCAAGTCTTCGTACATCCTTGACGCGCTTTGGTGCTTCAATCTGCTCAATGGCCTTGATCTTGTCGGGATTGGCTTCAATTCCCCGCTGAGACACGAAGAACCCGAGAAGCTTGCCAGAAGGGACTCCAAACACACACTTCTCGGGGTTGAGCTTGAGGCTGATCTTGCGCAGATTTGCAAAGGTCTCGTCTAAATCTTGAATCAGGGTTGCCTTGTCCTTGCTCTTGACCACTATGTCATCCATGTAGGCTTCCACATTTCTGTGTATTTGTGGCTCAAAAGCGGCATGGACTACTCTTGCAAATGTTGAACCAGCATTATTTAAACCGAAAGGCATCCGTATGAAACAGTATGTGCCGCATGGAGTGATGAATGCGGTCTTCTCCTCATCCTCTTATGCCATGAAGATCTGATGGTATCTTGAGTATGCGTCAAGAAATGAAAGCAAGTCACATCCGGCCGTGGAGTCAACAATCTGGTCAATGCGCGGCAAGGGAAATGGGTCTTTGGGACAAGCTTTATTGACATCGGTAAAGTCGATACAAAGCCTCCATTTCCCGTTTGCCTTGCGCACGACTACAGGATTGGCCAACCACGTAGGATGGAGCACTCCTCTGACAAGGCCTGCTGCTTCCAACTTCTTGATCTCTTCTGTGATGAATTCTTGGCACTCCACTGCTTGCTTCCTGACTTTATGCTTGACGGGCCGCGCATGAGGACAGACGGCAAGATGGTGCTCAATTACTTTCCTGGGAACACCGGGGATGTCAGACGGTTGCCACGCAAACACGTTAACGTTCGCCCGCAGGAAAGCAATGAGCGCGCTTTCCTATTTAGGGTCAAGAGTGGCACTGATGGTAAAGGTACCACCAGTGCCGTCCTCCTTGGCGGACACCTTCTTGGTCTCTGGCGGAGCTGCCATTATCTTCTTACACTTGCTGGTGGAGCTCGATGGTGCGTCCTCGACGGTAGCGCAGCACTCCGAAGATGTGCGCATGCCGGAGTGGGCATCAGAACTCTTGCCGGACTTGGTCTTCTTCTTCCCCCCGGGAGCTTCATCGGCAGGTGAATTACGATCTGTTGCGATTGCCGCTTCCCGGTAGATCTTGTCGGCGCAGATAAGAGCATCCTTCTTGTCGCCAGGGACAGAGATGACACTTATTGGGCCTAGCATCTTCAGCATGTTGTATGCGTAGTGAGAGGCTACCATGAACTTGGCGAGTGCTGGACGGCCGAGTATCCCATTGTAAGGCAATGGAAAATCGGCAATGTCAAAAGTGACCCTCTCAGTCCTGAAGTTCAACTCGCTGCCAAATGTCACCGGCAACGTGATCTTCCCCTTCGGCTTGCTCCTTCCTGGGTTGATTCCTTGGAATGTGACGGTCTCTTCGAGCTCGCTGTCAGGGACCTGGAGTTTCTGGAGTACAGTGGAGGAGATCAGGTTCAAGCCGTCCCCGCCGTCAACTAGCATCTTAGTGACCTTGAGGTTGCGGATAGTTGGTGAAACCAACATCGGCAAGCACCCGACCGCAGTTGTGCGATCAGGGTGGTCCTCAATATCAAAGATGATAGGCGTGCTGGACCATTTTAGAAGCTTGCATGACTCGACAGGTGGTTCTGCCGCATTGACTTCCCGTACCCACTGCTTGAGTTGGCGGTGTGAAGTATGCAGAGAAGCACCGCCGTCAACGCACAAGACCTCTGTGCCTTTCTGGAACTCCTGCTCACTGGTCTCGACATCATCCATGTCTTCATCGTCGTCGTCATCTTCATCCTTGTCGCAGCCGCAGGGGGGGGGTCTGTCTCCTTGCCGCTGCTTGGCCTTGCCGCGACGTCCTCCCCGGCCGGCGCGCTTCGTTCCGGATCCTCTAGCACCCCCTTGGGCCTTATCCTTGTCGCGTCGCTCGTATTCAGCCTTCTGCTGCTCGACAAGCTGCTCGACCTTCTTGCAGCTCTGGAGGTCATGGCCCTTGGTGCGGTGGATCTTGCAGTACTGCTTGCCGGTGCCGTCCTGCTTGTCGGCGACCGCCACAGCCTGGCAGTTGGTGCATGCGGCAATCTCCTTGCCGGAGCTACCAACTTTGGCTTTCTTGGCGCCACCTTCGTTGCCGGACTGCTCAACGACTAGCACATCTTTGCCTTTCTTCTTCCTGTTGTTCCGCCGCCGGTTTTTCTTTGCCGGGGCAGCATCCTCGCTGTCAGATCCTCCTGCTCCTGTATTCTCTCCGGGGAGTTTCCTCCCCTCCTCAGCACGTGCACACTTGTCGGCCAGGGCATACAGCTCACTGACGTCTCTGATCTTGCACATCGCCATCTCCTCCCGCATCCTGCGGTTACGCACGTTCTGATGGAACGCGCTGATGATCGCGGCAGGGTGGACGTCTGGGATGTTGTGCTATACACGGCTGAATCTCTGAATGTACTTGCGCAGGGGCTCTCCTTCCTTCTGGGCGAGCAGATGAAGGTCACTCTCTTGGCCATGAGGTTTGTGGCAGCCTGTAAAGGCGCCGACAAACTGATGGCATAGGTCTGCCCAAGAAGATATGGAGTTGTCCGGCAAGTGCATGAGCCAGGACCTGACGTTGGGCTTGAGCACCAGCGGGAAGTAGTTGGCAAGGATCTTGTCGTCCCGCCCCCCGGCAGCTTACACCGCGATGGTGTAGATGCTGAGGAACTCCGACGGATGCGACTTGCCGTCGTACTTCTCTGGTACGTCTGGCTTGAAATTCTTCGTGCTGGGCCACTGGACTTGCCGCAGCTCACGAGTAAACGCAGGGCAACCTACCGCGTACGGCAAGTCGCCTGGTTCCCCTGGCGCATGCACGTCGACAGAGGGCCCAGCGCGCTGGTCTGATTGACGCCGTGCTTCTCTTCGGCGCTCGATGCGAGTACGAGCGTCTTCTTGCTGTCGTTCGTGAAGAACTTGGCGCTGATCGCGACGAGCCCGTGGATCCGATGACGCGGTAGAGTCGCTGTCGAGGTGGATCCGGCGGGTCGGTGATCTTGGCCTTCGGGGCGGAGAGTGCACGGTGGTTGCACCCCCACTGGTCTTGTCGCCATCGGCTTGTGCCTGGCTGACTTGTCGCGGCTGCGATTTACTCGGTTGCCGTGGAGTGTCGCCGTTGGCGAAGCCGATGAGACTCTGAATGGTGGCCCTCCAGTCGTCGATCTTGTCCGCCGTTGGAGGGTAGTCTAGGAGCAGTTGAGCTCGCGCCAAAGCTTCTGCTGAAGTGGTGGGTGGCGGTGGCGAACGGTGTGAGGAGCGGGATATGCTCGGACTTCTAACTACGTTAGAAGGAGCAGTATCCCGTCCAGGCGACAGTGCCTCGCTCGTGCCAGCATGTTGGCGTGCATGCTCGTCTTGAGCACTCCGAGATCCACCAGCTCGATCTTGGCCCAGCAAACGTATGGTACCGTGAGTACCATGACGCTGCCGGTCCCGCGCCTCCTGAGATGGGCGCGGTGCATGTACGGACGCCGAGGTCTTGGAGTGCGCCCGGTCGTTGTGGGACCCGGCTACGCCGCCGATGGGCAGCACAGCCTTGTCCTTGGACCTGGCAGCACCATGAGCTCCCTCGTCGACGCCCGTTCTTCCGCCGGCGTCTACCCCACCAGCCGTTTGCTCCGGCGGTGGTGGGTTCGGCACGGACGGAGCAGCCGCCTCCGAAGCCTTCTTCTTCGGCGGCATGTCGATGAAGATGATGAAGATCTAGCTCGTGTGAACGCCGGATCAGGTTCACACAACCTCGACGCCCCCTACCTGGCGCGCCAAAGATGCAGGGGAAACTGATCCACGAGCACCTATGGGACCGGCGGACCGAGTCCCTTTCGGTTCGGCGGGGGCGGAGATCGCACGAAGAGCAGATCGAGGCGAAGCACACGAGTAGTTTACCCAGGTTCGGGCCGCACGGATGCGTAAAACCCTACTCCTGCTTTGTGGTTTGTATTGAGTTCTTGCTCGGGAGCGCTGAGTGCTACAGTACACACCAGCAGCTAACGAGACCGAGCGTGAGTGTTCTCTCCTCCGTTCGAACCCCCTTCTACGTTGCGCATGGGCCTCCTTTTATATGCTCAAGGGGTCACCGACAGGTGGCAACGTAGGCAAGGGTAAAAATGGAAAGGTGTTGCGGTTGGTACAACTACCTGTACAGTGTATCATACCTAACCCTGACGGCAGGGGACAAAGGCATTGAATGCCCGTTTGCGTCGCCCAAATAGTGCAAAAGGGACCGTCAGGGACGCCACCGCTCGCCACGATAGCAATCTTGTCAGCGCCGCTTGCCACCACGTACCGCTGGCTGCACAGCCTCCCACCATGTACGCCTGGAAGGGTCCTAGAGCGACACGTTGGTGGACGTGCTGGAGCGCGGGTACAGGGTGGTAGCTTGCCGCGGCAAGCGCCTTGCCGCGGTCGTTGTCTTGTCGTGTCCGGGAGCTTGCCGCTCACCGGGCCTTGCCGGGACGCGTGGCGCGTCGCGGCAAGTTCCTTGAGATGCCTTGGTTGGCCTTCCCGGCAAGCTCATCTTGCCGGGGTCTCGTCTCCTTGGCCTGAATACTTTGTTCTTGAATGGCTCCAAAGGAACCACGGAGGGCCTTGGCGGTCACCCGGCAAGCCTTGCCGCGGGATACTGCGACTGCCCGTGCACAAGTTCGGGATACTAGGGTACCCCTACTCTAGTACACCGATAGTCTTCTTCCCCAATGAACCTAATCCTTTGAGCTCATGTTCTTCCCCCATTGTTGACCTTCTTCGAGCTTGCTATCTCTCAATCCCTTCATGGATTCTTGCTAGTTTTGGGGGGAAAGAGAGAGGAGATCTAGATCCACATTTCCACCAATCACTTTCTCCTCTAGGTGAGGGGAACCCCTTAGATCTAGATCTTGGAGCTCTTGGTGTTCTCCTTCTTGTTCTTCCTCTCTTTTCCCTCCATAGCATTAGTTGCTTTGGTGGGATTTGAGAGAGAAGTACTTGGGCACTCCGTGTGCCCTTGCCATTGCATTTGGTGCATCAATTTGAGTTCTCCACGGTGATACGTGGAAGTGAAGTTTGAGAAGCTTATTACTCTTAGGTGTTTGGGCACCCTAGAGCTTGTTCCTCTTGGGTGCCTTGGCGCCCTAGATGGTTGGTGTTGTTCAGAGCTCAATCATTGTGGTGTAAAGCTCCGGGCAAGCGTCGGGGTCTCCAATTAGGTTGTGGAGATTGCCCCGAGCAATTTGACGGGTACCGGTGACCTCCCCAAAAGGTTGCCAAAGTGTACGGGTTCGGTGACCGCCCCCAAGGGTTGCCATTTGTACGGGTTTGGTGATCGCCCTCAAGGGTCCCTTAGTGGAATCACGGCATCTTGCATTGTGCGAGGGCGTGAGGAGATTACGGTGGCCCTAGTGGCTTTTTGGGGAGCATTGTGCCTCCACACCGCTCCAAACGGAGATTAGCATCCGCAAGGGTGTGAACTTCGGGATACATCATCGTCTCCGCGTGCCTCGGTTATCTTTTACCCGAGCCGTTTACTTATGCACTATACTTTGTGATAGCCATATTGTTTCTTGTCATATATCTTGCTATCACCTAGTTGTTTATCTTGCTTAGCATAAGTTGTTGGTGCGAATAGGTGAGCCTAGTTGTTGTAGGTTTTGTGCTTGACAAATTAACCGCTAGGTTTATTCCGCATTTGTTCGAGCCTAAACCGTAATTATTTTAAAGCGCCTATTCACCCCCCTCTAGGAGACATCCACGATCTTTCACCTGGGCAAGGGGCGCGCCCCCTATCTCGAGGACGGCCCGTAGCTCCCCTTTACTTGGCCCCGACTCCAAAAATTCCTATAAATACTGAAACCTTCGGAAATTAACCTAGATCGGGAGTTCCGCCGCCGAAAGCCTCTGTAGCCACCGAAAACCAATCTAGACCTGTTCTGGCACCCTACCGGAGGGTGGAATCCCTCTCTGGTGGCTATCTTCATCATCCCGACGCTCTCCATGACGAGGAGGGAGTAGTCCACCCTCGGGGCTGAGGGTATGTATCAGTAGCTATGTGTTTGATCTCTCTCTCTCTCTCTCTCTCTCTCTCTCTCTCTCTCTCTCTCTCTCTCTCTCTCTCTCTCTCTCTCTCTCGTGTTCTTGAGATGGCACGATCTTGATGTATCGCGAGCTTTGCTATTCTAGTTGGATCTTATAATGCTTCTCCCCCTCTAATCTCTTGTAATGGATTGAGTTTTCCCTTTGAAGTTATCTTATCGGATTGAGTCTTTAAGAATTTGAGAACACTTGATGTATGTTTTGGTGATCAACTTGCGGGTTCCGTGACTTTGCGAATCTATGCATAGGGGTTGGCACACATTTTCGTCTTGACTCTCTGGTAGAAACTTTGGGGCACTCTTTGAAGTTCTATGTGTTGGTTGAATAGATGTTTCATAGATTGTGTGATGCATATCGTATAATCATGCCCACGGATACTTGAGGTGACAACGGAGTATCTAGGTGTCATTAGGGTTTTGGTTGATTTGTGTCTTAAGGGGATATTCTAGTACAAACTCTATGATAGATTGAACGTTACTACGGACTCTTGAATAGATCGATCAGAAAGAATAACTTTGAGGTGGTTTCGTACCCTACCATAATCTCTTCGTTTGTTCTCCGCTATTAGTTACTTTGGAGTGACTCTTTGTTGCATGTTGAGGGCTAGTAATATGATCCAATTATGTTATCCTTGTTGAGAGAACTTGCACTAGTGAAAGTATGAACCCTAGGCCTTATCACCTATCATTGCAACACCATTTATGCCCACGTTTACCACTTGCTACCTTGCTGTTTTTATATTTTCAGTTTACAAAAACCTATATCTACCATCCATATTGCACTTGTATCACCATCTCTTCGCCGAACTAGTGCACCTATACAATTTACCATTGTATTGGGTGTGTTGGGGACACAAGAGACTCTTTTTTATTTGGTTGACGGGTTGCTTGAGAGAGACCATCTTCATCCTACGCCTCCCACGGATTGATAAACCTGAGGTCATCTTCTTGAGGGAAATTTGCTACTGTCCTACAAACCTCTACACTTGGAGGCCCAACAACGTCTATAAGAAGAAGGGTGCGTAGTAGACATCAAGCTCTTTTCTGGCACCGTTGCCGGGGAGGTTAGTGCTTGAAGGTATATCTTTAGATCTTGCAAACAAATCTTTTAGTTTCTTGTTTTATCACTAGTTTGGTTTATAAAAGAAAACTACAAAAAAATGGAATTAAGGTTACCTCATATGCTTCATCTTTTTAATATCTTTCGTGAAAATGATGGGAAGGAAAATTGTGCTCAAGTACTAGAAGAAGAATTACATAGAATGCTTGGCACTAAAGACTTGAATGATGAGCATGCTTGCAATGTTGTTAGTGTGAATCCTTTGAATATCCATGATGCTAATGATATGCAAAGCCACAAGCTTGGGGAAGCTATGTTTGATGAATATGATATGTTTAGTCCCCCAAGTTTTGATGAGCAAATTTATTATGATGAAAGCATGCCTCCTATTTATGATGATTATTGTGATGCCACTTATGCTATAAAAAGTAGTGATGATTATACTGATAAAACTTGTCATGATTATGATTACCCTTTTTCTGAACATTACTCTTTTAATGTGGAAACAATCTATAGTATTCAAGTCTCTTATGATACTCCCACTATTCTGAATGAGAAGAATTTTGCTTATGTGGAGAGTAGTAAAATTTCTATACAAGTAGATCATGAAAAGAATGCTTTATGTGCTGGTTATATTGTTGAATTCATTCATGATGCTACTTAAAATTATTATCAGAGAGGATCATATGCTTGTAGGAATTGCAATAATATCAAGTTTCCTCTCTATGTGCTTAAAGTTTTGAAGTTATGCTTGTTTTGCCTTCCTATGCTAGTTGATTATCGTTCCCATAAGTTGTTTGCTTACAAAATCCCTATGCATATGAAGTGGGTTAGGCTTAAATGTTCTAGTCATATTCTTCATGATGCTCCCCTTATGTTTCAATTCTTATCTTTTATGCGAGCATCATTGAAATCATCATGCCTAGCTAGGGGTGTTAAATGATAGCGCTTGTTGGGAGGCAACCCAACTTTATTTTTGTTTTGTTTTTGCTGCTGTTAGGGAATAAATATTGCATCTAGCCTATGATTAGATGTGGTTTCATGTTTTAATTAGTGTTTGTGCCAAGTAGAACTTTTGGGAAGACTTGTGTGAAGTTTATGTGATCTTGCTATGAAAAACAGAATCATTAGCGCTCGCTAAAGTGGTCTTCAGATTTTACTGGAGCATGCTATTTAGTTGATTATTTTTGAAGATGATTGGTATACAAATTCCGCAAATTTACCAATTTAGTTTGAATTTTTTGGAGTTCCAGAAGTAGGAGAAACCTGCAGATTACTACAGACTGTTCTGTTTTTGACAGATTATGTTTTTTGTGTGTTGTTTGCTTATTTCAATGCATCTATGAGAAGTATTGGAGGATATGAACCATAGACAAGTTGGAATACAGTAGGTTTAAAACCAATATAAACAAAGAATGAATTCATTGCTGCACCTTTGAGTAGTGGTTTGCTTTCTTATACTAACGGAGCTCACGAGAATTTTTGTCTAAGTTTTGTGTTGTGAAGTTTTCAAGTTTTGAGTATTGCTTTGATGGACTATGGAACAAGGAGTAGCAAAGGCCTAAGCTTGGGGATTCCCATGTAACCCCAAGTAAATTCAAGATAATCAAAAGCCTAAGCTTGGGGATGCCCCGGGAAGGCATCCCCTCTTTCGTCTTCATCCATCGGTAACTATACTTGGAGCTATATTTTTATTCGCAACATGTTATGTGTTTTGCTTGGAGCGTCTTGTATAATTTGAGTCTTTGCTTGTTAGTTTGCCACAATTATCCTTGCTGGACACACCTATATGAGAGAGTTAAATATGGCCCAGGAATTATTAGAACACTCTATATGCTTCACTTATATCTTTTAGAGCACGGTGGTGGTAATATTTTGTAGAAATTATTGAACTCTCATGCTTCACTTATATCTATTTGAGAGTCTATTAAAACAGCATGGTAATGTGTTTTGGCTAAAGAAACTAGTCTTCACATGATAGACATCCAATGTCAATGTAGAAAAAATTTCACACCAAGTGCATTGAATAGAATGAGATGTTAGATGCTTGATAATTGTTTTGAGACATGAGGATAGTGATATTAGAGTCATGCTAGTGGAGTTATTATGAAATTGAGAAATAATTGTGTTAAGGTTAGTGATTCATGTAGCATGCACGTATGGTGAACCGTTGTGTGACTAAGTTAGAGCATGAGGTATTTGTAGAGTGTCAACCTTTGTGTGGAGGTCGAGGGCACGCGATGGTTAACTCCAACTAACCTCCCCCCTAGGAGCATGCGTTGATTGCTTTGTTTTGATGACTCGTAGATTTTTGTAATAAGTATATGAGTTCTTATGACTAATGTTGAGTCCATGGATTATACGCACTCTCACCCTTCCACCATTGCTAGCCTCTCTTGTACCGCGCAACTTTCGTCGGTGCCATACACCCACTATATATCCTTCCTCAAAACAGCCACCATATATATTCCTCAAAACAACCACCATACCTACCTATCATGGCATTTCCATAGCCATTCCGAGATATATTGCCATGCAACTTTCCACCGCTCTTTTCATATGACACGCATCATATTGCCATTGCATGATCATGTAGTTGACATCGTACTTGTGGCAAGGCCACCATGCATAATTTTTATACATGTCACTCTTGTTTCATTGCACATACTGGTACACCGCCGGAGGCATTCATATAGAGTCATACTTTGTTGTTGTAGTATCGAGTTGTAATGAAAGTGTGATGATCATAATTATTAGAGCATTGTCCCATGGGAAGAAAGGCTAAATCTATAAAGCCCCTCCGCAAAAAAAAGGCCAAAGAAAAAAGAAAGGCCCAAAAAAAGAAAAAAAAGAAAAGAAAGAAAAAAAAAGAAAAAGAAAAGAAAAAAGGGGACAATTGCTACTATCTTTTTTCCACACTTGTGCTTCAAAGTAGCACCATGTTCTTCATTGTAGAGAGTCTCATGTTTAGTCACTTTCATATACTAGTGGGAATTTTCATTATAGAACTTGGCTTGTATATTCCAACGATGGGCTTCCTCTAATGCCCTAGGTCTTCGTGAGCAAGCAAGTTGGATGCACACCCACTAGTTTCTTTTGTTGAGCTTTCATTCATAATTAGCTCTAGTGCATCCGTTGCATGGCAGTCCCTACTCACTCACATTGATATCTATTGTTGGGCATCTCCATAGCCCGTTGATATGCCTAGTCGATGTGAGACTATCTCCCTCCTTTTTGTCTTCTCCACAACCACCTCTATTCCACCCATAGTGCTATATCCATGGCTCACGCTCATGTATTGCGTGAAAGTTGAAAGGTTTGAAAAGATAGAGTATGAAAACAAATGCTTGGCTGAAATCGAGGTTGTGCATGATATGAATATTTTTGTGTGATAACGAGGGAGCATAGCCAACACTATATGATTTTGTAGGCATAACTTTCTATAGCCATAGTATTTTGAGAAGACATGATTGCTTTGTTAGTATTGCTTGGAGTATTATTATTTCTTATGTCAATATAGACTTTTATCTTGAATCTTTCAGATGTAAACATTCATGCCACAATTAAGAGAATTACATTGAAAAACTATATTGGTTAGCATTCCACATTAAAAAATTCTTTCTTTATCATTTACCTACTCGAGGACGAGCGGGAATTAAGCTTGGGGATGCTTGATACATCTCCAACGTATCTATCATTTTTTATTGTTCAATGCTATTATATTATCCTTCTATGATGTCTTATGGGCTTTATTATTCACTTTTATATGATTTTTGGGACTAACATATTAACCCATAGCCCAGTGCCAGTTTCTGTTTTTCTCCTGTTTTAGGGTTTTACAGAAAAGGAATATCAAACGGAGTCCAATTGACGAGCCAATTTTTTATGATTTTTTCTAGACCAAAAGAAGCCCCCGAAGCAAAAGAGTTGGGCCAGGAGAGCCACGGGCTGCCCTCGAGGGTGGAGGGCGCACCCTGGGCAGGGGGCGCGCCCCCCTATCTCGAGGACGGCCCGTAGCTCCCCTTTACTTGGCCCCGACTCCAAAAATTCCTATAAATACTGAAACCTTCGGAAATTAACCTAGATCGGGAGTTCCGCCGCCGAAAGCCTCTGTAGCCACCGAAAACCAATCTAGACCCGTTCTGGCACCCTGCCGGAGGGGGGAATCCCTCTCCGTTGGCTATCTTCATCATCCCGGCGCTCTCCATGACGAGGATGGAGTAGTCCATCCTCGGGGCTGAGGGTATGTACCAGTAGCTATGTGTTTGATCTCTCTCTCTCTCTCGTGTTCTTGAGATGGCACGATCTTGATGTATCGCGAGCTTTGCTATTCTAGTTGGATATTATAATGCTTCTCTCCCTCTACTCTCTTGTAATGGATTGAGTTTTCCCTTTGAAGTTATCTTATCGGATTGAGTCTTTAAGGATTTGAGAACACTTGATGTATGTCTTGCACGTGCTTATCTATGGTGACAATGGGATATCATGTGATCTACTTGATGTATGTTTTGGTGATCAACTTGCGGGTTCCGTGACTTTGGGAATCTATGCATAGGGGTTGGCACACATTTTCGTCTTGACTCTCCGGTAGAAACTTTGGGGCACTCTTTGAAGTTCTATGTGTTGGTTGAATAGATGTTTCTTAGATTGTGTGATGCATATCGTATAATCATGCCCACGGATACCTGAGGTGACAATGGAGTATCTAGGTGATATTAGGGTTTTGGTTGATTTGTGTCTTAAGGTGTTATTCTAGTACGAACTCTATGATAGATTGAACGTTACTACGGACTCTTGAATAGATCGATCAGAAAGAATAACTTTGAGGTGGTTTCGTACCCTACCATAATCTCTTCCTTTGTTCTCCGCTATTAGTGACTTTGGAGTGACTCTTTGTTGCATGTTGAGGGCTAGTAATATGATCCAATTATGTTATCCTTGTTGAGAGAACTTGCAATAGTGAAAGTATGAACCCTAGGCCTTATCTCCTATCATTGTAACACCGTTTAGGCTCATGTTTACCACTTGCTACCTTGCTGTTTTTATATTTTCAGTTTACAAAAACCTATATCTACCATCCATATTGCACTTGTATCACCATCTCTTCGCCGAACTAGTGCACCTATACAATTTACCATTGTATTGGGTGTGTTGGGGACACAAGAGACTCTTTGTTATTTGGTTGCAGGGTTACTTGAGAGATACCATCTTCATCCTACACCTCCCATGGATTGATAAACCTTAGGTCATCTACTTGAGGGAAATTTACTACTGTCCTACAAACCTCTACATTTGGAGGCCCAACAACGTCTACAAGAAGAAGGGTGCGTAGTAGACATCAGATGCTAGTTGGTTTATTTGGTGGAAGATCATATGTTCAGATCCATTATGCATATTAATACCCCTCTGATCATGAACAATATTATGTCTTGTGAGTAGTTACTTTTGTTCCTGAGGACATGGGAGAAGTCTTGCTATTAGTAGTCATGTGAATTTGGTCTTCGTTCGATATTTTGCTGAGATGTATGTTGTGTCTCCTCTAGTGGTGTCATGTGAACGTCGGCTACATGACACTTCACCATTATTTGGGCCTAGAGGAAGGCATTGGGAATTAATAAGTAGATGATGGGTTGCTAGAGTGACAGAAGATTAAACCCTTGTTTATGTGTTGCTTCGTAAGGGGCTGATTTGCATCCATATGTTTCAGGCTATGGTTAGGTTTACCTTAATACTTCTTTTGTAGTTGCGGATGCTTGCATTAGAAGTTAATCATAAGTGAGAGGCTTGTCCAAGTAAGGACAACACCCAATCACTGGTCCACCCACATACCAAATTATCAAAGTACCGAACGTGAATCAGACGATCATGATGAAAACTAGCTTGACAATAATTCCCATGTGTCCTCGGGAGCGCTTTCCTTCATATAAGAGTTTGTCCAGGCTTGTCCTTTGCTACAAAAAGGATTGGACCACCTTGCTGCACCTTATTTACTTTTACCTTTTGTCACTTGCTACCAATTACCTTATCACAGAACTATCTGTTACCTATAATTTCAGTGCTTGCAGAAAATACCTTAATGAAAACTGCCTATCATTTCCTTCTGCTCCTCGTTGGGTTCGACATTCTTACTTATCGAAAGGACTACGATAGATCCCCTACACTTGTTGGTCATCAAGACTCTTTTCTGGCGCCGTTGCCGGGGAGTGAAGCGCCTTTGGTAAGTGGAATTTGGTAAGGAAAAATTTATATAGTGTGCTGAAATTTATTGTCACTTGTTACTACGGCTCATAATCCTTTGAGGGGCTTGTTTGGGGTATCTTCACCCTGACCAAAAGAGCAAAGAGTTACTCATCAACATACTGCACCTACTGAAAATGTTTTCTTTGAGATTCCTTCGGGTATGATAGAGAAACTGCTTGAAAATCTCTTTACAGGAGACGGAACATTGCATCCTGATTTACATCTAATCTATGTGGATGAAGTTTGTGGATTGTTTAAGCTTGCAGGCATGCCCGAGGATGTTATCAAGAAGAAGGTCTTCCCTTTATATTTGAAGGGGGATGCATTGACATGGTTTAGGCTATGTGATGATATGGGATCATGGAACTATAATCGTCTGAAATTGGAATTTCATCAGAAGTTCTACCCTATGCACCAGGTTCATCGTGATCGTAATTATATTTATATTTTTTGGCTTCGCGAAGGAGAAAGCATCTCTCAAGCTTGGGGGAGGCTTAAGTCAATGTTATATTCATGCCCCAATCACGAGCTCTCAAAAGAAATGATTATTCAAAAAATTTATGCTCGGCTTTCTCTCAATAATCGCTCCATGCTCGATACTTCTTGTTCTGGCTCTTTTATGATGAAGACTATTGAATTCAAATGGGATTTATTGGGAAGAATTAAACACAACTCTGAAGATTGGGATCTCGACGAAGGTAAGGAGTCAGGTATGACCCCTAAGTTTGATTGTGTTAAAGCTTTTATGGATACCGATGTTTTCCGTGAGTTTAGCACTAAATATGGACTTGACTCTGAGATAGTAGCTTCTTTCTGTGAATCTTTTGCTACTCATGTTGATCTCCCCAAGGATAAGTGGTTTAAATATCATCCCCCTATTGAAGTAAAAGTACTTGAACATGTTAAAGTTGTAGAAAAGACTATCACTTATAATGTTGATCCTATTGTTCCTACTGCTTATATTAAAAAACCACCTTTCCCTGTTAGAATAAAGGATCATGCTAAAGCTTCAACTGTAGTTCGTAAAAGTAATACTAGAACACCTACACCCTCTGAGCAAATTAAAGTTGAACCTAGTGTTGCTATGGTTAAAGATCTCTTGGTAGAAGATTTAGATGGACATGTTATTTACCTCCAAGAAGAGTCTGCTAGAATAGCCAAACCCAATGCTAGGAACAAACATAGACCTATTGTGGGCTTGCCTGTTATCTCTTTTAAGATAGGAGAACATTGTTATCATGGTTTATGTGACGTAGGTGCTAGTGCGAGTATTATCCCTCTTGATTTATATCGAGAAATTATGCATGTTATTGGACCTATTGAGTTAGAAGGGATTGATGTTACTATTAAGCTTGCTAATAGAGATACTATTTCACCAGTTGGGATTATTAGAGATGTTGAAGTCTTGTGTGGGAAGGTTAAATACCCTGCTGATTTTCTTGTTCTTAGTTCCCCACAAGATGAATTTTGTCCCATTATATTTGGTAGACCCTTCTTGAATACTGTTAATGCCAAGATAGACTGTGTGAAAGATATTGTTACTGTTGGATTAGGGGATATGTCTCATGATTTTAACTTTGCTAAATTATGTAGACAATCCCTTGAAAAGGAACCACCCAGCAAGGATGAAATTGTTGGTCTTGCTTCTAATGTCGTGCCACCTAATGACCCTTTAGAACAATACTTGCTAGACCATGAAAATGATATGCATATGAATGAGAGAAGGGAAATAGATGAAATATTCTTTAAACAAGTACTGAAAAACAACTTTCCTGTTGAAATCCTAGGGGATCCTCCTCCACCCAAGGGTGATCCCGTGTATGAACTTAAACCTTTGCCTGATAATCTTAAGTATGTTTATCTTGATGAAAAGAAAATATATCTTGTTATTATTAGTGCTAACCTTTCAGAGCAGGAAGAAGAAAAATTATTGAAAACTCTGAAGAAGCATCGTGCTGCTATTGGATATACTCTGGATGATCTTAAGGGCATTAGTCCCACTATATGCCAACACAAGATAAAATTGGAAGAAAATTCTAAACCGGTTATTGATCATCAGCGACGGTTAAATCCTAAAATTAAAGAAGTGTTGAGGAAGGAAATACTAAAGCTTCTAGAGGCAGGTATTAACTATCCAGTTGCTGATAGCCAGTGGGCAAGTCCTGTCCATTGTGTCCCTAAGAAAGGAGGTATGACTGTCGTTCCTAATGATAAAGATGAATTGATCCCGCAAAGAATAGTTACAGGTTATAGGATGGTAATTGATTTCCGTAAGTTATATAAAGCTACTAAGAAAGATCATTACCCCTTGACATTTATTGATCAAATGCTAGAAAGGTTATCCAAACATACTCATTTCTGCTTTTTAGATGGTTATTCCGGTTTCCCTCAAATACCTGTGTCAAAAGGGGATCAAGAAAAGACCACTTTTACTTGTCCTTTTGGTACCTTTGCTTATAGACGTATGCCTTTTGGTTTATGTAATGCACTTGCTACCTTTCAAAGATGCATGATGGCTATATTCTCTGATTTTTGTGAAAAGATTGTTGAGGTTTTCATGGATGATTTCTCCGTTCACGGAACTTCTTTTGATGATTGCTTAAGCAACCTTGATCGAGTTTTGCAGAGGTGTGAAGACACTAACCTTGTCTTGAATTGGGAGAAGTGCCACTTTATGGTTAATGAAGGCATTGTCTTAGGACATAAAATTTCTGAAAGAGGTATTGAAGTTGATAAAGCCAAAGTTGATGCTATTGAAAAGATGCCATGCCCAAAGGACATCAAAGGTATACGAAGTTTCCTTGGTCATGCCGGGTTTTATAGGAGGTTCATAAACGACTTTTCTAAAATCTCCAGGCCTCTGATTAATCTCTTACAAAAAGATACCCCTTTGTCTTTGATGATGATTGTCTAGAAGCATTTGAAATACTTAAGAAAGCATTGATCTCTGCACCTATTGTCCAGCCTCCTGACTGGAATTTACCTTTTGAGATTATGTGTGATGCTAGTGATTATGCTGTAGGAGCTGTTCTAGGGCAAAGAATTGATAAGAAATTGAACGTTATCCAATATGCTAGTAAAACTCTAGATAGTGCCAAGAGAAACTATGCTACTACTGAGAAAGAATTTTTAGCTGTTGTATTTGCCTGTGATAAGTTTAGACCCTATATCGTTGATTCAAAAGTAACTATTCACACTGATCATGCTGCTATCAAATACCTTATGGAAAAGAAAGATGCTAAACCTAGACTTATTAGATGGGTTCTCTTGGTGCAAGAATTTGACTTGCATATTATTGATAGAAAGGGAGCTGAGAACCCCGTTGCAGGCAACTTGTCTAGGTTAGAAAATGTACTTGATGACCCACAACCTATTGATGATAGCTTTCCTGATGAACAGTTAGCTGCCATAAATACTTCTCGTACTGCTCCATGGTATGCTGATTATGCTAATTATATTGTTGCTAATTTTATACCTCCTAGCTTCACATACCAGCAAAAGAAAAAGTTCTTCTATGATTTGAGACATTACTTCTGGGATGACCCACACCTTTATAAAGAAGGAGTAGATGGTATCAGTAGACGTTGTGTACCTGAGCAAGAACAGGAATAGATCATACGCAAGTGCCACTCCGAAGCCTATGGAGGACACCATGCGGGAGATAGAACTGCACACAAGGTATTGCAATCCGGTTTTTATTGGCCTACTCTCTTCAAGGATGCCCGTAAGTTTGTCTTATCTTGTGATGAATGTAATGCCCCGGATGTAACACTTTCCCTATATGGCAATATATAAACTTTGGCTTCATAAATTCCTTTCCGGGCTCTTCTTTCATTTCGGGTTATTAGTTTTGTCGTGTGCGTGTGTGCTTTTCATCCATGTCATGTTGTCATGTGCATTGCATTGCATTTGTGTTGCCACTTGCATCCGGTCCCACTCGTCTCTTCCCGTTGTCCGTTTCGAGTTCCGACGCTCTCACACGTGCCCGTGGCATCCCCGAGTCCTTCTTTCGTGTTTGGCCGTGTAATGTTTCCGGAATGGCGTGAGACTTGTCGTGCGATGTTGTTTTGATACGTGTAGGCCGCCTGTTAAGTTTCGTCGCGTTTGGAGTTCGTTTGGTACTCCAACGGTTAACCTAGTGGGCTAAAAGTACCTCCTATTTGAGGCCCAAGACCCCCTCCACAACAGCCCACCAACCCAACACAACCCTTCCCATCATCTCGGTCGTCGAATTGTGATCGTGTGGCCGAAAACCGCTCCCCATTTGGAGTCTCCTAGCTCCTTGTGCCTATATAAACGTCCACCCCTCCATTTTCGTCCAAAAAACCCTAGATCCAACCCTCCACCCCCGAGCCGGACACGTCCAGCCGACGGCTGGACCAATCGCAGCCCGACACGTCACCGCCGTCGTCCGCACCGCGTCGGCCCGCAGGCCCAGCGCGGGCCCGCCGCCGCCGCCCTCCGGACCCGTCTCGCCGTCCGCCTCCGCGCGCCCCCGCGCGTAGCACCTCGTCTCTGCCGCAGGGATCCGCCGCCCGCGAAGCTCGCCGGTCGCCGGCCCGTAGCTCGCCGCCGGGAGCGAGCTCCCTCGCCGCCAGGATCCGCCGCCCGCGAAGCTCGCCGGTCGCCGGCCCGTAGCTCGCCGCCGGGAGCGAGCTCCCTGATGTTTACGCACGCTTCTACTCTTGTAGACTATGTTGGGCCTCCAAGCGCAGAGGTTTGTAGGACAGTAGCAATTTCCCTCAAGTGGATGACCTAAGGTTTATCCAACTCAGGGAAGTTGAGGTTGAAGATGGTCTCTCTCAAGCAACCCTGCAACTAAGATACAAGAAGTCTCTTGTGTCCCCAACACACCTAATACACTTGTCAGATGTATAGGTGCACTAGTTCGGCGAAGAGATGTTAAATGGCAAGTGATATGGATGGCAAAACAAGGTAATACAAATATGTAATAAAAAGTGCAGCAAGCAAACAAGTAGTAAACGTGAGCACAAACGGTATTGCAATGGTGGAAACAAGGCCTAAGGTTCATACTTTCACTAGTGGCAACTCCCAACAACATTAACATAATCGAATCACATGATATTTCCCATAAAACATGCAAAGGGGACACACTCGGAGATCATTCCTTCGTGGTCAAGAGAGGACGAGAATTATGTAGGGCTACAAAAGCACACCTCAAAGTTCGTAGTTCTCGATCTAAGGATTTCCCAATGTCACCGCGGCCATCCAAAGAGAGTCCCACAATCACCATAACATATCTAAAGGATAGTCAAAGACAAGCACCAAGAGACTCTCAATCTTCAATCAACACACAAGAAAGGAAATCACTCATGAAAATATTGTTCTAATCCATGTCCAATAGACCGCTGTCACCTTGGTCTCGGGGATTATACTAGATAAAGACAAGTGAGTACATCAATCCAATACATAGAGGAAGGGGAAACACCCTAGATTAACATAGCCTATGATCACAACGAAGATCACATCATGGGAGAGAGAGTTGACCACATAGCTACTGGTAAGAACCTCAGCCCCGAGGAGGAACTACTCCCGCATCATGGAGGGAGGAAACAACGTCGATGGAGATGAATCCGGGGGCACTTCCCCGTCCCGGCAGGGTGCCGGCGCAGGAATTCTGGTCCCCCGAAGCTTGATGGCGATGGCGGCGGACATCGGAATCGCGTCTCGAGAAAAGGGGTCTGGAATCAGGGTTTTCTCGACGGACCTTAAATATATGCCAAAGGGGGGCATCGGAGGTGCCTCGGGGGGCCCAGGCGCCCCCCCGGCGCGGCCCAGGGGGGGCGCGCCCACAGGGCGCCTGGAGCCCCTATGGGTCCCCCCCGGCTGTACTTTGGCCGCACGGTAGCTTCTGGAACGCTGATTTTTTATATATTTTTTCTGGATTTTTCCTGGCAGTTCTCGTAATGTGAAAACCTGAAATACAAAAACAGCCGAAAACAGAAACTGGCACTGGGGTGCACTGGATTAGTAAGTTAGTCCAAATATGATCAAAAGTGTATGGAAGTGTATGAATATCATAGCAATATCACCCAAAAGTGGCATGGAGCAAGCAGAAATTATAGATACATTTTGGACGTATCAACATCCCCAAGCTTAATTCCTGCTCGTCCTCGAGTAGGTAAATGATAACAAGAATAATTTCTGTGGTGACATGCTATTAACTATATAGGACTTTTTCATAGTCATATGACAAAATCTTACTGAGACAATGATTCTAAAGTAATTAAGTTGCCTCATGAGAAAATCACAAATGACTGTAAGTTTTACAACATGAAACTGAAACATCAAAAAGATTTGCAATGAACATGATGTGCAAATATGATAAAGTGATATCTAGCTTGCCCCCTTTAGTGATGCAAAACATAAATGCAGGGGCACCTTCAAGGTTTAAGTGATGACTAGATACAATCATTTCAGAATAAACGATATCACAATCATGCAAAAGACAATGCTACTTTGGGACAATGCACATTTCACTCAGAATGACAATCATGCTCTCAGTAGTTGGCGCTTCATCATAAAGGTAAAAGAAAGGTTAAGTGCTAAAGCTTTTTATTTTGAAAACATGGAAGCAATTGTGTCAACGGTAGTAGTACTTCATATGTGTCATGCATAAAACATCCTATTAGTTTCAAGCCTCATGCATCGAATACTAATAGTGCTCGCTCCTTGTCCTAATTAGCTCGGATCCCCATGGGTTATCATTGCATTGCATATGTTTTAACCAAGTGTCACAAAGGGGTACCTCTATGCCACCTGTACAAAGGTCCAAGGAGATAGATCGCATTTGATTTCTCGTTTTTGATAAATCTCAACTTGAGGACATCCATACCGGGACAACATAGAAAATAGATGATGGACTCCTCTTCAATGCATAAGCATATTCTCATAAGAGATTGAGGATTAAGGTCCAAGCTAAAACTTCCACCATGATGCATGGCTTTGGTTGGCGGCCCAATGTTCTTCTCTAACAATATGCATATTAATTCAACCCACGGTAGATCACCCTTACTTCAGACAAGACGAACATGCATAGCAACTCACATGATATTCAACAAAAGTGTGACAGTTGATGGCGTCCCCAGAAACATGGTTACCGCTCAGCAAGCAACTTGTAAGAAATAAGATACATAAGCAACATATTCTTTACCACAATAGTTTTTAGGCTACTTTCCCATGAGCTATGTATTGCATGGTTAGTTTGCTTAGTATAGGTGGAGGTTAGCAAAAGACTGGGAGCGACCAACTAAGAGAGCAATGACGGTCATAATCATGCAGAGCGACAAAGCAATATTGAATCAGGCATGGTAGTTATATCGCTACTCAGAAATAAAAGATCATCAAGGCTTGACAGACTTTCTTTACAGTCTTGAATATGCGTGAGCATACGCCAAGTCAATCAAAATAAATTCTCGAAGGAAGATATTACTAAACCATACCATATCATAGGCAAACAAACCAAGTTGGTACTCCAATAACACATTGGGAACCCCCCAGCTATTTGAGATTAACCATAAGAAAACCTGAACTACTAAGCACCATCATGAAAGTAGCATCTTTATCATAGACACATTAACCAATGCAACAGAAGCAAACTCTCTTAATAAGGTGAGCATGGTAATTAAAGAGAGTTCAAGCAACCAACTAAATAAAAGCTCTTGAAAATATAAGCATGAATACTAAGAGCAGAGCACGATAGTAGCTATTAAAAGACAAAGAACACACACAGCATAGATAGACATGAAAATTCTATGTTGTGTTCTAGGTAGAGGTGAAGCGTGTTTCTCTCCCACATAAAGGAATGCTGAGTTCCGACTCGTTATGAAAAACTAAAAATAAAACTAAAAGCAAGACGCTCCAAGCATAGCACATAACACATGAAGTGATAAAAATATAGCGAAACGAAAGACGAACTGATAGTGTTGATGGAGAAGGGGATGCACGGGGGCATCCCCAAGCTTAGACGCTTGAGTCTCCTTGAATATTTCTTGGGGGTGCACGGGGGCATCCCCAAGCTTGAGCGCTTGACACTCCTGAATCTTTTTATCATCTTCCCTCGCACACTTGAAAACTCCCTTCATACATAACTCATCATAATCTCATTAGCGAGGTTAGTACCCTTAATAAAATAATTATACCTTGCTGGGAATAAGGATATTCTTGAAGTTCAACTGTTTCTCAAGATTGTCAAAAGGTTTTTGCAAAGAAAAAGCAAGTTCTTAATTTGCAAAGTGAAGGTAAGGCAAAACAGGACAGAATCTGTGAAAAACAGAACAGCAGGCAGTAATTGATCTGTCCGGGATACTTCTGCAACTCAAATTAAAAAACTCAGAACTGACGCACGAAAGAAAATTATATAGAGAACGCTGTCGAAAAAATTCAGACCAAAAAGATGATCTGGTGATTTTATACAAATTTTTCTATCCAAGGACAGAATCTGTTTCCTGGACAGCACCTCACAACTTTTGAACTTTCTAGCAATCGGAGGCTATACTTGGCACAAATATGAAAAGCAAAGATACAATGATGATGCTACAGCAGTAAACAACATCAAGACACAACAAAAGCAAATTTTTTGTTCATGTGGGCTGCCTCCCAAAAGCGCTTTCTTTTATGCCTTTAAGCTAGGCATAGGACTTTAATGATGCTCTCGTAAGAATAAGAGCTGAAGAACAAAAGAGGGCATCAAGAAGCAAATGCCAAATACATTTAAGCCTGACATGCTTCCTATGCATAGGAATATTGCAATAGAATAATTCATTGAAGCACAAAGCAACTAGCATAGGAAGGCAAAACAAGCATAACTTCAAAATATTCACCATAAAGAGAGGAAACTTCTTATTATTAAGATGTTTAGAACCAAGCCTCCCTCTCTCATTATAAATTTCAGTGGCATCATGGATGAACTCAACAATATAAGCATCACATAAAGCATTGTTACCATGATCCACATGCAAAAAGGTACTCTCACTCCCCACATAAGCATAATTTTTCTCATTGGTAATAGTGGGAGTAGGACTATCATAAACCACTTGAACACTATAGATTAATTGTGTAGTAGGAGGGTGGTGTTCATCAAGGGAGTAATTCCCTTCATGATTATGACAAGTTTCATAAGGATAATTTCTCCTTATGTCATAGGTACCTTTATAATCACTATAGATTGGAGTTATAACATCATCATGGTAGAGAAGAGCATTATCATTGCTAGCAACTATATTTGTAAACATGTCATCTTTATTCTTACTAGCAAGAGAATTATCAATTATCACATCACTAGTGGGGATAGGATTTGCAATCCTATCACCCCAAGCTTAGAGCTTCCCATATCTTCACTTTCAGAGTTGGTACCAAAAAGATTTTCAAGATCATAAGCAGCATTATCATCATTTTCCCAATCACAATAAGTAACATGCATATCATAATCAAAATCATCTTCAATAGTACCTACGGATGTATCATCAAGATGATAATTAAGGCAATAAACTTCACCTTCTTCTTTAAACTTACAACCGTTAGGATAAAAGTTGACAGAAGGAATATCCGCAGGCCAGGTTGATACCCATTCTTCTTCCTTCTTGCTCCTCCTCCTCCTCCTCTTCTTTTTCTTCTTCTTCACCTTAGGAGGGGGTGGTTGGAGATGAAGCTTCTCCACATATCCTGGTTTATCATTAGAAACAATAGGGGAAACTTGGGAGAAACTCTCCTTTTTATTAGCAGAAATATAAGAGACATTTTTATACTTTGGCAAAGTTCCCTCCTTTTTAATCTTACTTATGTAATCATTTTCATGGCAATTAACAACACAATAGAGATGGCAATTTTGCAAAGTGTTTTTTATTCCTATGGCATTATCATCCAGCCAAGAAGTCTTTTCTGATAGCTCTTCACACATCAAAAATAACATAAGCCCATCATAAAGATCAGAGGTGATCATGTCATCACACAACCGGTTAACAGTTATGTTTTGAAAGTTCATGTATTGAAAATTGAAGTGACCCTCTATACGGCAAAGTTCACAAGTAAAAGGATAAAGGTCACACAATTCTCTAGCAATTTCATTTAAATCTCTGACCCAAGTGATTGTTCTTTCATGCTTATGTTGCTTACAATACTTCTCTTCTTCAATCATAGGCCTTTCACAAGGTCTATCCACTCCACAAAAATTAACATGCTTATATAAAACTTCATTTTTAGGAATTGGATCATGCATGTTGCAATCATCATGAACAATTTCATTTTCTTTGCAAGTCTCTTTAAAAGGTTTATGATGCTTGATCCAATCCTCCTTAGGCATATTAAGATGTGAAGCAAAAGATTTGAGGAAATCAACAAGGAGTTGAGAATCTAGCCCAAACTTAGCACTAAACTTATTAAAACTTGTAGTTTCAACAAAGGACTTAATGCAATCATACTCATAAATTATACCTGACTCTTTACCTTTGTCGATCTCCCAATCTTCAGTGTTGCGTTGAATTCTTTCAAGGAGTTCCCATTTAGCATCAATCTTTTTGTTTGTGAAAGAACCCATAGAGGAAGCGTCGAGCAAATCCTTATCCTGTCGAGAGAGCCTCGCATAGAAGTTAGTAATAATAATATCTTTGGGGAGCCCATGGTTAGGACATTTTAGCATTAACGTTTTCAGTCTCCCCCAAGCTTGAGTTATGCTCTCTCCGTCATGAGGATAAAAATTATAAACATAATTCCTATTCTTATGGACTTCATGAAGAGGATAAAACTTGGAGTAAAAGAGAGAATGGATCTCTTCCCACTCCAGCAGGTGAGAGTCATTTAGTAGCCTATACCATTCCAATGCTTTTCCTTTCAGTGACAAGGCAAATAATTTCCTCATGACAAACTCCCTCGATACACCTGCAAGCTTAAATAATGAAAATAGTTGTGACAGATATAGCAAGTGTTCACCGGGATGTCTGTCTCCTGCATAACGATTAGCCAAAACATAATTGATAATGCCAGCCGGTATTTTATAGGGCACAATTTCAGTAGGGGGAGGAGCAACCACCACAGGTGTGGGGTGTCTTCCCGCAAGCAACGATCCAATAGCACGGTTTTCCATAAACATAACTAGTGAAATAAAAACAAGAAACAAAAAGATTTAATTGCAAGATCTAAAGATATACCTTCAAGCGCTCACCTCCCCGGCAACGGCGCCAGAAATAGCTTGATGTCTACGCACGCTTCTACTCTTGAAGACTATGTTGGGCCTCCAAGCGCAGAGGTTTGTAGGACAGTAGAAATTTCCCTCAAGTGGATGACCTAAGGTTTATCGAACTCAGGGAAGTAGAGGTTGAAGATGGTCTCTCTCAAGCAACCCTGCAACTAAGATACAAGAAGTCTCTTGTGTCCCCAACACACCTAATACACTTGTCAGATGTATAGGTGCACTAGTTCGGCGAAGAGATGTTAAATGGCAAGTGATATGGATGGCAAAACAAGGTAATACAAATATGTAATAAAAAGTGCAGCAAGCAAACAAGTAGTAAACGTGAGCACAAACGGTATTGCAATGGTGGAAACAAGGCCTAAGGTTCATACTTTCACTAGTGGCAACTCCCAACAACATTAACATAATCGAATCACATGATATTTCCCATAAAACATGCAAAGGGGACACACTCGAAGATCATTCCTTCGTGGTCAAGAGAGGACGAGAATTATGTAGGGCTACAAAAGCACACCTCAAAGTTCGTAGTTCTCGATCTAAGGATTTCCCAATGTCACCGCGGCCATCCAAAGAGAGTCCCACAATCACCATAACATATCTAAAGGATAGTCAAAGACAAGCACCAAGAGACTCTCAATCTTCAATCAACACACAAGAAAGGAAATCACTCATGAAAATATTGTTCTAATCCATGTCCAATAGACCGCTGTCACCTTGGTCTCGGGGATTATACTAGATAAAGACAAGTGAGTACATCAATCCAATACATAGAGGAAGGGGAAACACCCTAGATTAACATAGCCTATGATCACAACGAAGATCACATCATGGGAGAGAGAGTTGACCACATAGCTACTGGTAAGAACCTCAGCCCCGAGGAGGAACTACTCCCGCATCATGGAGGGAGGAAGCAACGTCGATGGAGATGAATCCGGGGGAACTTCCCCGTCCCGGCAGGGTGCCAGCGCAGGAATTCTGGTCCCCCGAAGCTTGATGGCGATGGCGGCGGAGATCGGAATCGCGTATGGAGAAAAGGGGTCTGGAATCAGGGTTTTCTCGACGGACCTTAAATATATGCGAAAGGGGGGCATCAGAGGTGCCTCGGGGGGCCCAGGCGCCCCCCCGGCGCGGCCCAGGGGGGAGGGGGGCGCGCCCACAGGGCACCTGGAGCCCCTGTGGGCCCCCCCCCCCGACTGTACTTTGGCCGCACGGTAGCTTCTGGAACGCTGATTTTTTATATATTTTTTCTGGATTTTTCCTGGCAGTTCTCGTAATGTGAAAACCTGAAATAGAAAAACAGCCGAAAACAGAAACTGGCACTGGGGTGCACTGGATTAGTAAGTTAGTCCAAATATGATCAAAAGTGTATGGAAGTGTATGAATATCATAGCAATATCACCCAAAAGTGGCATGGAGCAAGTAGAAATTATAGATACGTTTTGGACGTATCACTCCCTCGCCGCTGGCCTCACACAAGCTCCCGCCGCCGGCCCGAGCCCCGGCCTCCTCCAGCCCTCGCCGCGGCGGCCTCCTCCGGTCACCGCCGGTCGCTACGCCCCGCCAGCCGGCCGGAGCGCCGGTCCGCTCGCGCCGCCGCCGGGATCGTCGATCCGATCGGGGGCCGATCCCGATCCAGCAGAGAGCCCCGATCCAGCGAACGCTAACGGGTCCCGCGACCCGCGACCCGGTACCCGCGTTGACCCGCAACCCGTTTGACCCGATCCAATCTGCAGGTTGACCCGTTTTCCTTCTAAGTCTTTGTTGTTTTAGTTGTCTGATGCATTTTTGTGATGATGATAACTTTTACTGTGCTTGTCCGATTTGTGCATATGATATGTCAAAATGATCGTGGTTATGTGTACTATGTTTTGTTCCATTGTGTCATGCATGTTTGAGTCCATCTAGATGTCTTAATCTTCATGACAAGAGTGCTACTTGATATAAACTGCTGCTACTAGTTATTTTCATGCCATGTTTGAGATGTGATAATTTGGTGCATGTTTATCCAAATGAAGCAAATGATATGTCAAAATGTTCATCATGAGATGCTCTACATGTTGGTTGCTATAGCATGCATGTTAGAGTTCATATTGCCATGTTTATCCCTGTTGCAAAAGTGCATGTGGCTGTTAGGTTTTGTAACTAGTTACGATATGCCTAGTTGAGGAGCTTGTTGCTATTGATGTGTTTGCCCCCATGTTGCATGCTCATATGTTTTAGATTCTCCATCATGTGTTCTTTGCTGTGGTGCAAACCTTTTGCCATGTTATGCCTTGAGGTGACTTAAACATGCTCACAAACATGCCATGATAATGTTACTGTTTTAACACTTAGTGAAATTTCACTAAGTCTGGAATCTGTAATATCCTGATGCTATGTTTGCTTGTTGTCCTAGGCAAATCCATGATAGTTTTGGGGTGGCCATTGATCATTCCTTGTTGTATATGTTGTTGTATATCCATCCATGCCTTCACATGCTCATTTGGGTTGCTGTAGCTTATTTAATTCTTGCTCCCAAGTTGCTATAAAATATTGCTGTCAGGTTTTTATTGTCATGATCAACATGTTGTAGCTTGTTGCTATATATCCATGCCTCCTATGGAGTTGCTCCAATGGAGTTGTTTGTTGTAGGATATGTCTACTTCATGCCCATGCTTCTTGTCATCATGTTTGAGTGCTGTAGAGTATATATTTCTTGCTCCAAAGTTGCTATGTGGCTGTTAGTTTCAGCCTTGCATTGTTTCTTGTTTCGGGTGTATCTTTTAGTCCGTTGCTCCGTTTTGAGCGTGCCCTACATGAAACTTGTGTGATTTTGCATGTAGATTCATAATATCATCTTGTTAACATGTTTGGAGTATGTTTTCTTGATGTTTGGGTGCATCTTGCACCGTTGCCATGCTTATCTTGTTTTGATCATATCTTCTAGACCGTAGCTCCGTTTTAAACAAACTTTATATGAAACTTGACTAGAATTTCGTGTAGATTATCTTGGTGCATGTTAAATTGCTGTTTAAAAACTTTAAGTAAAGGTTTGTATAGACCTGGACTAATTTCAAACTATGCTTATGAGGACTTACCGGACTTGTCTTAAGTAGTTTCCGGCCTCATTTAAACCTGTTGTTTCTTGTGTTGTTTCTCTGTGCTTCCTACCTTGCCATGTTTTGCATCCTAAACAGACTTGTCTTGCATCCTACTTGCTTGAGTAAATTGTCTTGTTCTTGTGATGTTTCTCTGTGCTTCCTATGTTGTCATGTTGTGCATCCTAAGTGCATTATACATGCATCCTGTAGTTTGCGCATTGCACCTTGTTTGATTTCGTGCTTCATGTGTTCTTGTGTTGAGTAGAGCCGGAAGCCAAGACCGAGTACGAGAACGAGGTTACTACCGGGGTTGAGCACGAGGAGCCGTCTTACGATCCCATCGACGGCTCGACATGCAAGATGACCTGACCCAGATATCATTACTATCTTTGCCTATTGATAGAAGTCTCGCTCTTTAGATTATTGCCTCGATGCCCATGTTTTTCTGTCAGCCTCCTATTGTAACCATGAATCTGTCTAACCACCCTACCTATGCAAACCTTTGATTGGCTACGTAGGCTTCGCTCAACCCCTCTTATAGCATTGCTAGTTGCAGGAGAAGATTTGAAGATTCTTGCTTCATGTTGAAGCTTGTTGGGATATCACACTATATAAATTCTTAAATGAAATCATCTATATATTGGCAATGGGTGGAAGGCTAAGCCTCTTGCTTGCTGATTTGTTCCACTCATGCCGCCCTAGGAACCGTATAAACCAGTGTTATGTTCCTTGATTATGCGTTCCTCACACGGTTGGGGTTATGGGACCCCCTCGATAAACCGCTTAGCGCTAAGTCTTTTCCAGCAAGTCCCAACATTGGTACTATTTGCCTAACAACTAAAAACTTGCATAGGGAGTAATTAACCCTCTTCTTAATCAACAACCCAGGCCAGTGCTCCACATGAGTGTTGGTCCAAATTGGGGAGTCTGCGGGGCCACCTCGAGGAAACTCAAGGGCTGGTAAAAACCTGTAGAATCGCCCATCCGGTCGTGGCCTGAGACGAGATACGCGCGGCTACTATCAGGGTGTCGGCACACCGGGAGGATTTGCTGGATTAGTATTACCTTAGTCGGAGTATCTTGAGCACGGGATTCCGAGAATACTCGGGCCTTCCCACCTTGGAGTTGCGACTCCGCGGATCGTGGGCTTGTAATGGGCCAAGTTGGAACACCCCTGCAGGGTTTTGAACTTTCGAAAGCCGTGCCCGCGGTTATGTGGCAGATGGGAATTTGTTAATATCCGGTTGTAGAAAACTTGACACCTTGTTCAGAACACACTACCAGTGTGAATAACCGTGACGGTCATTTTCCGAAAGGGGTTCGGGAAGTGAACACGATGGGGTTATGATTGACGTGCTTAGATAGGATCACTTCGTGATCACCTTGTCGCTCGTGGCACTTCTCTTCTCGCTCTAAACACGTAAGCTAGTCCTAGTGCTGTTGCAACCTTTTTTATCTTTCTTCAGCCTTGTTCCACACCCAAGGCTTAGATAGTTCTGTTACCCGGGAACGGGATTGCTGAGTCCTCCGTGGCTCACAGATTCTACACCACACCAGATGCAGGTACCATGGTGAGCCACTCAGGTGATGGCACAGAGCTATACTGGGAGTACAATGAGGAACGTAGCCGTTACTACGTGCACTATCCCGATGATCAGTAGTGGTTTCTACTAGGGGTGATCCGAACCTGTGGTTTTATGTATTTTTGGTATCTTTCATTTGGATCTTCACCCGTAGTCGGGTTGTGATGTTATTTGGATGATGTTTGGCTATGTAATGAATTGTGCGACGTGGCGAGTGTAAGCCAACTATCTCGTTTTCTTTTCATCCCTATTTTTACATGAGATGTGCAAAGATACCGAACTTGAGATCATTCCAGAATGGGCTTATACCTTTAAGTCGTGCCTCAACACGTAGGAGGTATAGTCCCATCCTGGGCATTACAATGAATGTCAAAGAATTGGTAATATTAGTAGACGTCAAAAAATGCCTATGAATTATTCACTTGTTATTGAACCATTTAATGTTTGGGGCTTTGATTATATGGGACCGTTTCCTGCCTCTAATGGGTATACACATATTTTAGTTGCTGTTGATTACATTACTAAGTGGGTAGAAGCTATTCCAACTAGTAGTGCTGATCATAACACCTCTATTAAGATGCTTAAAGAATTTATGTTTTCGAGGTTTGGAGTCCCTAGATATCTAATGACTGATGGTGGTTCACACTTTATTCATGGTGCTTTCTGTAAGATGCTTGCTAAATATGATGTTAGCCATAGAATTGCATCCCCCTATCACCCACAGATTAGCGATCAAGTAGAACTAAGTAATAGGGAGTTGAAATTAATTTTGCAAAAGACAGTTAATAGGTCTAAGAAGAATTGGTCCAAGAAACTAGATGATGCATTATGGGCCTATAGAACTGCATACAAAAATCCTATGGGTATGTCTCCATATAAGATGGTATATGGAAAAGCTTGTCACTTACCTCTTGAACTAGAACATAATGCATACTGGGCTATTAAAGAGCTCAATTATGATTTCAAACTTGCCGGTGAAAAGAGGTTATTTGACATTAGCTGCCTTGATGAATGGAGAACCCATGCCTATGAGAATGCCAAATTGTTTAAAGAAAAAGTTAAAAGATGGCATGCCAAAAGGATACAAAAGCGTGAGTTTAACGTAGGTGACTATGTCCTGCTATACAACTCTCGTTTAAGATTTTTTGCAGGAAAACTTCTATCCAAGCGGGAAGGACCTTACGTTATCGAGGAGGTCTATCGTTCTGGTGCCATAAAAATCAACAACTTCGAAGGCACAAATCCAAAGGTGGTGAACGGTCAAAGAATTAAACATTATATATCAAGTAATCCTATAAATGTTGAAACCAATATTATTGAAACTGTAACCCCGGAGGAATACATAAGGGACACTTTCCAGAATGATTCAGCCTCCGAAAAGGAAGAGGTATGTGATACGGTAAGTAAACCGAGTCCAAAACAGCTCTAAAGGCAATTTTTCTCCGTTTTGGAATATTTCGAAAAATAGAAAAATAAACCGCAGTCCGAAAGAGACACGAGGCGTCCACGAGGGTGGAGGGCGCCCCCATGTCTCGTGGACACCCCGTGTGTCCCCCGGACCCCGATTTCTTGTGGGTTACTCCTTTTGGTCGGTAAAAAAACATTATATATACTCCCGAAGGTTTTGACCTCTGTATTACGCAAAAATCCTCTGTTTTTGTTTCAAGCTGTTTCTGTCGTAGATAAGATCAAGATGTCTTCTCATGAGTCTGATGGAGAGAGTCGGGTGTCTTATCCGACACTTGACCCAAGAGCAAACAACGAAGATAACCACTTTCGTCCATCAAGGGAGGAAGAGATGGAGGATGACTTGAAGAAGATAGATGCCATGGAGGAAGATCAAGAAGTTACTTCCCGCTTTCAAGCTGGATTCTCAATGGGGGAATTATAGAGCTAAGCTATTCCAAACTCAGTCCTCCCTACCAATGTCAGGTTTCTTTCTTACGAAAATATGAAAAAGAGTGTTACTTGTTCTCCCTACCAATGTCAGCATCCTTGGGTGAAAGGAGCTTTAGCCCTCACGGGTAAGCTCCGCAAGGAAATTATGGACCTTAAGCAGCAAGTTAACAAGCTCAAGGAGGAGAATCGTATCCTGAGGGGTATCATCGCCAAGAATATTACATCACCACCCCCGAAGAAGGAGACATAATCATATGGGTATGGGCACTCCCCTTGGCAACTGCCAAGCTTGGGGGAGTGACCCCGGTATCGTATCACCATCACTCCTATCTTTACCGTTTTTGTTAGTTCGATCCTTTTGGTAGTATCTTGATCTAGTAGAATAAAGTTAGCATGATCTAGTTGTGAGCTTTTGCTTTATGATCTTTACCCTTTGTAATCGAGTCCGTGATCTATATAATAAAGATTAGTGTTGAGTCAAGGGCTTGATTTCCTCACTTGGGTCATGATAAAAAGAAAGAAAATATGAAAAGTACCAAAGAGATCATATCGATCTTATGGGAAGTAATGACTTCACATATAAGAGTATGATAAATAAAAGTTGTTGGGAGTTGACAAACATAGTTTTGGTCATTGTTGCAATTAATAGGAACTAATAAAAGAAGAGAGGCTTCACATACAAATATACTATCTTGGACATCTTTTATGATTGTGAGCACTCATTAATATATGACATGCTAAAGAGTTGATGTTGGACAAGGAAGACAATATAATGGGTTATGTTTGCCTATATCCGAAATAAAGTATATTGTCATGGATCATCCAACATGTTGAGCTTGCCTTTCCCCCTCATGCTAGCCAAAACTCATCGCACTAAGTAGAGATACTACTTGTATTTCCATATATCCTTAAACCCAGTTTTGCCATGAGAGTCCACCATACCTACCTATGGATTGAGAAAGATCCTTCCAAGTAAGTTGTCATGTTGCAAACTCGCTAAAATATGTATGATTTATAGTGTGGGAGAAATTAGCCTTTTACGATCTTATGATATGGAAGTAATAAAAGCGACGGACTGCATAATAAAGGTCCTTATCACAAGTGGCAATATAAAGTGAAGTTCTTCTATGCTAAGACTTTGTGCATCCAACCATAAAAACACATGACAACCTCTGCCTCCCTCTGCAAAGGGCCTATCTATTATTCTTGCCTTATAAGAGTCAAGGTGAATTTCACATTTCCTTTTTACATTTTATCCTTTGGCAAGCACACTGTGTTGGAAAGATCCTGACATATATACCCACTTGGATGTAAGTTTTCATGATCTATTACTGTTGACATTACCCTTAAGGTAAAAGGTTGGGAGGCAACACCATAAGCCCCTATTTCTCTGTGTGTCCGATTTAAACTCCATAAACATAAGTATTGCGTGAGTGTGAGCAATTGTGAAAGACTATATGATGGTTGAGTATGTAGGCTTGCTGAAAAGCTCTTATATTGACTCTTTCCAATGTTACGATAATTTGCAATTGCTTCAATGACTGAGATCAAAGTTTGTTAGTTTTCAATGGAGGTTATGATTCATACTTGATATTGTGGATGAATTGTTACTTTAGCATAAGAATCATATGACAAATTATATATATGTTGTTGTTATGAGAATGATCATGATGCCCTCATGTCCGTATTTTGTTTTTATCGACACCTCTATCTCTAAACATGTGGACATATTTTTCGATATCGGCTTTCGCTTGAGGACAAGCGAGGTCTAAGCTTGGGGGAGTTGATACGTCCATTTTGCATCATGCTTATATGTTGATATTTATTGCATTATGGGTTGTTATTACTTGTTTTGTCACAATACTTATGCCTTTTCTCTCTTATTTTACAAGGTTTACAAGAAGAGGGAGAATGCCGGCAGCTGGAATTCTGGGCTGGAAAAGGAGCAAACTCTGGAAACCTATTCTGCACAACTCCAAAAGCACCGAAATTAAAAGAACTCCGTTTCAGAAAATATAAAAAATACATGGCGAAAGAAGCTCACGAGGGGGGCCACCGGCTGTCCACGAGGGTGGGGGCGCGCCCCCCTACCCAGGGCGCGCCCCCTGTCTCGTGGGCCAGCCGGAAGGCCCCCGATGCCCATCTTCTCCTATATGAGGTGTTTTGGCTTGGAAAAAATCAGAAGGAGGCTTTCGGGACCAGACGCCGCCGTCTCGAGGCGGAACCGAGGCGGGAACCAATCTAGGTCTCTGGCAGAGCTGTTCTGCCGGGGATACTTCCCTCCGGGAGGGGGAAATTGTCACCGTCGTCATCACCAACAACTCTCCCATCTTGGGGAGGGCTATCTTCATCAACATCTTTACCAGCACCATATCCTCTCAAACCCTAGTTCATCTCTTGTATCCAATCTTTGTACCCAAACCTCAGATTGGTACCTGTGGGTTACTAGTAGTTTTGATTACTCCTTGTAGTTGATGCTAGTTGGTTTATTTGGTGGAAGATCATATGTTCAGATCCATTATGCATATTAATACCCCTCTGATCATGAACAATATTATGTCTTGTGAGTAGTTACTTTTGTTCCTGAGGACATGGGAGAAGTCTTTCTATTAGTAGTCATGTGAATTTGGTCTTCGTTCGATATTTTGCTGAGATGCATCTTGTCTCTCCTCTAGTGGTGTCATGTGAACGTCAACTACATGACACTTCACCATTATTTGGGCCTAGAGGAAGGCATTGGGAAGTAATAAGTAGATGATGGGTTGATAGAGTGACAGAAACTTAAACCCTAGTTTATGCATTGCTTCGTAAGGGGCTGATTTGGATCCATATGTCACCCACACATGGTAGTCCTATTATCTCTTTGAATTCTCCAAACTACACTATATCAGAGAAGTTTGCACTTATTAAGGATTATATTGATGGGTTGCCTTTTACCGTTGCACATGATGTTTTTGATGAATATAATATGCATTTGCTTGCTGCTCCTACTTGCAATTATTATGAGAGAGGAACTACATCTTCGCCTCTCTATATTTCCAACATGATAGAATTGTAGGAAACTGTTTATACTATGCATTGGTCTTTACTTGATGTGCATGAATTGTTCTCGTATGACATATCTATGCATAGGAAGAGAGTTAGACTTTGTTGTTACATGACACATATCACTTTGTGCTCAATACTAAATGTCAAATCATTGCTAGTTAAAATTGGCTTTGATATACCTTGGGATCGGGGTGGATTCATTACTTGAGCACTTTATGCCTAGCTTAATGGCTTTAAAGAAAGCGCTGCCAGGGAGACAACCCGGAAGTTTTAAAAAAAGAGTCATTATTTTTGTTGAGTGCTTTTATATAGTTTAAAAACAAAAAAATATAGAGGGGAACACAAAACTTTTTCAAAAAGAAAAGTGAAAGTGAGGGGGACAAGCATTGTGAAAGTGGGAGCTAGCCTTGAACTCTGTTCATGCCCATGGGAACTTTGTCAATCTTAATTACAGAAACTTTTCAACAAAAACAATTATCCCCTTGTACAATTCCATTGTATTATAAAAAATAATGTGCCAAGAGTTTCCTTTAGGATGATTAAATTGCTTGTTGGTTTGTGCGGTGCAAAAACAGAAATTTTGGCTGTAGTGCATGATTTTACAATTTTTTACCAGAACGTCGAAAGGTTCTGAAACTTTTTGCAAAGTATTTATATACAAATTTTTTATTTTTCCTAATATTTTCATAATTTTTAAAGTTACAGAAGTATGGTGGATGTTCAAATCTTTACAGACTGTCTTGTTTTCATAGATTGCTGTTATAACTTCATTATTTGCGTATGTTTGAATTCTTGTTGAAACCTCCTTGACTTGGGGCCATAGAATTGTGATAGCATACAGTGGGTAATGTTTGCTTATAATTATACAATAATGTTAGAGTAGTACATGATGGGATTTCATTGATCATATGCACCAACCCCGCCAATAAAAGTTCGATTAAGTTTTGTGTGGATGAAGTGTTCGAAGATCGAGGAGGCCTCGATGTGAGGAGGAGGAGAGACAAGAGCTCAAGATTGGGGATGCCTGAGGCACCCCAAGTAAATATTCAAGGAAACTCAAGCGTCTAAGCTTGGGGATGCCCCGGAAGGCATCCCATCTTTCTTCAACAAGTATCGGTATGTCTTCGGATTCGTTTAGTTCACATGATATGCGTAAATTCTTGGAGCGTTGTGTGCCTTTTATTTTTATTTTAATAATGCACCATGATGGTATGAGATAGTCCTTGGCAAATTTGTAGAATGCGCTTTGCAATTCACTTATATCTTTTGAGTATGGCTTTATAGAATGCTTCATGTGCTTCACTTATATCATTTGAAGTTTGGATTGCCTATTTCTCTTCACATAGAAAACCGATGTTCATAGAATGCTCTCGTGCTTCACTTATATTTGTTAGAGCATGAACTTTTGTAGAAAGAATTAAACTCTCATGCTTCACTTATATCTATTTAGAGAGTCAAACAGAATTGGTCAATTGCATGGTTAGTCATAAAATCCTACATACACTTATGGATCACTGAATATGATATGTTTGATTCCTTGCAATAGTTTTGCGATATAGAGATGATAATATGTGGGAGGTACTAGTAGATGATTGTCTTTAGTAAGATATTCGTGTTAAGGTTTGTGATTCCCGAAGCATGCACGTATAGTCTCTCGTTATGCCGGGAAGTTGGAGCACAATTTATCCTTGATTGTCCTATCTTTGTGTGAAGGTCAGGGGCGCGCGATGGTTAACTCCTACCAACCTCCCCCCTAGGATCATGCGTAGTATTTCCTTGCTTCGTGGGCTAATAAACTTTTGCCATAAGTATATGAGTTCTTTATGACTAATGTGAGTTCATGGATTATACGCATTCTCACCTTTCATAATTGCTAGCCTCTCTCGTGCCACGCAACTTTCGCCGGTGCATAAACTTTATTAAACCTTCCTCAAAACAGCCACCATACCTACCTATTATGTCATTTCCATAGCCATTCCGAGATATATTGCCATGCACTTCCATCATACAGTTGACTTGAGCATTCTTTTTCATATTGCTTTGCATGATCGTAAGACAGCTAGCACGATATTATCATGGCTTGTCCGTTTTGGATATCTTTGCTATGCTAGATCAGTGCACATCCTGTTACACTGCCGGAGACATTCATTTAGAGTCATACTATGTCATAGGTATTGAGTTGTAATTTTTATTTCTTTTGAGTTATAAGTAAATAGATGTGTGATGATCATCATTATTCATTTTTAGAGCATTGCCCCCATGATGATAGGATGATGGAGACCATGATTCCCCCACAAGTCGGAATGATACTCTGGACTAAAAGAAGCGAGGGGGAGAGAGGCCCCCTCCTTCTTCTTCTTCCCTGGACTCCTCCCTAGGTGGGAGAAGGGTTCCTCCTCTGGTCCATGGTATCCATGGCATGGAAGGGGCGAGAGCCCCTCTAAGATTGGATCTGTCTCTCTGTCCTCTTCTGTTTCGCGTTCCCCAGATCCGACGATCTACATCAACAATCTTGCTACTGTCAACACCAACTTTCTCCCCCTCATTGCAGCGGTGTAACTATGATGGCCTGGCTTATTAGGGATGATAGACTACTCATATCAATAAGGAATTCCTTCTTTTCCGGGAGCCCATTCGGCTAGAACTCCAAAGTTAAGCGTGCTCATCTTGGAGTAGTTTCAGGATGGGTGACCGACCGGGAAGTTGCTCCCGGGTGCGCACGAGTGAGGACAAAGTGCGCAGAAAAGACTAGTATTGATATGTGAGGCCAGTCTAGATCCCGCCAGGAGTAACGACCACCGGCGGGTGTGTCCGGGGCGTTACAAGTTGGTATCAGAGCCGACCCTTGCGGTTACACGGATGTTTGCGGACAGTTTGCAGTCATGTAGTGCATGACGTTTGTGACCCGTCGTGGCACACGGCATGGCACATGTGCTGTCCTGGAAGCACAGACGGTTGTGCCAAGAGGGAACGTTCCTATGGCCCGACGAGGACGTCGGTTTCTCTGAGTGAGGGTGTATGTGATGGCCTGGCTTATTAGGGATGATAGACTACTCATATCAATAAGGAATTCCTTCTTTTCCGGGAGCCCATTCGGATAGAACTCCAAAGTTAAGCGTGCTCAGCTTGGAGTAGTTTCAGGATGGGTGACCGACCGGGAAGTTGCTCCCGGGTGCGCACGAGTGAGGACAAAGTGCGCAGAAAAGACTAGTATTGATATGTGAGGCCAGTCTAGATCTCGCCAGGAGTAACGACCATCGGCGGGTGTGTCCGGGGCGTTACAGTAACACCTCTTTCCCCCGCTATAATCTCTACTTAAACATCGTGCTCAACTCCATATATTATTTCCCAATGCTTTATGGTTATCCTATGATGTTTGAGTAGATCCACTTTGTCCTGTGGGTTAATCGTGATCTTGGTTGGTATGATTGTATATTTTATTTTTGGTGCTTTCCTATGGTGCCCTCCGTTCTCACGCAAACGTGA
>LR738715.1:34185208-34199638 GCA_902687465.1 Secale cereale | reverse complement strand
CCCCCCGCTGTAGGGTGTTGCAATATGTTCATGGTTCGCTTATGGTGGGTTGCGAGAGTGACAGAAACTTAAACCCGAGTAAGGGGGTATGACGTATGGGAGTAAAGAGGACTTGATAATTAATGCTATGGTTTGGTTTCACGACCTTAATGATAGTTGCGGATGCTTGCTAGAGTTCTGATCATAAGTGCATATGATCCAAGTAGAGAAAGTATGTTAGCTCCTGCCTCTCCCTCGTATAAAATTGCAAGAAGGATTACCGGTACTTGTTATCGATTGCCTAGGGACAAATAACTTTCTTGTTGACACAAACCCTTTTATTAAACACCTAACTTTTATTATCTTGCAAAGTACTTCTAGTTTTATTCTTGCAAAGTAGTTCTAGCATCATACCTACAAAATAGTTTCATACTGTTTCCGGTAAAGCAAACGTTAAGTGTGCGTAGAGTTGTATCGGTGGTCGATAGAACTTGAGGGAATATTTTTTCTGCCTTTAGCTCCTCGTTGGGTTCGACACTCTTACTTATCAAAAAAGGCTACAAACGATCCCCTATACTTGTGGGTTATCAGTATTCCATATATAGTCACACGTGCTTATGGAAAAGAACTTGCATGACATCTTTTGTCCCACCCTTCCGTGGCAGTGGGGTCCTAATGGAAACTAAGGGATATTAAGGCCTCCTTTTAATAGAGAACCAGAACAAAGCATTAGCACTTACTGAATACGTGAACTCCTCAAACTAGGACAATCACTAGAAAATATCCCAATTATTGTCACCTTGGGGTATGCAGATCATAACACGTAATAGGTGTCTACAACTTGCAAGATCGGATCAAGAACACACACACACACACACACACACACACACACACACACACACACATATATATATATATATATATATATATATATATATAAATGGTTGTGTACTCCTGGGAGTACGTACTCCCGCTCCTCATATACCATATAGATGAATCTTTTATACCTCTTTATTATTTTTAATATACTTCATTAGTAATTATTAGATACCCCAAAATGATTCTCATGAAAAAATTCATGCGAGTCTACATATTTTAAATGTTTATGTATATACTGATGTGTTTGTACGTGAAAAAGGTATATTACAAAAAGTACGTCGCAGATAATATTTTTTCAACAAAACTCGTATTGGGGTATCTTAGAATATTTAATGAAGTATATTGAGAATGATAAAGAGGTATAATTAATGTGTATATGAGGTATATTGAGGATGAGAGTACATACTCTCAGGAGTACAAAAGAGGAGTCCTATATATATATATATTCATGAAAAAATAATAGGTTCAGATCTGAAATCATGGCACTCGGGTCCTAGTGACAAGCATTAAGCATAACAAAGTCATAGCAACATCAATCACAGAACATAGTGGATACTAGGCATCAAGCCCTAACAAAACTAACTCGATTACCTGATAAATTTCATCCAACCCATCACCGTCCAATAAGTCTACGATGGAATTACTCATGCACGGTGGTGAGCATCATGAAATTGGTGATGGAGGAAGGTTGATGACGACGACGAAGACGGATTCCACACTCCGGAGCCCCGAACAGACTTCAAATCAGCCCTCCTGATGAAGAACATGGGTGACGACGTCCCTCCTCTAGTAACTTGCTGCGCCAGTTGAGGGAGTCCTGGATTAAGGGGTCCTCAGGTGGCCGGATTACTCGCTATGGGCCGGACTGGTGGGCCGTGAAGATTATCATTGAAGACTATCCCCCGTATCCAGATAGGACTCCCATATGTGTAAAATAGCAAGTTTACAGTCCGGGTGTAATATTTTCCTTCCTCTGCAAGATGATCATGTACAACCCTAGGTCCCTGCAGTGCATATATAAACCGGAGGGTTTAGTCCGTAGGGACAAAATCACAACATCCTAGGCTAGACTTCTAGGGTTTAGCCATTACGATCTCGAGGTAGATCAACTCTTGTAACCCTATATTCATCAAGATCAATCAAGCAGGAAGTAGGGTATTACCTCGTGAAGGAAATATTCCCTAGAGGCAATAGTAAAGATGTTATTTGTATTTCCTTATATCATGATAAATGTCTTTTATTCATGCTAGAATTGTATTAACCGGAAACTTAGTACATGTGTGAATTCATAGACAAAACAATATGTCCCTAGTATGCCTCTACTAGACTAGCTCATTGATCAAAGATGGTTCTGTTTCCTAGCCATAGACATGAGTTGACATTTGGTCAACGGGATCACATCATTAGGAGAATGATGTGATGGACAAGACCCATCCGTTAGCTTAGTACTATGATCGTTCAGTTTTACTGCTATTACTTTCTTCATGACTTATACATGTTCCTATGACTATGAGATTATGCAACTCCCGTATACCGGAGGAACACCTTGTGTGCTATCAAACGTCACAACGTAACTGGGTGATTATAAAGATGCTCTACAGGTGTCTCCGAAGGTGTTCGTGGTGTTAGCATAGATCAAGAATAGGATTTTTCACTCCGAGTGTCGGAGAGGTATCTCTGGGCCCTCTCGGTAATACATGATACGTCTCCAACGTATCTATAATTTTTGATTGTTCCATGCTATTATTTATGAACTCTTGGATGTTTAATGGGATTTATCATTCACTTTTATATCATTTTTGGGACTAACCTACTAACACAAAGCCCCAGTCCAGATTGTTGTTTTTTGCCTATTTCAGGGTTTTGCAGAAAAAGAATATCAAACGGAGTCCAAACGGAATGAAACCTTCGCGAGAGATATTTTTGGAGAAAATCAGACACGAAGAACTTGAGAGCCACGTCAGAAGAGCCACGAGGGGCCCACGAGGGTGGGGGCGCACCCCCCTTCCCAGGGCGCGCCCCCTACCTCGTGGGGCCCCCGTGACTCCCCCGGTGCCCTCCTTCTTCCTATATAAGTCCACGTACCCCAGAAACTCCGTGAACAGAGAAAAAACCCTAATTCCATCACCGTACCTTCTGTTCCCGTGGAGATTCCATCTTGGAGCCTGTTCCGGAGCTCCATCGGAGGGGGATCCATCACGGAGGCCTTCATCATCATCATCATCGCCCGCACCATGAGTTGTGAGTAGTTTACCACAGACCTTCGGGTCCATAGATAGTATCTAGATGGCTTCTTCTCTCTCTCTGGATCTCAATACAAAGTTCTCCTCGGTCTTCGAGGAGATCTATTCGATGTAATCTCTTTTTGCGGTGTGTTTGTCGAGATTCGATGAATTGTGAGTTTATGATCAAGGTTATCTATGAAAGATATTTGGTTCTTCTCTGAACTTTTTATGTGTGCTCATAATATCCTTGCAAGTCTCTTTGAATTATTGGTTTGGTTTGGCCTACTAGATCTATAGTTCTTGCAATGGGAGAAGTGCTTGGCTTTGGGTTCAATCTTGTGGTGTCCTTTCCCAGTGACAGTAGGGGCAACAAGGCATGTATTGTATTGTTGCCATCGAGGATAAAAAGATGGGGTTTATATCATATTGCTTGAGTTTATCCCTTTACATCATGTCATCTTGCTTAAGGCATTACTCTGTTCTTATGAACTCAAGACACACAAAGCAGTTTGAACATAGTTTCTCTTAATGGAGCAGGGTATAGGCGGTACTCCTGGATCTCCTAATTTCTTAGGCATTCCACCCTCAAAAGTGTAATTAGCAAGCATGGTGGAGATTTCTATTTCAGGTATCTTTCTTTTGTTGGTAATAATATCTTTCATATACTTAGCATAAGGATTTGTTTTAAGTACATCAGTCAAACACATATGCAAAAAATAGGTCTAATCATTTCAGTGAAGCGCTCAAAATCCTCATCATCCTTTTTCTTGGATGGTTTCGGAGGAAAAGGCATGGGTTTCTGAACCCATGGTTCTCTTTCCCTACAGTGCTTCCTAGCAACAAAATCTCTTTTATCATAACATTGATTCTTTGATTGTGGGTTATCAAGATCAACAGTAGGTTCAATCTCTACATCATTATCATTGCTAGGTTGAGCATCGACATGAACATCATCATTAACATTATCACTAGGCTCATGTTCATTACCAGATAGTGTCTCAGCATCAGAAACAGATATATCATTGGGATTCTCAGGTGGGTGAGCTACAGGTTCACTAGAAGCATGCAAAGTCCTATCATATTTCTTTTTCTTCTTTTTAGAAGAACTAGGTGCATCTAAATTAGCTCTCTGAGAATCTTGCTCAATTTTCTTAGGGTGGCCTTCAGGATACAGAGGTTCCTGAGTCATTTTACCACCTCTAGTTGCAACTCTAACAACATAGTCATTATTATTACCATTTAACTCATTGAGCAAATCATTCTGAGCCTTAAGTACTTGTTCTACTTGAGTGGTGACCATAGAAGCATGTATACTAATAAGTTTCAGTTCATCTTTAGCACTAGACAGATAATCACTCAAGCATTCAATCATATAAGCATTGTGTTGTAGTTGTCTACCAACATAAGCACTGAAGTTTTCTTGTTTCACAATAAAATTGTCAAACTCATCTAAGCATTGGCTAGTAGACTTATAACGAGGAATATCACCTTCATCAAACTTATAAAGAGAATTTACCTTTACTACCCGTGTCGGGTTATCCAGACCATGTATTTCTTCAATAAGCGGTAAATTCTTAACATCTTCAGCGTTAATACCTTTTTCTTTCATAGATTTATTTGCCTCTTTCATATCTTCAGGACTGAGAAATAGAACACCTCTTTTCTTAGGAGTTGGCTTACGGGCTGCTTCAGGAAGAGTCCAATTATTTTCATTGGCTAGCATATTATTCAATAGTAAGTCAGCTTGTTCAACTGTTCTTTCCCTGAAAACACAACCAGCACAACTATCCAGGTGGTCTCTGGAAGCATGGGTTAGTCCATTATAAAAGACATCAAGTATATCATGCATCTCAAGAGGATGATCAGGCAAAGCATTAAGCAACTGGAGAAGCCTCCCCCAAGCTTATGGGAGACTCTCTTCTTCAGTTTGAGCAAGGTTATATATTTCCCGTAAGGCAGCTTGTTTCTTATGAGTGGGAAAATATTTAGCAGAAAAGTAATACATCATATCCTGGGGACTACGCACACAACCAGGATCAAGAGAATTAAACCAAGTCTTAGCATCACCCTTTAACGAGAACGGAAACAACTTAAGGATATAGTAGTAGCGAATCTTTTCATCATTGGTAAACAGGGTGGCTATATCATTCAACTTGGTAAGATGTGCCACAACAGTTCCAAACTCATAGCCATGGAAAGGATAAGATTCAACCAAAGTAATTAATTCAGGATCAACAGAGAACTCGTAATCCTTATCAGTGACAAAGATAGGCGAAGTAGCGAAAGCATGGTCATGTTTCATTCTAGCATTCAAGGACTTTTCTTTCAGCTTAGCTAATAATTTCTTAAGATCATATCTATCATTGCAAGCAAGAGAGTCTCTAGCAGTTTCTTCATCCATAACATAACCCTCAGGCACAACATGCAATTCATATCTATTGGGAGTAGTTTCATCATCACTTTCATAAATATCATCAACATTTGCACTCTCCCTAACCTTAGCAATTTGTTCATCTAGAAATTCACGTAGTGGCACAGTATCAGGCATAGAGGTAGTTTCATCATACATAGTAGAAGTAGCATCATGAAGAACATACGACATATCAGATTCAATTGCAGGAGTAGGTGTCGCAAGTTTACTCATAACAGAAGGAGAATCTAGTGCAGAGCTAGATGGCAGTTCCTTACCTCCCCTCGTAGTTGAGGGTAAGATCTTGGTTTTTGAGTCCTTCAAATTCTTCATAGTGATAAACATATATAAATCCCAAGTGACTTAAAGAATAGAGCTATGCTCCCCGGCAACGGCGCCAGAAAATAGTCTTGATAAACCACAAGTGTAGGGGATCGCAACAGTTTTCGAGGGTAAAGTATTAAACACAAATTTGTTGATTCGACACAAGGGGAGCCAAAGAATACTCTTAAGTATTAGCAACTGAGTTGTCAATTCAGCCACACCTGGACACTTAGTATCTGCAGCAAGATAGTTTAGTAGCAAAGTAATATGATAGGGGCGGTAGCAGCAATAAAAGTAAAGATAGTGTTTTTTGTAGTTTTTATGATAGTAGCAACGGAAAAGTAAATAAGCGACTAGCAATATAGGTAAAGCTCGTAAGCATTGGATCGGTGATGGGAAATTATGTCAGATGCAATTCATCATGTAGAAGTTATAACCTAGGGTGACACGGAACTAGCTCCAGTTCATCAATGCAATGTAGGCATGTATTCCGAATATAGTCATACGTGCTTATGGAAAAGAACTTGCATGACATCTTTTGTCCTACCCTCCCGTGGCAGCAGGGTCCTATTGGAAACTAACGGATATTAAGGCCTCCTTTTAATAGAGTACCGGACCAAAGCATTAACACATAGTGAATACATGAACTCCTCAAACTATGGTCATCACCGGGAGTGGTCCCGATTATTGTCACTTCGGGGTTGCCGGATCATAACAGATAGTAGGTGACTATAGACTTGCAAGATAGGATCAAGAACACACATATATTCATGAAAACATAATAGGTTTAGTGGTGAAATCATGGCACTCGGGCCCTAGTGACAAGCATTAAGCATAGCAAAGTCATAGCAACATCAATCTCAGAACATAGTGGATACTAGGGATCAAACCTTAACAAAACTAACTCGATTACATGATATATCCCATCCAACCCATCACCGTCCAGCAAGCCTACAATGGAATTACTCACACACGGCGGTGAGCATCATGGAATTGGTGATGGAGGAAGGTTGATGATGACGATGGCGACGATCTCCACTCTCCGGAGCCCCGAACGGACTCCAGATCAGCCCTCCCGAGAGAGATTAGGGCTTGGCGGCGGCTCTGTCAGGTAAAATGCGATAATTCCTTCTCTCTGATTTTTTCTCTCCACGAAACGGAATATATAGGACCTCGGGATACGTCGGTGGAGCATCAGGGGGCCCTCGAGGCAGGGGGCGCGCCCTGGGAATGGGGGCGCGCCCCCACCCTCAATGACAGGGTGTGCCCCCCCCCCCCGGTGCAGGTCTTCTTGCAGATATTTTTTATATTTTCTGAAATAATTCTCCGTTGATTTTCAGGCGATTCCGAGAACTTCTTATTTCTGCACAAAAACAACACCATGGCTGTTCTGCTAACAATAGCGTCAGTCCGGGTTAGTTCCATTCAAATCATGCAAGTTAGAGTGCAAAACAAGGGCAAAAGTGTTTGGCAAAGTAGATACGTTGGAGATGTATCAAGAACCAAGGTATCAATCCAGTAGGAGAGTACATGCAAATCCCTCGTACCTACACAAACAAATAAGAACCTTGCAACCAACGTGATAAAGGGGCTGTCAATCCCTTCTCGGCCACTTGCAAAATTGAGATCTGATAGAGATAATAAGATAAATATTTTGGTATTTTTGTTGTATAGATTGAAAAGTAAAGATTGCAAAATAAAACGAACAATAAAGATAGCTAGTTGATGGAAGATTAATATGATGGAAGATAGACCCGGGGGGGCATAGGTTTCAATGGTGGCTTCTCTCAAGATAGCATATTCTACGATGGGTGAACAAATTATTGTCGAGCAATTGATAGAAAAGCGCATAGTTATGAGAATATCTAGGCATGATCATGTATATAGGCACCACGCCCGTGACAAGTAGACCGAAATGATTATGCATCTACTACTATTACTCCACACATCGACCGCATCCAGCATGCATCTAGAGTATTGAGTTCATAAGAACAGAGTAACGCTTTAAGCAAGATGACATGATGTAGAGGTATAAACTCATGCAATATGATATAAACCCCATCTTTTATCCTCGATGGCAACAATACAATATGTGCCTTGCTGCCCCTGCAGTCACTGTGAAAGGACACCACAAGATTGAACCCAAAGCTAAGCACTTCTCCCATTTCAAGAAATATCAATCTAGTAGGCCAAACCAAATTGATAATTCGAAGAGACTTGCAAAGATATTTAAATCATGCATATAAGAATTCAAAGAAGAACCAAATATTGTTCATAGATATCTTGATCATAAACCCACAATTCATCGAATCTCGACAAACACACCGCAAAAAGTATTACATCGAATATAACTCCAAGAAGATCGAGGAGAACTTTGTATTGAGATCCAAAGAGAGAGAAGAACCCATCTAGATAATAACTTTGGACCCAAAGGTCTGTGGTAAACTACTCACAACTCATCAAAGAGGCTATGGTGTTGATGTAGAAGCCCTCCGTGATCGATTCCCCCTCCGGAGGAGCTCTGGAAAAGGCCCCAAGATGGGATCTCACGGGTACAGAAGGTTGCGGCGGTGGAAATAGGGTTTCATGGTGTTGTCGGATGTTTTCAGGGTATATGAGTATATATAGGAGGAAGAGGTACGTCAATGGAGCTACGAGGGGCCCACGAGGGTGGGGTCGCGCCTACCCCCCTTGGCGCACCCTCCTGTCCCGTGGCCGCCTCATGGCTTCCCAGATGTGTACTCCAAGTCTTCTGGGTTGCGTTTGTTCCAAAAATGATCGTCGTGAAGGTTTCATTCTGTTTGGACTCCGTTTGATATTCCTTTTCTGCGAAACACTAATATAGGCAAAAAAACAGCAATTTGCACTAGGCCTTGGGTTAGTAGGTTAGTCCCAAAAATAATATAAAAGTGCATAATAAAGCCCATTAAACATCCAAAACAGATAATATAATAGCATGGAACAATAAAAAATTATAGATACGTTGGAGACGTATCAAGCATCCCCAAGCTTAATTCCTGCTCGTCCTCGAGTAGGTAAATGATAAAAACAGAATTTTTGATGTGGAATGCTACCCAACATAATTCTCAATGTAATTTTCTTTATTGTGGCATGAATGTTTAGATCCGAAAGATTCAAGACAAAGGTTTAATATTGACATAAGAAAAATAATACTTCAAGCATACTAACAAAGCAATTATGTCTTCTCAAAATAACATGGCCAAAGAAAGTTCATCCCTACAAAATTATATAGTTTGGCTATGCTCCATCTTCGTCACACAAAATACCCAAATCATGCACAACCCCAGTTTTCAGCCAAGCAATTGTTTCATACTTTAATTTTTTTCAAACTTTTTCAACTTTCACGCAATACATGAGCGTGAGCCATGGATATAGCACTATAGGTGGAATAGAGTGGTGGTTGTGGAGAAGACAAAAGGGAGGAAGATGGTCTCACATCAACTAGGCGTATTAATGGGCTTTGGAGATGCCCATCAATAGATATCGATGTGAGTGAGTAGGGATTGCCATGCAAAGGATGCACTAGAGCTATAAATGTATGAAAGCTCAACAAAAGAAACTAAGTGGGTGTGCATACAACTTGCTTGCTCACGAAGACCTAGGGAATTTGAGGAAGCCCATCGTTGGAATATACAAGCCAAGTTCTATAATGAGAATTCCCACTAGTATATGAAAGTGACTAAATAAGAGACTCTATCATGAAGATCATGGTGCTACTTTGAAGCACAAGTGTGGAAAAAGATAGTAGCATTGTCCCCTTTTTCTTTTTTCTTTTTTTTGGGCCTTCCTTTTTTTGGCCTTTCCCCTTTTTTGGCCTTTTTTTATTTGGCCTTTCCTTTTTTTTCGGGACAATGCTCTAATAATGATGATCATCACACTTCTATTTATTTACAACTCAAAGATTACAACTCGATACTAGAACAAAATATGACTCTATATGAATGCCTTCGGCGGTGTACCGGGATGTGCAATGAATCAAGAGTGACATGTATGAAAAATTATGCGTGGTGGCTTTGCCACAAATACGATGTCAACTACATGATCATGCTAGGCAATATGACAATGATGAAGCGTGTCATAATAGACGGAACGATGGAAAGTTGCATGGGAATATATCTCGGAATGGCTATGGAAATGCCATGATAGGTAGGTATGGTGGCTGTTTTGAGGAAGGTATATGGTGGGTGTATGGTACCGGCGAAAGTTGCGTGGTACAAGAGAGGCTAGCAATGGCGGAAGGGTGAGAGTGCGTATAATCCATGGACTCAACATTAGTCATAAAGAACTCACATACTTATTGCAAAAATCTATAAGTCATCAAAACAAAGTACTAAACGCATGCTCCTAGGGGAAGGGTTGGTAGGAGTTAACCATCGCGCGATCCCGACCTCCACACAAAGGATGACAATCAAATAAATACCTCATGCTTCAAATTTGTCACACAACGATTACCATACGTGCATGCTACGGGACTTGCAAACCTCAACACAAGTATTTCTCAAATTCACAACTACTCTACTAGCATGACTCTAATATCACCATCCTCATATCTCAAAACAATCATCAAGTATCAAACTTCTCATAGTATTCAATGCAGTTTATATGAACGTTTTTATTATACCCATCTTGGATGCCTATCATATTAGGACTAATTATATAGCCAAAGAAAATTACCATGCTGTTATAAAGGACTCTCTAAATAATATAAGTGAAGCATGAGAGATCAATAATTTATATAAAATAATACCACCACTGTTCTCTAAAAAGATATAAGTGAAGCACTAGAGCAAAATTATCTAGCTCAAAAGATATAAGTGAAGCACATAGAGTATTCTAATACCGATTCATGTGTGTCTCTCCCAAAAGGTGTGTACATCAAGGATGATTGTGGTGAACTAAAAAGCAAAGACTCAAATCATACAAGACGCTCCAAGCAAAAGACATATCATATGGTGAATAAAAATATAGTCTCAAGTAAAGTTACCGATAGACGAAGACGAAAGAGGGGATGCCTTCCCGGGGCATCCCCAAGCTTAGGCTTTTGGTTGTCCTTGAATTTTACCTTGGTGTGCCTTGGGCATCCCCAAGCTTAGGCTCTTGCCAATCTTTATTCCATAGTCCATCAAATGCTTGCCCAATAACTTGAAAACTTCACAACACAAAACTTAACAGAAAATCTCGTGAGCTCCGTTAGTATAAGAAAACAAACCACCACTTTAAGTTATTGTATTGAACTCGTTCTTTATTTATATTGGAGTTAAAACTATTGTATTCCAACTTCTCTAAGTTCATACCCCCCGATACTACTCATAGATTCAACAAAATAAGCAAACAACACACGAAAAACAGAATCAAAAATAGAACAGTCTGTAGCAATCTGTAACTTTCGAGTACTTCTGTAACTCTAAAAATTCTGAAATAAATTGGTGGACATGAGGAATTTTTCTATTAATCATCTGAAAAAAGAATCAACTTAAAATCACTCTCCAGTAAAAAAAATGGCAGCAAATTTCGTGAGCGCAAAAGTTTCTGTTTTTTACAGCAAGATCGCAAAGACTTCACACTAGTCTTCCCAAAGGTTCTACTTGGCACAAACACTAATTAAAATACAAAACCACATCTAACCAGAAGCTAGATGAATTGTTTATTACTAAACATAAGTAAAAGCAAAGAAAATAAAATTGGGTTGCTTCCCAACAAACGCTATCGTTTAACGCCCATAGCTAGGCACAAGGCAAGAATAGATCTAGGTATTGCCATCTTTGGTAGGCAATCCATAAGTGGCTCTCATAATAGATTCATATGGTAATTTGATTTTATTTCTAGAAAAGTGTTCCATGCCTTTCCGTAACGGAAATTGGAATCTAATGTATCCTTCTTTCATGTCAATAATTGCATCAACCGTTCTAAGAAAAGGTCTACCAAGAATAATAGGACATGTAGGATTGCAATCTATGTCAAGAACGATGAAATCTACGGGTACATAATTCCTATTTGCGACAATAAGAACATCATTAATCCTTCCCATAGGTTTCTTAATGGTAGAATCTGCAAGATGCAAATTTAAAGAACAATCATCGAGTTCATGGAAACCTAACACATCACACAAAGTTTTTGGAATCGTGGAAACAGTAGCACCCAAATCACACAAAGCATAGCATTCATGATCTTTAATCTTAATTTTAATAGTAGGTTCCCACTCATCATACAGTTTTCTACGGATAGAAACTTCTAATTCAAGTTTTTCTTCATAAGATTGCATTAAAGCATCAACTATGTGTTTGGTAAAAGCTTTATTTTGACTATAAGCATGAGGAGAATTTAACACGGATTGCAACAAGGAAATACAATCTATCAAAGAGAAATTATCATAATTAAATTCCTTGCAATCCAAAATAGTGGGTTCATTACTATGTAAAGTTTTGACCTCTTCAATCCCACTTTTAACAGTTTTTGCAACAAGATCTAAAAACTCCGAATCATTGGGACACCTTTTAACTAAAGTTGACTCATCTCTAGTCACATCTTTATCAAGATTCATATTGCAAAACAAAGATTTAATAGGAGACACATCAGTCACTTTTAGATCATCATCTTTATTATCATGAGAACTAGAAGAACATGATTTCACAAAGCAATATCTTTTAGCACGCATCCTAGCGGTTCTTTCTTTGCACTCATCAATGGAAATTCTCATGGCTTTGAGAGACTCATTGATATCATGCTTAGGTGGAATAGATCTAAGTTTCAAAGAATCAACATCAAGAGTAATTCTATCCACACTTCTAGCCAATTCATCAATCTTAAGCAGTTTCTCTTCAAGCATAGGATTGAAATTCCCTATGCCTCAACCATAGGATCTATCATGTATGCAATGATGTGTACCAGACGTGATGCGTGCCTTGCTATAAGTCTAGCAGGGAGGTACCAAAGTAATCCAGGAGTGGATCACTAGACAGCGGTCAAGAACATCCTGAAGTACCTGAAAAGGACAAAGGATATGTTTCTCGTGTATGGAGGTGACAAAGAGCTCGTCGTAAATGGTTACGTCGATTCAAGCTTTGACACTGATCCGGATAACTGAAATTCACAAACCGGATAAGTATTTTTATTAAACGGTGGAGCTGTCAGTTGGTGCAGTTCCAAGCAGAGCGTCGTGGAGGGATCTACGTGTGAAGCGGAATACATAGCTTCTTTGGAAGCAGCAAATGAAGGAGTCTGGATGAAGGAGTTCATATCTGATCTAGGTGTAATACCTAGTGCATCGGGTCCAATGAAAATCTTTTGTGACAACACCGGAGCAATAGCCTTGGCGAAGGAATCCAGGTTTCACAAGAGAACAAAGCACATCAAAAGACGCTTCAATTCCATTCGCGATCTAGTCAAGGAGGGAGACATAGAGATTTGCAAGATACATATGGATCTAAATGTAGCAGACCCGTTGACTAAGCCTCTTCCACGGGCAAAACATGATTGGCACCAAGACTCCACGGGTGTTAGAATCATTACTTTGTAATCTAGATTATTGACTCTAGTTCAAGTGGGAGACTAAAGGAAATATGCCCTAGAGGCAATAATAAAGATGTTATTTGTATTTCCTTATATCATGATAAATGTCTTTTATTCATGCTAGAATTGTATTAACCGGAAACTTAGTACATGTGTGAATACATAGACAAAACAGAGTGTCCCTAGTATGCCTCTACTAGACTAGCTCATTGATCAAAGATGGTTATGTTTCCTAGCCATAGACATGAGTTGTCATTTGATCAACGGGATCACATCATTAGGAGAATGATGTGATGGACAAGACCCATCCGTTAGCTTAGCACTATGATCGTTTAGTTTTACTGCTATTGATTTCTTCATGACTTATACATGTTCCTATGACTATGAGATTATGCAACTCACGTATACCGGAGGAACACCTTGTGTGCTATCAAATGCCACAACGTAACTGGGTGATTATAAAGATGCTCTACAGGTGTCTCCGAAGGTGTTCGTGGTGTTGGCATAGATCAAGAATAGGATTTGTCACTCTGAGTGTCGGAGAGGTATCTCTGGGCCCTCTCGGTAGTACACATCATAATAAGCCTTGCAAGCAAATGACTAATGAGTTAGTCACGAGATGATGTATTACGGTAACGAGTAAAGAGACTTGCCGGTAACGAGATTGAACTAGGTATTGAGATACCGACGATCCAATCTCAGGCAAGTAACATACCGATGACAAAGGTAACAAAGTATGTTGTTATGCGGTTTGACCGATAAAAGATCTTCATAGAATATGTAGGAGCCAAAATGAGCATCCAGGTTCCGCTATTGGTTATTGATCGGAGATGAGTCTCGATCATGTCTACATAGTTCTCGAACCCGTAGGGTCCGCACGCTTAACGTTTGATGACGATCGATATTATGAGTTTATGAATTTTGATGTACCGAAGGTAGTTCGGAGTCCCGGATGAGATCACGAACATGACGAGGAGTCTCGGAATGTCTGAGACGTAAAGATTGATATATTGGACGACTATATTCGGACACCCGAAGTGTTCCGGGAAAGTTTCGGATTTAACCAGATTGCCGGAGGGGGTT
>LR738715.1:34164168-34185155 GCA_902687465.1 Secale cereale | reverse complement strand
GAGGGAAAAGAGAGAGGCGGCCCATAGGGGCTGGCTGGCGCCCCCACTAGAGAATCCTAGTTGGACTAGGAGTGGGGTGCGCCACCTCTCCCCTTCCTTCTCTTCTCCTTCTTCCTTTCCTACTCCTAGTAGGAATAGGAAGGAGGATTCCTATTCCTACTAGGAGTAGGAATCCTACTCCCTTTGGCGCGCCAAGCTAGGGCCGGCCGGCCTCCCCCTTTATCCTTTATATACAGGGGCAGGGGGGCACCCTAGAACACACAAGTTGATCTTTCCAGCCGTGTGCGGGGCCCCCCTCCACAGAAACGCACCTCGGTCATACCGTTGCAGTGCCTAGGCGAAGCCCTGCGCCGGTAACTTCATCATATCCGTCACCATGCCGTAGTACTCACGAAACTCTCCCGCGAGGTTCTACTGGATCAAGAGCTCGTGGGACACCATCAAGCTGAACGTGTGCTGAATGCGGAGGCTCCGTACGTTCGGTGCTTGATCGGTTGGATCGCGAAGAAGTTCGACTACATCAACCGCGTCACTAGACGCTTCCGCTTTCGGTCTACGAGGGTACGTAGACACACTCTCCCCCATGTTTCTATGCATCTGGTAGATAGATCTTGCGTGATCGTAGGAATTTTTTTGAAATATTACGTTCCCCAACAGCAATATGATATAAACCCCATTTTTTTATCCTCGATGGCAACAATACACTACGTGCCTTGTTGCACCTGCTGTCACTGGGAAAGGACACCGCAAGATTGAACCCAAAGCTAAGCACTTCTCCCATTGCCAGAAAGATCAATCTAGTAGGCCAAACCAAACTGATAATTCAAAGAGACTTGCAAAGATATTTAACTCATGCATATAAGAATTCAGAGAAGAACCAAATAGTGTTCATAGATAATCTTGATCATAAACCCACAATTCATCGGATCTCGACAAACACACTGCAAAAAGTATTACATCGAATAGATCTCCAAGAAGATCGAGGAGAACTTTGTATTGAGATCCAAAGAGAGAGAAGAAGCCATCTAGCTAATAACTATGGACCCGAAGGTCTGTGGTAAACTACTCACAACTCATTGGAGAGGCTATGGTGTTGATGTAGAAGCCCTCTATGATCGATTCCCCCTCCGGCGGAGCTCCGGAAAAGGCCCCAAGATGGGATCTCACATGTATAGAAGGTTGTGGCGGTGGAAATAGGGTTCCGTGGTGCTCTCGGATGTTTTCAGGGTATATGAGTATCTATAGGAGGAAGAGGTACGTATGTGGAGTTACGAGGGGCCCACGATGGTGGGGGCGCGCCTACCCCCCTGGGCGCGCCCTCCTGCCTCGTGGCTTCCCAGACGTGTACTCCAAGTCTTCTGGGTTGCGTTTGTTCCAAAAATGATCCCCGCAAAGGTTTCATTCCGTTTGGACTCCGTTTGATATTCCTTTTCTGTGAAACACTGAAATAGGCAAAAACAGCAATTTGCACTGGGCCTTGGGTTAGTAGGTTAGTCCCAAAAATAATATATAGTGCATAATAAAGTCCATTAAACATCCAAAACAGATAATATAATAGCATGGAACAATAAAAAATTATAGATACGTTGGAGACGTATCACCTACCCTCCTGCCTCGTGGCCGCCTCGTTGCTTCCTTGACGTCCACTCCAAGTCTCCTGGATTGCGTTTGTTCATAAACGATTCTCACAAAGGTTTCATTCCATTTGGACCCTGTTTGATATTCCTTTTCGGCAAAACACTGAAATAGGCAAAAAAACAATAATTTGCACTGGGCCTTTGGTTAGTAGGTTAGTCCCAAAAATAATATTAAAGTGCATATTAAAGCCCATTAAACATGCAAAACAGATAATATAATAGCATGGAACAATAAAAAATTATAGATACGTTGGAGACGTATCAAGCATCCCCAAGCTTAATTCCTGCTCATCCTCGAGTAGGTAAATGATAAAAACAATTTTTTTGATGTGGAATGCTACCTAACATAATTTTCAATGTAATTTTCTTTATTGTGGCATGAATGTTCATATCCGAAAGATTCAAGACAAAAGTTTAATATTGACATAAGAATAATAATACTTCAAGCATAATAACGAAGTAAACATGTCTTCTCAAAGTAACATGGCCAAAGAAAGCTATCCCTACAAAATTATATAGTGTGGCTATGCTCTATCTTCATCACACAACATATTTAAATCAGGAACAACCCCGGTTTCAGCCAAGCAATTGTTTCATACTTTAGTATTCTCAAACTTTTTCAACTTTCATGCAATACATGAGCATGAGTCATGGACATAGCACTATTGGTGGAATAGAGTGGTGGTTGTGGAGAAGACAAAAAGGAAGAAGATAGTCTCACATCAACTAGGCGTATCAATGGGCTATGGAGATGCCCATCAATAGACATCAATGTGAGTGAGTAGGGATTGTCATGCAATGCACTAGAGCTATAAATGTATGAAAGCTCAACTAAAGAAATTAAGTGGGTGTGCATCCAACTTGCTTGTTCACGAAGACCTGGGGCATTTGAGGAAGCCCATCATTGGAATATACAAGCCAAGTTCTATAATGAAAATTCCCACTAGTATATGAAAGTGACAACATAGGAGACCTCTATCATGAAGATCATGGTGCTACTTTGAAGCACAAGTGTGGTAAAAGGATAGTAGCATTGCCCCTTCTTTCTTTTTCTCTCAATTTTTTAATTTAGGCCTTCTTTTTTTATGGCCTTGTTTTCTTTTTCTCTTTTTTTTTATTTTCCGTCCGGAGTCTCATCCCTACTTGTGGGGGAATCATAGTCTCCATCATCCTTTCCTCACAGAGACAATGCTCTAATAATGAAGATCATCACACTTTTATTTACTTACAACTCAAGAATTACAACTCGATACTTATAGCAAAATATGACTCTATGTGAATGCCTCCGGCGGTGTACCGAGATGTGCAATGAATCAAGAGCGACATGTATGAAAAAATTATGAAGGGTGACTTTGCCACAAATACAATGTCAACTATATGATCATGCAAGGCAATATGACAATGATGGAGCGTGTCATAATAAACGGAACGGTGGAAAGTTGCATGGCAATATATCTCAGAATGGCTATGGAAATGCCATAAAGGTAGGTATGGTGGCTGTTTTGAGGAAGGTATATGGTGGGTTTATGGTACCGGCGAAAGTTGCGCGATACTAGAGAGGCTAGCAATGGTGGAAGGGTGAGAGTGCGTATAATCCATGGACTCAACATTAGTCATAAAGAACTCATATACTTATTGCAAAAATCTACAAGTTATCAAAACAAAGTACTACATGCATGCTCCTAGGGGAAGGGTCGGTAGGAGTTAACTATCACGCGATCCCGGCCTCCACACAAAGGAAGACAATCAATAAATAAATCATGCTCCAACTTCATCACATAACGGTTCACCATACGTGCATGCTACGGGAATCACAAACTTTAACACAAGTATTCCTCAAATTCACAATTACTCTACTAGCATGACTCTACTATCACCATCCTCATATCTCAAAACAATAATCAAGCATCAAACTTCTCATAGTATTCAATGCACTTTATATGAAAGTTTTTATTATACCCATCTTGGATGCCTATCATATTAGGACTAGTTTTATAGCCAAAGCACATTGCCATGCTGTTCTAAAGGACTCTCAATATAATATAAGTGAAGCATGAGAGATCAATAATCTTTACCTAATAATAAAGCACGGATTGAATCTGTCGGGTTCACCGTCGCGGCGTTTTTTTTAAAAGTCCCTGGATTTAGGAGTACTGAACCCGCAATCCACACCTACGTAAAATAACGATTCGTCGGTAAAAAATAAAAACACCAGCCGCAGGTCCCCTTCCTTATCCTGATCTCTTCGGCCCAAATTCCCCTCCCCGCTCCTCCCACCACGATCTCCGGTGGCGCTCCTGCGCCCCCAACCTTTCACCCGACCTCCAACGGCGCTCTTGCGCCCCAACCTCCCACCCCAAGCTCCGACGTGCCCCTGTGCTCTGCTCTATGGTCAAGCCCCTTTCCTGGCTGGTCTCCTCCCTGAGCACCTCCCACCCCGACCACCGTCGTGTTGTCGTGCTCTTCACCACTATCACGCCCCATCACCGGTCTCTTCCCACGCACGACGCCCACCGATGGATGCCCTGGTTGTGTGCAACGGATGTAGTTCTCACGCACAAGCTAGGGTTGGAGCCGCCGGCTCTTCGTCCTACCCGCCGGCGGCGAGTCTTCTCCTCTCGCACTGCTGCCTCACCATTATCACAGGTTCCTCCACCCCCTCCTCTTTTCTCCTCTTCTCTCCTCTCCCTTCTCCCTCCTCCATCTCTGTTCCCTTCCCCCTCACACCCCGTTATCTTTTCATGTTGTTGGCACCTGAAGAAGTTGGTGGCATGGTGTCGGGGAAATTGATCGCCCACGAACACCTATGGGACCGGAGCCCCTTTTCGGTACGGCAAGGGAGCGGAGGGAGCACAAAGAGCAGATCGAGGGGCACACGCGAGCAGTTTACCCAGGTTCGGGCCGCACGGATGCGTAAAACCCTACTCCTACCTTGGTTGTATTGAGTTCTTGGCTCGGGAGCAAGAAGATCTACAGTACTAGCTACACCGAGCGTGGGAGTGATCAAGTTTTGGAACCTCCTCTACGTTGTGCATGGGCCTCCTTTTATAGTTCAAAGGGGTCACCGACAGGTGTCAACGTAGGTGAGGGTAAAAGCGTAAAATTGGTGGTAGTTGTAATAGTGCATGTACAGTGTACGCACAGTGGTCTATACCTAACCCAGACGGTGGGGGACAAGGGCATTGAATGCCCGTCACCGTCGCCCCAAACAGTGTAAAAAGCGTTCGTCCGGGCGTCTCCGTTCGCCACGACGGCAGCTTCGTCATCGTGGCTCGCCACCGTGTACCCCAGGCTGCACAGCCATCCGCCGCGTGCCCTAGGAAGGGCCCCAGGGCGACGCGTGGCCAGATGAGCTGGAGCGCAGGCACACGGTGGAAGCTTGCCGCAGCAAGCTCCTTGCCGCGGTCGCTATCTTGCCGGGCCCGGAAGTTTGTCGCTCTCCGGGTCTTGCCGGGGCGCGCGGTGTGCCGCGGTATATCTTCTGAAATGCTGTTCTTTGGCCTTCCTGGCAAGCTCCTCTTGCCAGGGTCTTGTGCAGAAGGGATGATCTCGAGCCTGGAGCGGCCTTCTCGGCAAGCTCCTCTTGTCGGGGTCTTGTTTCTTAACTTGAATGCTTTGTTCTTGAATGGCTTCAAGGGAACCAGAGTGAGCTTTGGCGGGCGCGTGGTGAACCTGACCGCGGGACGCTGCTACTGCCCGTGCACAAGTCGGGATACTAAGGTACCCCTACTTTAGTACACTGACAGGAGCCCCCGGGCCTGGGCCACACACGGTGCCGAGCGCTGTTGGGCCAGGCCCAAAACAGTGCACGGGCACACACAGCCCACGGCGCGCCGTTTCCCACTCCGTATTCGCCGCATCCCTCCCTAACGGCACGCGTCGATTGCGGCGTTGTGGGAGAGATCGTGGCCTGTTTCTTTAATGGGAAAATGCGGAACGTCCCCCACTTCCCCCTTAAAAGCAGAGGAAGCAGGGGCAGTTCCCCCCCCCCCATTGCTTCATTGCGTCTTCAATCTCCAGAAACCCCCGGCACTCTCCGCCTCCCCAAAGGTCGAAAGAGAGTCGAGCTCCACCCTTCCTCCGCCGTCTCCAGCATCCTCAGCGCCGCCGACCCCCCTCGCCATCCCCGCCATGGCCCCGAAGAGCGACAAGGCGAAGAACGCGAAGTCCGAGAAGGCGGTGAAGCTGGCAGCGATGCGGAAGAGGATGGTGGTCTTCCCGCCGAGGCTCGGCGCGAGGGAGCTGAGGGACAAGTACTATTTGTTCTGGGCGAGGGAGACGAAGGCTCACCCGCGCACCAGGGTCCTCCCCGCCGAAGCCTGCGACATGTATCCGGGAGGTTACCATTACTTCGCTCTGTTCTTCCATTGCGGTCTCTGCCCTTCGTACTCTGAGTTCTTCTGCGACGTTATGAACACGTACGGATTCCACCTCCTAGATTTCACCCCGAACGCAGTCTTGACCACGGCCGTTTTCGCACATCTGTGCGAAAACTTTGTCGGAGTCCACCCCAACGTAGCTCTCTTCCGCCATTTCTTCACACCTCGAGTAGAGTCTGGGTCCCCCCTCTCCGGTGGCATCTCTTGGATCTTTAGGCTCAACAAGAAAGAGGCGTACTTGATTGGAGAGCTCCGCGGCAAGTGGGATGAGTGGAGGGCCGATTGGTGCTAGATTGTGGAAGAGGAACCCCAGCAGTTTACATCACCTCGCCGGGCCGCAATAGTGCGCGGCAAGGACTGGAGCGATCTGGCCCCGCAGGACGAGAGGCTGAAGATTGCCCTTACTAGGATCCTTCGTCTCCGGGCCGCCAACCTTACTGTAGGTGAGGTCGGGGCGGATTTCCTTCGCCGCCGCATTGCCCCCTTGCAGGACAGGAAGAGGTCCGCTTGGAATTTGGCAACGCGGCAGACTGCATGAGGCTGCGCCCCGGCCTGAATTACAACTTCACCGTCTTGGAACTCAAGGGAATGGTCCGCTCGCTGTTCAAGCATGACCCCAAGCACACGGAGTGGTTTACCCCATCGCGGGGAGTAGTTCCATTATGCAACAACTCTTCACTTAGTGCCATCCGTGCGGTAATGCCTCTGTGCGATTCTCACGGGGTGGATCCCACTTGGCTGGCGCCTTCAGAAGAGACCGTGCAAACTTTCTTTGATAACCTGGTTGAGCGGCCGGTCAATCCCGAAGAGAAGAAGGGTCTCACCCGCGCGACCACCGATCGGGATGTGGCGTATATCGCTAGCAGAATGGAGGAGGCCGCCACAGCTGAGGCCGCGGGTGAGTTTGGTTACTCTGTGGAGGAGGCAGAAGCAGCGGATGCAGTGAGCAGGGCCGAGGAGGAAGAGATCCTCAAGCTATTGAAGCCCGCCGGGGAGCCTGCCGGGGAGCCTGCCGGGAGGAGCGAGGCTGCCGGGCAGGGGACCGAGTCTAGTGAGCCCGCCGAGGAGGACGCCGAATCGGGCGATTCCGACGAAGACTCGGGCGGGTCACTGAACCTCGACGACGCTTCTTCATCCTCGGAGAATTCTCCGCCACCGCCAAGTCCTCCGCCACAGCCAAAGAAGCACCTCCGCAAGACCACTGAGACGGCGAGGCAGCCGGCGCGCCGACATCAGCCGAAGCGTCGCTCGACGCGTGCCACCACGACGAGCAAGGTCGTCAAGGAGGCGCCTCGCGCCTCAGCGGCAAGCGGAGGGGGATCTTCCCGAACCGGTTCCGGCGCTCCTTCCGCCCCTCGGTCTTCGGCGACGACCGGAGCGGGGTCTTCTCAGCCCACGGCTCCAGAGCCTGCCAAGCGCCCGAGGGAGCCTACTCCTCCAGCTCCTCGCGCTGGGACGCGCGAGGCAGACTTTGACTTCTCCGCCCTTAGTTCCGACGAGGAGGAGGAAGAGTAAGCATTTGCAACTTTTATTTCCTTTGATTCTAGTTGCTCTTGTCTTGAATTCTCTTTGCCTGACTCTGATCTTGCTTATATTCCAGGACCTTGGCCCAGAGATCTGCGAAGAGGGCCAAGATCCCTGTAGTTGATCTTGAGGGGGACGAGCCCGTCGCAGCGGCAGGAGATGCGCCTGCGACAGGCTTGCCGGACCAGCCTGCTGCTCCGGAGAGCAGCCCCCAGCGCAGCCCCCAGCGTCAGTCTCTTGTTTACTTTCCTGCTTGACGGGTGCGCTTGAGCTTCTTATCCTTACTAATGTCATGTTCGCTTGTTGACTTGTGCAGAAGTGGAGCCGCAGCCGCAGGAGCATCAAGAGGCTGCTCCCGACGAGCCGCTCGTCCCACCCTCCCCGCCAAGGAGGAGTTCCCCGGCGAGGGAGGGTGCTCCGCCAAGGGCGGGTACTCCGCCAAGGGCGAGCACCCCGACAAGGGTGGGCACCCCGCCACGGGAAGGCGCCAGCGGCCCTCCGCCGGCGGGAGCCACTACTACGCCGCCAAGGGAGGACTCCCCGGCAAGGATCCTTGTAGAGGACGAGGCCCACGCAGGTAACCCTTGTACTTTCCTTCTCTTGAATTCTTTTTTTTGGATATTTGCTTGACGATTCTTCCTTTCTTTTTCTTCTGTCAGATCCGCCCGCCCCGGAGTCGATGGAGACAGAGGCCATCGCCGAGGAGGACGTGCGCAGTGATGCCGGCGGCTCCACCACCGCTGAAGGGACGGCCGGCGCTGAAGAACCAGCCGCCGACGAGACCACCGCGGCCGCTGACGCTGCAGCTGGGGAAGGGACCGGCGACCGCACTGCTGGCCCCGAGGCCGCAGGAGCGCCGGACGCTGCGCCGGCCGCCGACCCCTCCGCCGCCGTGGCTGGGTCGGGTGTTTATTTGGAGGCCGCCAACGGGGTCTTCATCCAAGTCCCGTGGGCGTCCTCATCAAGGGCACCCACGGAGGGGGAGAGCTTCGATGGAGAAGTCCTCGCCTCCGCCGGGCTAAGGCTTGTCGACGCGCCCGGCAGCAGCAGCGAGTCCGAAGAGGAGCAGCTCCTGTGCCGGCTTCTGGCCTTGTACCGGGCCAGGCAGGCCAAGCTGGAGTCCCGAGAGGCTCTGGCTGCCAAGGCCGGTGTCGACTTGGAGAAGCGCGCCGCGGAGCTCCGCGCCGCCAACCAAGCGGCCCTCCAGAACTTGGCGGAGGAGCGCGAGGAGCTCGCCGAGGCGCACCAGGCGTTCATCCTCGAGAAGGCCGAGGTTGAGGAGCAGCAGCGACTGGCCGCCGAGGATCTGTCTCGGCGGGAAGGAGAGCTGAACCAGCGGAAGGTCGACCTCAATAGCCACGAGGACGACCTTGCCGCGCGCGAGCAGTCCATTGGCGGGGCTCTGCAGGAGGCGAGGGACGCCACTGCTGCCGCAGAGACCGCCAAGAGGGACCTGGAGGCGAGGGTGGCGTAGTTGGAGCTCAATCTGAAGACGAGCGAGGAGAAGGTTGCCGCGCTCAAACTTGAAAGGGAGAAGGACGCCCACAGCCACTCGGAGCTGCAGGTCCGCCTCTCTGACAAGGGCAAGGAGCTCAACGACGCCAAGGACTCCATCGCAGACTTGGAGCTGAAGGTTTCCACCCTCACTGAGTCACTTGACGGTGCCCGGAACCGTGAAACGAAGCTGAAGGAGGATCTTCACGATGAGAGGGCATTGCTGGATAGCGCCGCCGTCTCGCAAAATAACTTCAAGCAGACGGTGGAGCAGTGGACCGAGGGGCTCGTCGCTGCCGCCGCCAACATCGACAAGGAGATGGTGGCGCTGGGGACGGAGCATCTCGTGTACTCCCCTGACGAGAACCTCCCCCACAGCGCCAAGCTGAGTTTGTTCTTCCGAGGAGTGGTGCCGGCCCTCGCGCAGCTACGGGAGAAGCTCCCCACGCAGCTGGCTAACGAGGCACGCCGGCTTTGCATGGGTACTATGGAGCGAGTGTTGACGAAGATCGTCTACCGCAACCCCGGGATTAATCTTGAGAACGTCCTCCGGACCTTGCCGCCCGAAGCTGACCATGAAGCGTTGAAGGCACAAGTTGCCCACATCGTGGCCAAGGTGGGCAAGATCAGGAGGGTTGACGGAGACCGCGTAGACTAGGCTTCCTTCTTTCTGCTTCCCTTGCCGCTGTCGATTAAGTCATGGATAGTAGTTTGTTAGAACAGTGGCAAGTTATCTTGTAATATAACTTTATTTTTGATAGTCAATGCAGTGTTATCTCCCTTGCTCGATCCCTTTACTTTGTATGCTTCTCACCCTACGCTTCTAGGGAGCTTGCCGGCAAAGGGACCCTTGTCGCGAGCGCTGAGTGCGGGACTTCAGCGGCCTGCTGGCAATGCCCTCGCCGGCAAGAAACCTTGCCGCAGCTAGTCGCAGCACACTTAGGTTGTTGAGCGAACTCGAAAACGAAATAAGGGCGCGACACTTGTCGCAGCTCACTTAAGCCGTTGAGCGTGCTCGAAACAAAGTAAGGGCGCGGCTAGCCATGGGTAGGTTCCTCCGCGCACAGGTTTTCCATACAAAGTGTGGTCGTTCAAGGAAGATAACTAAGAATTTTAAAATTTTGAATGCTCAAACTTTGGCAACTTAGCCTTTGTGTCCTGTTTGCTTCCCGGCAAGGCTTTCCTTCCTTGAACAGCACTTGGTCCATACCACTGTCTCCTTCCCCCCTGGCAAACTTGTGCGCGAGGAACACTTCTTCTGCTTGAGAGAAAAAGGAAGAGGGGAGGAAACATAGATATGGAGCCTTGCGGCTTGTTATTGCTTACCGGGATCGTGTGCTGCACAAAGTGTCAGATAATACATGCAATGAGAACAAGAATGCATGAAACGACAAGCTGTGCGAAGCACAAAAGTTTTACTGATGCACGGGGTCTGCGCCCGGCTTTGTACAAAGGTTTACATGCAACAGCGGCAAGACTTGTACAAAAGGTGGTTGCCGGAGCGGATCACGGCAACCGCGCCTCATGGGTGAAACTTGCGAAGATGCTCAATGTTCCAGGAGTTGCTCACCGGTAAGCCTTCTTCGGTCTCAAGGCGGACAGCACCGGGCCTTGTGACTTGTCTCACCCGATAAGGGCCTTCCCACTTCGGCGTCAACTTGTTGGAGTTCTTGGCGGACTGAACGCGCCAAAGAACAAGGTCGCCTTCCTCGAGACTCCTGACCTTGACTTTGCGGCTATGATAGCGACGCAAAGCTTGCTGGTATCGAGCAGCTCGTACAGCAGCCTGGAGACGGTCCTCCTCGAGGAGCAATGCATCATCTTGCCGCAGCTGCTCCTGCTCAAACTCATCGTAAGCGAGCACTCGAGGAGACCCGTATACGAGTTCCGTGGGGAGAACTGCCTCTGCTCCATAGACAAGAGCAAAGGGTGTCTGTCCGGTGGCTCGATTTGGTGTCGTCCTGATTGACCAAAGAGCTGCCGGCAACTCCTCGATCCAGTTTCTTCCGCACTTGTGCAGCCTGTCGAAGGTTCTTGTCTTGAGTCCGCGCAGCACTTCAGCATTTGCCCTCTCCGCTTGACCATTGCTCCTCGGGTGAGCAACAGAAGCGAAGCAGACCTTGGCGCCAAGGTCTTGGACGTATTGCATGAAGGTGCGACTTGTGAACTGTGTGCCGTTGTCGGCGATGATCCTGTTAGGGATTCCGAAACGGCAAACGATCGATCTGAAGAACCTGACTACTGACTGTGCGGTCACCTTTCTCACTGGTTCCACTTCCGGCCACTTTGTGAACTTGTCGATAGCAACGTACAAGTACTCAAAGCCCCCGATAGCGCGGGGAAAGGGGCCGAGGATGTCGAGCCCCCAGACCGAAAAGGGCCAGGACAAAGGGATCATCTGGAGAGCTTGAGCTGGCTGGTGTATTTGCTTGGCATGGAACTGGCACGCTTCACACTTGGTTACTTGTGCAGTTGCATCTTGGAGGGCTTCTGGCCAAAAGAAACCTTGCCGGAACGCCTTCCCGGCAAGTGCTCTTGCGCCAATGTGGTGTCCACATATGCCTCCGTGTATCTCTGCCAACAGCTTCTGTCCATCTTCCCGGGAAATGCATTTCAATCTGACACCATTGAGTCTTCTTCTGTACAGTTCGTTGCCGACGAACTGGTACATACTTGACTGCCTGGTTATTCTCTCTATCTCTTCTGGTTCTTCGGGAAGTTCTCCAGTTTGAAGGAAACGGACAATTTGTTGTGCCCAGGTTGGAGCTTGAGGCACAACAACAAGGACTAAAGGCATCAGTGCTGCTGCGGGAACGTCAGCTTCTACGGCAAGAACCTGCGGCTCCGCCGGAGCTGGACGTTCCCCGGCAAGCCTGCCGGAGCAAGACTTGCCAGGAACATCTGCTTCAACTGCACGAACCCTAGGGTCTGCAGGAGCAGACTGTTCCTCAGCAACTTGGTCGTCGATCCTGGGGATCTTGGCGGCGGCTTCAGGAAGATCCGCCGGCAAGTAGTCACCGGAGACCAACTTTCTTTTCTTGCTCTGCCCAACTGATGGTGTAACGGATGGCTGAGTTAGCTTGAGCACGAAGGTCCCTGGTTCCACAGGTAGCTTCAGTGCAGCACACTTTGACAGGCCGTCTGCGATATTATTTTGAGCTCTTGGAACATGCTCCATCTGCAGGCCTTCAAAGTGTTCTTCAAGTTTCCTTACTTCATCGACATAAGCTTCCATCAAAGGACTCTGGTAGCTCTTGTTTACTTGTCGGACCACCAACTATGAATCTCCTCGCACAATCAGCTTCTTGATCCCAAGTTCGGCTGCAATTCTGAGGCCGGCAAGCAAACCTTCCTACTCTGCAGTATTGTTTGTCGCTTGCTCCTTGGGAAAGTGCAATTGAACAATGTACTTGAGGTGCTCCCCGGTGGGCGCTACGAGTAACACACTAGCACCGGCGCCTTGCAGCGAGAAGGCTCCATCGAAGTACATTATCCATTCTTTGCTTGCTTCTTTGACGGGGATGTTTGTCTCTGGAACTTCTTCGTCTGGTGTTGGTGTCCATTCTGCTATGAACTCTGCCAAATCTCTGCTCTGTATAGTTGAAGTGCTTTCAAACTTAAGACCAAAGCTTGACAGCTCCAGTGCCCACTCGACAATCCTACCTGTTGCTTCTGGGTTTTGCAATATCCTCTTCAGCGGAAAGCGAGTGACCACTGTTATCTCATGTGCTTGGAAGTAATGGCGTAGCTTTCTCGAGGCCATGAGGAGGCCGAAAAGCAGCTTCTGCACCCCAGAGTATCTTGATCTAGCCCCCTGCAAGAGGGAACTTACAAAATAAACTGGGCGCTGCACCATCTTCTTTCGCACTTCTCCTTGTATCTGCGCAGACTCGTCCTTGTCGGGGCCAGAGCTTGTCGGGGAAGCCCCCTGCTTGTCGCTGGATGCGCTTGTCGGGGCTGTGGATTCCTCATCTGCCTCCCTCTCCGCTACCAACGCAGCACTAACAACTTGATTGGTTGCTGCTAAATACAGCAGCAACTTCTCTTGTGGCCTAGGTGCGACAAGTATTGGAGTGGAGGACAGGTATCCTTTCAAGTCATGCAGCGCTGCCTCCGCTTCTGGAGTCCATTTCATAGGACCTGCCTTTTTCAAGATTTTGAAAAAAGGCAGGGCGCGTTCTGCAGACTTTGAAATGAACCTGCTGAGGGCAGCCACACAACCAGCAAGTCTCCGTACATCCTTGACGTGCTTCGGAGCTTCGATCTGCTCAATGGCTTTGATCTTGTTGGGATTGGCTTCAATCCCCCTCTGGGACACAAAGAACCCGAGAAGCTTGCCGGAGGGGACTCCGAAGACGCACTTCTCGGGGTTCAGCTTGAGTTGTATCTTGCGCAGATTTGCAAAAGTCTCATCCAGGTCTTGGATCGGGGTATCCTTGTCCTTGCTCTTGACCACTATGTCATCCATGTAGGCTTCTACATTCCTGTGTATCTGTGGCTCAAAAGCAGTGTGGACCACCCTTGCAAATGTTGAGCCCGCATTCTTCAGTCCAAAGGGCATGCGTATGAAACAGTAAGTGCCACATGGAGTAATGAATGCGGTCTTCTCTTCATCTTCCACAGCCATGAATATCTGGTGATACCCGGAGTATGCGTCAAGAAATGAAAGCAACTCACATCCAGCCGTGGAGTCAACGATCTGGTCAATGCGCGGCAAGGGGAATGGATCCTTGGGACAAGCTTTATTCACATCAGTGAAGTCTATACAAAGTCTCCACTTCCCATTAGCTTTGCGCACGACAACTGGATTGGCCAGCCACGTAGGATGAAGTACACCTCTAACAAGGCCTGCTGCTTCCAACTTCTTGATCTCTTCAGCAATGAACTCTTGGCGCTCCACCGCTTGCTTCCTGACCTTCTGCTTGACGGGCCGCGCGTGAGGACAAACAGCAAGCTTGTGCTCAATTACCTTCCTAGGAACGCCGGGAATGTCAGACGGTTGCCATGCAAACACGTCGACATTCGCCCGCAGGAAGGCAACGAGCGCGCTTTCCTATTTGGGATCGAGCGTAGCACTGATGGTGAAGGTACCACCAGTGCCGTCCTCCTTGGCGGACACCTTCTTGGTTGCAGGTGGAGCTGCCATTCCTTTCTTGCACTAGCCGGTGGAGCTCGATGGTGCGTCCTCGACGGCAGCGCAGCACTCCGAAGAGGTGCGTTTGCCGGAGTGGGCCCCGGAGCTCTTGCCGGACTGCGTCTTCTTGGTCTTCCCCCCGGGAGCTTCAGCGGCAAGTGTCTTGCTGTCTGCCGCGGATGCTGCGTCCCGGTAGATCTTGTCGGCACAGACAAGCGCGTCCTTCTTGTCGCCGGGGACAGAGATGACGCTTATTGGCCCTGGCATCTTGAGCATGTTATATGCATAGTGAGAGGCTGCCATGAACTTGGCGAGTGCAGGACGGCCAAGTATCCCATTGTATGGCAATGGGATATCGGCGACGTCAAAGGTGATCCTCTCAGTCCTGAAGTTTAGCTCTCCGCCAAAGGTTACTAGCAGTGCGATCTTCCCCTTCGGCTTGCTCCTTCCCGAGTTGATTCCTTGGAAAGTTCCGGTTTCCTCGAGCTCGCTGTCGGGGATCTGCAGCTTCCGGATTACAGCAGAGGAGATCAAGTTTAGGCCGGCCCCGCCGTCAACCAACATCTTGGTGACCTTGAGGTTGCGGATGGTTGGCGAAACCAACATCGGCAAGCACCCGACCGCAGTTGTGTGGTCAGGGTGGTCCTCAAGGTCGAAGATGATGGGCGTGCTGGACCACTTCAGCAGCTTGCGCGACTCGACGGGTGGCTCAGCTGCATTCACTTCCCACACCCATTGCTTGAGTTGGCGGTGGGAAGTGTGCAGAGAGGCACCTCCATCGACGCACAAAACTTCTGTGGCCTTCTGGAACTCCTGCTCGCTGTTGTCTCCATCATCCATGTCCTCGTCATCGTCTTCGTCTTCATCCTTGTCGCGGCCGCGGGGAGGTCTATCTCCTTGCCGCTGCTTGGCCTTGCCACGGCGTCCTCCCCGGCCATTGAATGGCCGCTTCTTGCCGGACTCTCCTCCACCTCCTTGGGCCTTCTCCACGTCGCGTCGCTCGTACTCAGCCTTCTGCTGCTCGACGAGGTATTCGACCCTTTTGCAGTTCTGGAGATCGTGGCCCTTGGTGCGGTGGATCTTGCAGTACTGCTTGTCGGAGCTGTCCTGCTTGTCGGCAGCCGCCACAGGGGTGGTCTCCTTGCCAGAGCCACCAGCCTGCGTCTTCTTGGCGGCAGCCTCCTTGCCGGACTGCTCGACAACCAGTACTTCCTTGTTCTTCTTCTTCTTGTTCCGCCGCCGGCCTTTCCTTGCCGGGGCGGCATCCTCGCTGTCCGTTCCTCCTGCTCCAGCATCCTCTCCGGGGAGTCTTCTCCCCTCTTCAGCGCGCGCACACTTGTCGGCCAGAGCGTAAAGCTCGCTGACGTCACGGATCTTGGTCATCGCCATTTCCTCCCTCATCCGGCGGTTACGCACGTTCTGGTGGAACGCGCTGATAACCGCGGCAGGGTGGACATCCGGGATGTTGTGCTGAACGCGGCTGAACCTCTGGATGTACTTTCGCATGGACTCTCCCTCCTTCTGGGCAAGAATGTGGAGATCGCTCTCCTGGCCGTGGGGTTTGTGGCCGCCCGTGAAGGCGCCAACAAACTGGTGGCACAGGTCTGCCCAAGAAGAGATGGAGTTCTCCGGCAAGTGCATAAGCCAAGATCTGACGTTTGGCTTAAGCACGAGCGGGAAGTAATTCGCTAGAATCTTCTCGTCGTGTCCCTCGGCAGCCTGCACCGCAGTGGTGTAGATGCTGAGGAACTCCGAGGGATGGGTCTTGCCGTCGTACTTCTCGGGTACGTCGGGCTTGAAGTTCTTCATGCTGGGCCACTGGACTTGCCGCAGCTCTCGGGTGAACGCAGGGCAACCTGCCGCATACGGCAAGTCACCTGGTTCACCGGGCGCGTGCAAGTCGACAGCGGTCCCAGCGCGCTGGTCGGCCTGTCGCCGTGCTTCTCTTCGACGCTCGATGCGAGTTCGAGCGTCCTCTTGTCGCCTGTCGTCGAGGACTTGGCGCTGATCGCGGCGAGCTCGCGGATCTGACGACGCCGTGGAGTCGTCGTCGACGTTGATCCAGCGAGTCGGCGATTATTGCTTCTGCGGTGGGGAGTGCATGGTAGTTGCACCCTCGGCGGTCTTGTCTCCATCAGCCTTCGCTTGGCTGACTTGCCGCAGTCGTGATGTTGCCGGCTGCTGCGGCGTGTCGTTGTTGGCGAAGGCGATGAGGCTCTGGATTGTAGCCCTCCAGTCTTCAGCCTTGTCCGCCGCTGGAGGGAAGTCGAGGAGCAGCTGAGCCCTAGCTAGAGCTTCTCCTGGAGAGGAGGGAAGCGGTGGCGAGCGGTGCGAGGAGCGAGATATGCTCGGACTTCTAACAGCGTTAGAAGGAGCAGGGTCTCGCCCCGGCGACCGCGCCTTGCTCGTACCGACGCGTTGGCCTTGAGCATCCCGCGACCCGCTGGCTTGGCCACGTCCTAGTAAGCGTATGGTACCCTGGGTACCACGCCGCTGCTGGTCCGGCACCTCCTGAGAGGGGCGTGGTGCGTGCACGGACACCGAGGTTTTGGAATGGGCTCGGTCGTCCGTCTTGTCCTTGGACTTGGCGGCGCCGTGAGTTTCCTCGCCGGCGTCCGCCCCTCCGCCAGCGTCTACCCCACCAACCGTTGGTTCTGGTGGTGGCGGGATCGACGTGGACGGGCCTCCGACCCCCGAAGCTTTCTTTTTCGGCGGCATGTCGATGTAGTCGATGAAGCTGACGAAGTTGGAGAAGGTTGCGCCCGCGTGAGCGCCGGATCAGGTTCGCACAACCTCGACGCCCCCTACCTGGCGCGCCAAAGATGTCAGGGAAACTGATCGCCCATGAACACCTATGGGACCGGAGCCCCTTTTCGGTACGGCAAGGGAGCGGAGGGAGCACAAAGAGCAGATCGAGGGGCACACGCGAGCAGTTTACCCAGGTTCGGGCCGCACGGATGCGTAAAACCCTACTCCTGCCTTGGTTGTATTGAGTTCTTGGCTCGGGAGCAAGAAGATCTACACTACTAGCTACACCGAGCGTGGGAGTGATCAAGTTTTGGAACCTCCTCTACGTTGTGCATGGGCCTCCTTTTATAGTTCAAAGGGGTCACCGACAGGTGTCAACGTAGGTGAGGGTAAAAGCGTAAAATTGGTGGTAGTTGTAACAGTGCATGTACAGTGTACGCACAGTGGTCTATACCTAACCCAGACGATGGGGGACAAGGGCATTGAATGCCCGTCACCGTCGCCCCAAATAGTGTAAAAAGCGTCTGTCCGGGCGTCTCCGTTCGCCACGACGGCAGCTTCGTCATCGTGGCTCGCCACCGTGTACCCCAGGCTGCACAGCCATCCGCCGCGTGCCCTAGGAAGGGCCCCAGGGTGACGCGTGGCCAGATGAGCTGGAGCACAGGCACACGGTGGAAGCTTGCCGCGGCAAGCTCCTTGCCGCGGTCGCTATCTTGCCGGGCCCGGAAGTTTGTCGCTCTCCGGGTCTTGCCGGGGCGCGCGGTGCGCCGTGGTATGTCTTCTGAAATGCTGTTCTTTGGACTTCCTGGCAAGCTCCTCTTGCCAGGGTCTTGTCCAGAAGGGATGATCTCGAGCCTGGAGCGGCCTTCCCTGCAAGCTCCTCTTGTCGGGGTCTTGTTTCTTAACTTGAATACTTTGTTCTTGAATGGCTTCAAGGGAACCAGAGTGGGCTTTGGAGGGCGCGTGGTGAACCTGACCGCGGGACGCTGCTACTGCACGTGCACAAGTCGGGATACTAAGGTACCCCTACTTTAGTACACCGACACATGGTGAATCCCTTGAGCAATAGTTGAGGAGTCTTTGAAGGAGTTGGAGAAGTCTCTAGCGATGCAAGTTCATCTTAAACCTGAGTACGGATCCAATTTCGTGGGGACAAGAAAATATTCCATGAATTTTCCATTAGATTTAGTGGACAGGTAATGTCCTCAACGACACTTGCACGCCCTTGTAGATTCGTTGGCTTATTTGACTGCAGCGTTTACTACCATGACCACGTCACTGCAATGGACGACCACTCCTGGGAGAAACAACTAGCCTTAGGTAATTTTGGCTACATCCGCCTTGGTTAGTTTGTTTACATGTGAATTCAAAAGATTCTTCTATATGTCCAGTTACATGATTTTAGTTTGATCATCTTCTTTGAACATTTTTTGTTGGCTATTGTATTTCTTTTAATTTGTAGGTTTGCCTGGGTCATCCTTTACTCCTCACATAATAACTGTGTGGTCTGGATGTTCCTGATTGCTTTTGGACATTATTAGTTGTGTGATCAGTATTTAGTAGATTGCCTGCCGTAAGATAACTTGATAACTTGAGTTTTTACTTAAGTGAACGATATGTCAATAGCTCAAAATTAACATAATGTTTTTCTTGTCTTTATCTTGCAGCAAATTGATATGTGGAATTCGGGAGTAAATAGCTACATCATCATAAAGTGATATCCCTTGTACATTTTGAAACAACTAGAATTTACATCAATATATTACTTTGAGGAAAATGCAGTTCTCATATATTTTATAATAGTATATAGATCCATTTTCGCTACAACATGATTATGGTGCCTCCTTTTCTCCCGGGATATGTACATGTTCTCTCAACAAAAATGTACAGGGAAAAGTATTATCTCCAAAATAATCAGGGCTAAGCCAATAGTTGGATCTGGCTTATTTGATAATGCTACTGTACAGGAAACAAATCTCCCTATACATCTAGCGCACAGGTAAATAGTTAAAGAAAAACATTGCAGGAAGCTAATATTGAAAACCTGGACATGTTGGTTTTAACTTCATATGAACATTCTTCTGATGGTTCTTGCAACAGAACGAGATAAACAACATTACTTAAATCCGCATGCAAGAGGAGAAAATTGTTGTTGGGACCCTAGTGAAAGCTGCATTTGAGAAGAGTACATGCAAAATAAACAATCATGATGCACTGTAAGTCCTCCTGCTAATTTCGGAACAATAAACAATCATGATGCTCTCTTCCCTGCTCTCTTGTCTGGATCATATGGGTACGCTATGTGAACATGTACGAGGTGGTGTAGCATGAGTTGAAAAAATGCAGCTCAATGTGAGTGCAAGTGTATAATTTCCTAGAATTATTTTCTTTGCAAAAGTTACTGTCTTATCAATATGTAATATGACTATAAATTTCGAGAAGTGGAAAATCAAAATCAACACCTTTCTTATAATTAGGAGGGGCTCATGTGGATCAATTGTTTTTCTTCAGCTCATGGGATGCCCAGATTGTCGGCAAGAGTAAGGCCTACCAGCCCCTTTGTACCATGATATATTGTTAGTACTGAAAAGCCGTATAGATAACAGTAGCAACATTGTGAATGAGTGACAAGAGTTATCCATTCCTCTGATTTGGATGTTCGCTTGGTTGCGGTGTGCATGATGAGCTAACTAAGAAGAGTAGTTTGCTCTTCTGATATGTTGTTGAGGTTTATTATTCTTCCCACACTAATCTATTGTATAGTACTTTATTCACAGATGGAGTCACAAGGATATGAAGAATCAATGATTCATGATGTGTTAGCTAGATCAATTATAATTTAGTACAAGTTGATCAGTGAACTAATATTGTGTATTGATGAATAAAATAATATGAATATCATCATGTTTGGCATTTCATCTCTCCATGCTAAGTGTTGCCTCCTCCCTTGAGTTAATTAATATGTAGCAAGATTAAAATTATATGCACACAAGCAAAAATGTCCCTAATATAAAAAAATGTTAGGTCTGGTGGTATTCTATTTGAGCTAATAATATATGATCATGGAATTAAAGAGGTGGAAGTGTGGAACACACGAGTCATGTATTACTAGCAAACAACATCGGCATCGTGTATTGGTGATTTGTTAGTCAAGCATACTACAAGGAGTGCCATGATTTGTTTTTGATTCTCTATATATTTTATTAGTACATGAAGGTAAAGGCTTTGTATGGGCAGTAAAGGAATTTTGGAGGTAATTTACATATAGTCCAATTGACCAATCATTGGATGGAAGAATAGGCGGAGACAATGTTGGCACCAATCTGGTGCCTCAAGGGCCTTCTCAACCGCGCCTGGTGTCCTGTAAACCGCATGCTCACCGAGGCTGTCACGGCACGCTGATGGTAGACAGTGAACATGGAGCGGACCCCTTGTAGGGTCGTATGCAATTGTGTGTGCTCTGTCATGTCGATGTGCATTCTACATTATGATCAAATCTATTTTTTCTCCCGTTGCAACGCACGGGCAATTTTCCTAGTTTCTATAAAATAAATCCACCATCATGCTCTAAAAAGATATAAGTGAAGCACATAGAGTATTCTAATAAATTCTGATTCATGTGTGTGTCTCCCAAAAGGTGTGTACATCAAGGATGATTGTGGTAAACTAAAAAGCAAAGACTCAAATCATACAAGACGCTCCAAGCAAAACACATATCATGTGGTGAATAAAAATATAGTCTCAAGTAAAGTTACCGATAGACGAAGACGAAAGAGGGGATGCCTTCCTGGGGCATCCCCAAGCTTAGGCTTTTGGTTGTCCTTGAATTTTACCTTGGGGTGCCTTGGGCATCCCCAAGCTTAGGCTCTTGTCACTCTTTATTCCATAGTCCATCAAATCCTTACCCAAAAACTTGAAAACTCCACGACACAAAACTTAACAGAAAATCTCGTGAGCTCCGTTAGAATAAGAAAACAAACCACCACTTTAAGGTACTGTAATGAATTTATTATTTATTTATATTGGTGTTAAACCTACTGTATTCCAACTTCTCTATGGTTCATACCCCCC
>LR738715.1:34124679-34164096 GCA_902687465.1 Secale cereale | reverse complement strand
ACTAGCCATAGATTCATCAAAATAAGCAAACAACACACACAAAACAGAATCTGTCAAAAACATAACAGTTTGTAGAAATCTGTAACTTTTGAATACTTCTGTAACTCTAAAAATTCTAAAATACATTGGTGGACGTGAGTAACTTTTCTATTAATCATATGCAAAAAGAATCAACCTAAAAACACTCTCCAATAAAAAATGGCAGCTGATCTCGTGAGCGCAAAAGTTTCTGTTTTTTACAGCAAGATCGCAAAGACTTCACCCAAGTCTTCCCAAAGGTTCTACTTGGCACAAACACTAATTAAAACACAAAACCACATCTAAAAAGAAGCTATATGAATTATTTATTACTAAACATAAGCAAAAAGCAAGGAAAATAAAATTGGGTTGCCTCCCAACAAGCGCTATCGTTTAACGCCCCTAGCTGGGCATTTGATAATTCAATGATGCTCACATGAAAGATAAGAATTGAAGCACAAAGAGAGCATCATATAGCATGTGAAAATCACATCTAAGTCTAACATACTTCCTATGCATAGGCATTTTATAGGAAAACAAATTAGCAGGACAAGCAAGATCTAGCATATGCAAGGAAGAAGAAAGAAACAATAGCAATCTCAATATAACGAGAGGTAATTTAGTAACATGAAAATTTCTACAACCATATTTTCCTCTCTCATAATAATTGCATGTAGGATCATAAGCAAATTCAACAGTATAGCTATCACATAACATATTCTCAACATGATCCACATGCATGCGAAGTTGACTCTCTTCCAAAATAGTGGGATTAACATTAACTAAAGTCATGACCTCTCCAAACCCACTTTTATCAAAAAATTCATAAGATTGAACATTCTCCAAATATGTGGGATCTAAAGTTGACACTCTTCCAAACTCACTTTCAATATTATTGCAAACATTATTATCAATCTCACATTCATCATGGGGATTAAATAAATTTTCAAGATCGTAAGAAGCATCACTCCAATCATGATCATTGCAACAAGTAGTGGGCATAGCAAAATAAGCATCCCCAAGTTTAGGGTTTTAACACCATTGACATTAATAAAATTTATAATAACATCATTGCAATCATGTTTTTCATTCAAAGAGCTATCGTGAACCACTTCATAAATTTCTTCTTTCAACACTTCATCACAAATTTCAGATTCACGGATTTCAAGCAAAACCTCATAAAGATAATCTAGTGCACTAAACTCACTAGCAATTGGTTCATCATAGTTGGATCTCTTAAAAAGATTAGCAAGCGGATGAGGATCCATAGATTGATTTTCAGCAAGTGAAGATGTAAGCAAATAGAAGGCACATGGCAACACGAGCAAACATAAGATCGAACGAGAAAAAGGTGAATAAACGACAAAGGTGAAGTGGAGGAGAGGAAAACGAGAGGCAAATGGCAAATAATGTAATGTGAGGGATAAGAGTTTGTGATGGGTACTTGGTATATCTTGACTTGTGCGTAGATCTCCCCAGCAACGGCGCCAGAAATCCTTCTTGTTACCTCTTGAGCATGTGTTGGTTTTCCCTTGAAGAGGAAAGGATGATGCAGCAAAGTAGCATAAGTATTTCCCTCAGTTTTTGAGAACCAAGGTATTAATCGAGTAGGAGACTACACGCAAATCCCTAGTACCTGCACAAACAATTAAGAACCTTGCAACCAACGCGATAAAGGGGTTGTCAATCCCTTCACGGCCACTTGCAGAAGTGAGATCTGATAGAGATAATAAGATAAATATTTTTGGTATTTTTATTGTATAGATTGAAAAGTAAAGATTGCAAAAATAAAAGAACAGCAACAGAAATTGGTAAGTTGACGGGAAACTAATATGATGGAAAACAGACCCGGGGGCCATAGGTTTCACTAGTGGCTTCTCTCAAGATAGCATATTTTACGGTGGGTAAACAAATTACTGCCGAGCAATTGATAGAAAAGCGCATAGTTATGAGAATATATAGGCATGATCATGTATATAGGCATCACGTCCGTGACAAGTAGACCGAAACGATTCTGCATCTACTACTATTACTCCACACATCGACTGCTATCCAGCATGCATCTAGAGTATTAAGTTCATAAGAACAGAGTAACGCATTAAGCAAGATGACATGATGTAGAGGGACAAACTCAAGCAATATGGTATACACTCCATCTTTTTAGCCTCAATGGCAACAATACAATACGTGCCTTGCTGCCCCTGCTATCACTGGGAAAGGACACCTCAAGATTGAACCCAAAGCTAAGCACTTCTCCCATTACAAGAAAGATCAATCTAGTAGGCCAAACCAAACTAATAATTCGAAGAGACTTGCAAAGATATCAAATCATGCGTATAAGAATTCAGAGAAGAACCAAATATTGTTCATAGATAATCTTGATCATAAGCTCACAATTCATTGGATCTCGACAAACACACCGCAAAAAGTATTACATCGAATAGATCTCCAAGAAGATCGAAGAGAACTTTGTATTGAGATCCAAAGAGAGAGAAGAAGTCATCTAGCCAATAATTATGGACCCGAAGGTCTGTCGTAAACTACTCACACATCATCGGAGTGGCTATGGTGTTGATGTAGAAGCCCTCCGTGATCGATTCCCCCTCCGGGGAGCGCCGGAAAAGGCCCCAAGATGGGATCTCATGGGTACAGAAGGTTGCGGCGGTGGAAATAGGGTTTCGTGGTGCTCTCGGATGTTTTCAGGGTATATGAGTATATATAGGCAGAAGAAGTACGTCGGTAGAGCTACGAGGGGCCGACGAGGGTGGGGGCGCGCCTACCCCCCTGGGCACGCTCTCCTGCCTCGTGGCTGCCTCATTGCTTCCTTGACGTCCACTCCAAGTCTCCTGGATTGCATTTGTTCCAAAAACAATCCTCACGAAGGTTTCATTCCGTTTGGACTCCGTTTGATATTCCTTTTCTGCAAAACACTAAAATAGGCACACAAAAAACAGTGATACGTCTCCAACGTATCTATAATTTTTTATTGTTCCATGCTATTATATTTTTTTTGGATGTTTAATGGGCTTTATTATACACTTTTATATTATTTTTGGGACTAACCTACTAACCCAAGGCCCAGTGCAAATTGTTGTTTTTTTGCCTATTTTAGTATTTCGCAGAAAAGGAATATCAAACGGAGTCCAAACGGAATGAAACCTTCGGGATAGTTATTTTCGGAATGATATCAACACTGAAGACTTGGAGTACGCGCCAGGAAGCGAGAAAGGCGGCCACGAGGGCAGGGGGCACGCCCAGGGGGTAGGCGCGCCACCCAACCTCGTGGGCCCCCTATTGCTTCCTTGACGTCCCTCTTCCTCCTATATATACCTACGTACCCTGAAACTACCGAGGGGCACCACGAAACCCTAATTCCACCGCCGTAGCCTTCTGTACCCATGAGATCCCATCTTGGAGCCTGTTCCAGAGCTCCACCGGAGGGGGCATCGATCACGGAGGGCTTCTACATCAACACCATAGCCTCTCCGATTAGTTGTGAGTAGTTTACCACAGACCTTCGGGGCCATAGTTATTAGCTAGATGTCTTCTTCTCTCTCTCTTTGGATCTCAATACAAAGTTCTCCTCGATATTCGAGGAGATCTATTCGAGGAGATCTATTCGATGTAATTCTTTTTGTGGTGTGTTTGTCGAGATCCGATGAATTGTGGGTTTATGATCAAGATTATCTATGAACAATATTGGATTCTTTTCTGAAATCTTTTATGCATGATTTAAATATCCTTGCAAGTCTCTTCAAATTATCGGTTTGGTTTGGCCTACTAGATCTATAGTTCTTGCAATGGGAGAAGTGCTTGGCTTTGGGTTCAATCTTGCGGTGTCCTTTCCCAATGGCAGTAGGGGCAGCAAGGCATGTATTGTATTGTTGCCATCGAGGACAAAAAGATGGGGTTTATATCATGTTATTTGAGTTTATCCCTCTACATCATGTCATCTTGCTTAAGGCGTTACTATGTTCTTATGAACTTAATACTCTAGATGCATGCTGGATAGCGGTCGATGTGTGGAGTAATAGTAGTAGATGCAGAATCGTTTCGGTCTACTTGTCACGGACGTGATGCCTATATACAATGATCATGCCTAGATATTCTCATAACTATGCACTTTTCTATCAATTGTTCGACAGTAATTCGTTCACCCACCGTAGAAATCTGCTATCATGAGAGAAGCCACTAGTGAAACCTATGGCCCCGGGTCTATCTTCATCAAATTAGTTTCCCATCAACTTGCCAACTTCTTTCGTCGTTGCTTTACTTTGCATTATTTACTTTTTCTCTATACCAGAATACCAAAAATATTACCTTATCATATCTATCAGATCTCACTTTTGTAAGTGACCGAGAAGGGATTGACAACCCCTTTTAACGAGTTGGCTGCAAGGTTCTTATTTGTTTGTACAGGTATGAGGGACTCGCGCATGGTCTCCTACTGGATTGATACCTTGGTTCTCAAAAACTGAGGGAAATACTTACGCTACTGTGCCGCATCACCCTTTCCTCTTCGAGGGAATACAACGCAAACTCGAGAAGTAGCAAACAACAATTTGCACTGGGCCTTTGGTTAGTGGGTTAGTCCCAAAAATAATATAAAAGTGCATATTAAAGCCCATTAAACATCCAAAACAGATAATATAATAGCATGGAACAATCAAAAATTATAGATACGCTGGAGACGTATCAGACACCATCACGGAGGGGTTCACCACCTCCATTGGTGCCTCTCCGATGATGTGTGAGTAGTTCCTTGTAGACCTACGGGTCCGTAGTCAGCAGCTAGATGGCTTCCTCTCTCTCTCTTTTGATTATCAATACAATGGTCTCTTGGAGATCCATATGATGTAACTCTTTTGCGGTTTGTTTGTTGGGATCCGATGAACTTTGAGTTTATGATCAGATCTATCTTTTTATATCCATGAAAGTTATTTGAGTGTTCTTTGATATCTTATATGCATGATTTCTTATAGCCTCGTATTTCTTCTCCGATATTTGCGTTTTGTTTGGCCAACTTGATTTATTTATCTTGCAATGGGAAGAGGTGCTTTGTAGTGGGTTCGATCGTACAGTGCTTGATCCCAGTGACAGAAAGGGAAACGACACGTATGTATTGTTGCTACTAAGGATAAAATGATGGGGTCTATTTTTACATAAATACATCTTGTCTACATCATGTCATCATTCTTATTGCATTACTCCGTTTCTCCATGAACTTATACACTAGATGCATGCTGGATAGCGGTCGATGTGTGGAGTAATAGTATTAGATGCAGACAGGAGTCGGTCTACTAATCTTGGACGTGATGCCTATATAATGATCATTGCCTGGATATCGTCATGATTATTTGAAGTTCTATCAATTGCCCAACAGTAATTGTTTTCCCACCGTTTGTTATTTTCTCGAGAGAAGCCACTAGTGAAATCTATGGCCCCCGGGTCTCTTTCTCATATTATTTGCCTTTGCGATTTATTTTTCTTTTGCTTGTATTTTCAGATCTACTAAACCAAAAATCCAAAAAATACCTTGCTGCAATTTATCTTATTTATCAATCAATCTATCAATATTTACAACTCTATCATGTTCGTTACCCGAAAGGGATTGACAACCCCTTTTACACGTCGGGTTTCGAGTATTTTGTTATTTGTGTGCATGTGTTGTTTACGTTGTGTTGCTTGGTTCTCCTACTGGTTCGATAACCTTCGTCTCATCACTGAGGGAAATACCTACCGCTGCTATACTGCATCATCCCTTCCTCTTTGGGGAAATACCGACGTAGTTCTAGCAGACATCAGTGGTCGCTGGGCATGGGTTTGGGTCTGGTTGTGCGGGTGCGGGCTCAACCATGGGGACACCGACTAGCTCAATTTAGTCCGAATTTCCTCCGTTTGGGTTGTTTGGGCAATTTTTTGGCCCAATGAGAGACCCATTTGGAGAAATTGTCCATCTGATGTCTGTTCGTTGTCTGTCCCGACTCAAGCTTGGCACACATATGGGTCAGAAATGTGTCTGAAACGGACAGAGGCGGGCACTCTCCTCGTCAGTTGGTGCCCATTCATGTCCGCGCCTAGCTCACACATTAGCGACTCCAAGCGCCTCCATCCAATACGAACCTCCCCCCCCCCCACACACACACACACACGAGAGTCGCTTTGCGAGATCGACGGAGTCCAACTTGGGTCGGATGCCCACCGGCATGCCTAACCAGAGAATGGCTCCTCCGATACTCCCGCCACCCGTTGCGATGTCCATTCCACCATTGCTCGCCCCAACACCCAGGGGCTCTCGTCGCCATGGCTTGGTTAGCATGCTATTTAGAGTTTCATGTAAAATTATCACTAAGGTAACATATCATAATTTCATATTGAAATTCCACGACCCCTTATGAAAATCAGCAAATAAAGCCTTCATATCAAATTTGACCAGCCCCTAAAAATGATGATATAATTCAGCAGTAAAACCATTAGGGCCATGAGATTTATTATGGGCCATTTTAAAAACAACTTCGTTAATTTCTTCCAAAGAGAACACTACAGTCAATTTCTCTACAATCCATTTAGGAATGGTTTTCTATTCCCAACACACATAGAAATATTGGAAACCTCAGCTTTTTATTCATTTCTCTAGAGAAACAACGTAAAAGTTGCAAAATCGCCCCATTGGATCTCTAGACGCTTCAGATAATAAATTACAATAAAATGAACTTGAAAAGAGGCGAGGCTTGTGGGGGACACGTAAAAGTTTCTCTTTAATGTCCAAGATTAAGATCGTGTTATATATTTTTTCAAAAATTTGTATGATCTCTACAATTCCATCTCTTTGATGTCTATAGATACAAGGAAAAGTTATGCAAGTTGAAATGTTGCGGAAATTTTAGTTTTCAGTTTCTTTTCTCCACATGGAAAACAATCTCGACCGTTTCACCCTTTGAACCTAGTTGTGCTTGAGCCCAACCACTCCCCATTTCCTCTCTATCCAGATCCACAAGACCCAGCGAGCGGAGCACCATGGCAGAACCGCCACGCCACTGCACCTCGCCGCCGGTGCTCCCGTACGAGCTCGTCGAGGAGATCCTCCTCCGCCTCACACCCGATGACCCAGCCTGCCTCCTCCGCATCTCCTTCGTCTGCAAGGCCCGGGGCCGCGCCGTCTCCCATCCCGAGTTCCGCGGCCGTCTCATCAAGGAGCATCAGCATCGGCCACTACCCTTGATTGGTTTCCTCCACAACTCGAAGGGCGAGCGCGTTCCCCACTTCCACTCCACCACCGCCTCACCCTTTTCCCTCCCCGCCCCATACCTATCCAGCATCTACTACTATTACCCCACACATCGACCGCTATCCAACATGCATCTAGTGTATTAAGTTAACAAGGACGAAGTAACGCCTTAAGCAAGATGACATGATGTAGAGGGATAGATCCAATAAACATGAATAAACCCCGCCTTTTTATCCTTAGTGGCAACAATACAAATACGTGTCATGTCCCCTTCTGTCACCGGGTATGAGCACCGCAAGATTGAACCCACTACAAAGCACCTTTCCTATTGCAAGAAAAATCTATCTAGTTGGCCAAACCAAATCAATAGATCGGAGAGAAATACAAAGCTATCTTAATCATGCATAAAAGAGTTTAGAAAAGACTCAAATAATATTCATAAACAATCTGATCATAAATCCACAATTCGTCGGATCTCAACAAACGTATCACAAAAGAAGATTACATCGAATAGATCTCCAAGAACATCGAGGAGAACATTGCATTGAGGATCCAAGAGAGAGAAGAAGCCATCTAACTACTAGTTCTAGATCCGAATGTCTGTGGTAAACTACTCACATATCATTAGAAGGTCATCAAGGTTGATGTAGAAGCCCTCCGTGATCAAATCCCCTTCTGGCGAAGTGTCGTAAAAGGCCCCAAGATGGGCTCTCACGAGAACAGAAGCTTGCGGTGGCGGAAAAGTATTTTTGGTGTGCCCCTGGGTTTACGGGGAATATTTGGGTATTTATAGAATGAAGATTAGGGTTAGAAGTGCGGTGGGCCCATAAGCTCGGGGGACGCGCCCTAGCCCCCAGGGCGTGTCCTGTGAGCTTGTGGCCCATCTGTGGCTCTTTTGGCCTCCTCCCGAAGCTTCCAGGGTGTCTTGTGGTCCAAGAAAAATCGTCAATAAGTTTTGTTCCGTTTGGACTCCACTTGATATTGATTTCTGTAAAAGACAAAAATAAGGGGAAAACAACAACCGACACTTGGCACTGGGTTAATAGGTTAGTCCCAGAAAATGGTATAAAATAGCATCATAATGCATATAAAACATTCAAGATGGATAATATAATAGCATGGAACAAAAACAATTATAGATACATTGGGGATGTATCAATCGTATGCCGTCAAAGCCACTAGCAAAGTTGGGTGGGTTAACGAGATCCAGGTCTCCCTGTTCCAATTCGTACTCGAGGATCATATCTTCATTGGACAGTAAATACATTAGAGACGTTCCGAGCACGGACGCTGGAACAATGGTTGAAGTGCAGCATCTCGAGGGTGTGGACCGAGGTCTGCTCGCACCACGTGCCAGACTCCGACGAGTACGTGCATGCTCACAGGGCCGTCCCCTCTTCGTGGGTGACGTAATTTAGGAAGACGACCGGGTTGGGGAAGATAACGACCACACGGAAGGGACACCCTTGGCAGTCGCCGTGGTCAAATTGCGGCGGCGATGCCATGGTGGTCGCTGGGCATGGGTTTGGGTCTGGTTGTGCGGGTGCGGGCTCAACCATGGGGACACCGACTAGCTCAATTTAGTCCGAATTTCCTCCGTTTGGGTTGACTGGACAAATTTTTTTGCCCAACGAGAGACCCATTTGGAGAAATTGTACGTATGATGTCCGTTTGTTGTCTGTCCCGACTCAAGCTTGACACACATATGGATCAGAAATGTGTCTGGAACGGACAGAGGCGGGCACTCTCCTCGTCCGCCCCTAGCTCACACATTAGCGACTCCAAGCGCCTCCATCCAATACGCACCCCCCCCCCCACACACACACACAAACACGAGAGTCACTTCGCGAGATCGACGGAGTCCAGCTTGGGCCGGACGCCCGCCGGCGTGCTTCGCCCAAGAATGGCCCCTCCGATGATCCCAGCCACCTGTTGCGATGTCCAGTCCACCGTTGCTCGCCCCAACACCCAGGGGCTCTCATCGCCATGGCTTTGGTTAGGATGCTATTTAGAGCTTCATGTAAAATTATCACCAAGGTAACAAATCATAGTTTAATATTGAAATTACATGACCCCTTTATAAAAGTCAGCAAATAAAGCCTTCATGTCAAATTTGACGAGCCCCTAAAAATGATGATATAATTCAGCAGTAAAACCATCAGGGCCATGAGATTTATTATGGACTATTTTAGAAACAACTTCGTTAATTTCTTCCAAAGAGAACACTGCAGTCAATTTCTCTACAATCCATTTAGGAATAGTTTTTTATTCCCAACACAGAGATAAATATTGGAAACCTCGGGGGTTTTTTTATTCTCTTTGGAATGCAGGATTTGCTGCATTTCTCTAGAGAAAACAACGTAAAAATTGCAAAATCGCCCCTTTGGATCTTTAGATGCTTCGGATAATAAATTACAATAACAAGAACTTAAAAAGAGGCGAGGCTTGTGGGGGACACGTAAAAGTTTCTGATTAATGTCCAAGATCAAGATCGTGTTATAATATTTTTTTCAAAAATTAATATGATCTCTACAATTCCATCTATTTGATGTCTATATATACAAGGAAAAGTTATGCAAGTTGAAATGTTTTTCAGTTTCTTTTCTCCACGAGGAAAACAATCTCGATCGTTTCACCCTCTGAGTCTGAACCTGGTTGTGGTTGAGCCCAACCACTCCCCATTTCCTCTATCCAGATCCACACCAAACAAGACCCAGCGAGCAGCGCACCATGGCAGCACCGCCACCGCCGCCCCTCCGCACCTCGCCGCCGGCGCTCCCGTACGATCTCGTCGAGGAGATCCTCCTCCGCCTCCCACCCGATGAGCCAGCCTGCCTCCTCCGCATCTCCTTCGCCTGCAAGGCCTGGGGCCGCGCCGTCTCCCAGCCCGACTTCCGCGGCCGCTTCATCAAGGAGCATCAGCATCGGCCACTGCCCTTGATCGGCTTCCTCCACAACTCGGAGGACGAGCGCGTCCCCCGCTTCATCTCCACCACCGCCTCGCCCTTCTCCCTCCCCGCCCCGGACCGCGCCTCCTGGCTCGCCCTCGACTGCCGCCACGCCCGCGCCCTCTTCGTCTCCGACCCCGAGGGATCTGGTCCTCAGCAACTCCTTGTGTGGGATCTAAACACGGGCATCCGGCGGCGCATACCAGTGCCCCCGATGCACAGCAGCTACTATTACCGGACCGCGGCCGTGCTCTGCCAAGCGGACGGGTGCGACCACCGCTACTGCAACGGGGGTCCCTTCCGCGTGGTCTTCGTCTTCACCGTGTTCCAAATGCAGCTCCCGTGCTCCGCTCTCGCGTCGGTGTGCGTCTACTCGTCAGAGACTGGCACGTGGTCCGGTGTACTGGAGAATATTACTCACCAATTTGACGCGTTGACGTTCAAATGTCATTCCAGCCTGCTCCTTGGGAGGTCTCTGCTCTACTTCTTGTCCGACCATGGGTTCATCCTAGAGTATGACTTGGCCGGCAACGTCCTGACTGGGTTCAAGACGCCGTACTGGAACACTGACCCCGAGCCGACATTTAACCTCATGGTGGCGGAGGATGGTGGAATAGGAGTTTGCGAAATCCACGATTCGTGGCTCAGATTGTGGTCAAGGGAGGAGAGTGATGCACGATGGGTAAATAGCCGGGTCATCGACCTGGAAAATTTGCTCCCACCTGCTGCTCTCGTGGATGCAGAGGCTGAAATGATGGTATTGGGATTTGCCGAGGGAGTGAATGTCATTTTCTTTAACACGGTGGCTGGCCTCTTCACAATCGAGCTACGGTCGAAGCGGGTGAAGAAGGTGTGTGATAATCATGGCTTCTGTAATTTGATTCCAGTTGTCAGCTTCTACACTGCTGTGGACCGTATCGAGTACCAGGACCTGCTGCCGTCGAACCCTAGTGAGGATGTAGGTGATGAGGAGGGGGGAGAGGAGGAGAAAACAGTAGATGAGGCACAGCAGCTGCTTGACAAGGGGTCCAATACTATCAAGGAGGGTGGCTTTGTCGACGCCGTTGAACGTGTCAGCCATGACCTCAATGCCAGGTGAGAGCTCTACTACTAAAAGCCTCCCATGTTCTGAGCTACGCAATGCTGAAACATGTGTATGGATTTGATTGTGGGAAAAATACTTCCCATTAGTTTGGCACTCTTTAGGATCAGCTGTTGGTTGTTTCCATGTGCCCTTAGTTACTTTGGGACTTTGAGTCTTTTAGTTTGGAAGATCGAGTTTACGACGGTTTTAGATAGTCTGCGACAAGGTGGTTGCCAAGCAATGTTTTTCATTCTTTTGTTCGGCAGCGACCTCAACTGTGTTTGAGTGATTCCATGGGTCGAATTAGCCTCAGTGTTTTGATGGCAGTACTTGAGAGTTAGGACCTGACATCTTTTGTTATGATTTATGCATTGCCATGAATATCAAATCTGCATATATTGGAGGGATATGTATCATCCTATTTGAGAAGAGTTCTGTACCTCTGCTCCTGACTTGTCTCTTGTTATAAACATCAGTGAACAGAGCTAGGTGAATGATTCTTTGGATAATGTTTCCAGGAGTGCATCAAATGAAGAATCGGTGAAGGGCACAGCCAGCGAAGATGATGCTAAGGACTCAAAGACCTCTGGTAGCAATGGTGAGGATGCTGCTCCATCTTCGGAGAAAGGCGATTCTTAAGAAGGTACTGTATTATCATTGTCCCTTTTTTTGGACCAGCAATGCTGCCAGGACTGCACAACTGCGTGGTGAAATACTTTATTTTCTTTGAAGTTTGCATTGCTCTCCCAAGATTTCGCATGAAATTTAACTTCTATGGAATAGTTTCACAAGTAACTTTTGGGATCAACAGGACCCACAATTTTAAAGAGGCACTGCCACTGCCCCCAATTAGTCATATACTCCCACAGAAAAAAGCCATGTGATCCTGTATATGCAAACTACTAGTAGTCTTGCTTGGGACTTGGAAGGAGGAACTGTTTGCTATTTCTACTTATATCTTGAATTCTCGTCGACATTCCATAGAAGACCGTTTAATCAATGCAGTTTTGCTAATAGATGGTAGATGATGTTTCTGAAAGCAGAAAATGCTTTCATTTCTCAAAAAAACTTGTGCCATGGGTTGACCGTATCTTGAACTTGTGTCTGGTGCAACATGTCAGCCATTTGCCTTCTAAATTTATATACATATATTTTATTACCTTTCTTACTTATACACTTGGAGTAGCAATGCCAGTTTGAACATCTATGCATCTATCTAAATAGTGTACTTGCAGAAGGTAGATTTACTACATAAGATCTCCTCTTTTAAATCATGTCTTACATAAGTTATGCAATAATGTGATTAGTTGGTGTTAAACGAACCAATCTATTATCATCATCATGCTATAATGATTAAGTTGGACCACTTAATCATTTGTATGGATCTCTTCCTGGTGAGTTTTCAATCGTTTAATATAATTGATGGTCATGTATCAATATGTTTTCTACCTCTTAGAGTAAATATGGGTAATAGTCATTTTTAACAAGAACATTGATATAGTTGTTTACTAGGGGAAACTCAAATGGTAACAACACAAGCCTAGACGTACTGTAAATAACTTGGGGTTGTAGGTAGAGGCTTCAAATGTGGTAATGTCAGGTCTCTGCTGAGCCTGTCTGTAAAAAAAAGAGACTAGCAACAGACTGTTCACTGTCTGTAAAATGCTGTTCAGCCAGATATGAAGTTCTGAAATTGCCAAGATATGCCCGAGACACGGCATTAGATGTTGCAACTGCATGTTTCATGTTGCCTCGATGGTCAATACTCATCTGTTGATGTGTATACAAGTAGCTTGATACGTGTTGTTGTCATTCAGCATTTGATCTGTTTTCTTCTTTTTTTTGCCAATACTATTGCAATGTTTGCCATATTCAGTATGCGGTTGCAATGTTTGCCATGCTCTGAAAAGCTCACCATTGTTCTGCTCTTTTCTGTGACGCGACACTCTTTGCATCAGTCTTGGAGGGCTGTATAAACTATTTTGCATGTTCCTGTGCATGTGTGAAATGTTGCTTTTTATGTAAAATTCATATGTACTATATTCTGTCAGACTCAATTTATTCTGCTAGCATTACATGCCTCTTACCGGAGTTCTGCTTTCTATGTATATATCAGTTGCGCTAACATCTCAATCTGTTGCTATGTGCTGCTAGTGCTAGGCTGATGGTGAGGCTGGATGTGTCATCAGTCATCAGCGCCTTGAGTAGGATCCTTTTCTTCTCCGCAATTGGGGAACACTTTTGTCATGGTATTGTAGTTTAGGTTCCAGAGTAAATGTAGACAAGAATTAAGGCACCAAATGTGGAGGCTTTGGCACCCCGAAGAAGTGAAATAGCGAATGACGTTCAAGAGCTGGTCTGAAGGTGAAGGATAGTGTCGCAACTAGGATTCTCTGATGCAAATTAGCTGCCGACTGGGGATCAGGGTCAATGATGCCTAACATTGAACGGTTCATCGACTTTTTCTTTCCTTGTCTGTGTAAATCTGTTTTTGATTGTGTTGAGACCATGTTTGTGAGGGTTTCAACCTAACTGTATACAGCACTAGCATGTTGGGAGAGGCGGAATCATCATACCAAATTAGTTTTGCTGAAAACAGTTGAGCTAGCTGCAGTTTACTGTTTACTGCGGCTCTGTTATCAACATATATACACTGCTTTTGCCTGGGCACGCAATGCACGGTGGCTCTGGTTTAAGCATGTGATCATCTGATGAACATTTCATCTTTTCTCATATTTTTTTTTCATTGATCATTATTCTATTTATTCTGACCTCCGTACTTCGATCGAAATATTGGACATTAAATGTCACTCTTTAAAAAGGAAAAAAAATGAGGCAATGTTTCCGTAGTCTTCTGCTATCAATGAAACCGAAAGAAAAAACCACTGCCCTTTTGTATAGATCGAGATGTGGTACTTTTTCTTTACTTCTTCCTTTCATCAAGTTCTGGAATGATGCAAAAACATTAAATATCTGATAAGTAAGATGAACTATTTACTTTGTTTTTTTCTTTTGGTCCTGTTTCTCTCAACCGGAAAATGGTCGTCAGTTGTCGTCGAAAATGCTCTTTTGATCCCGAGCTCATATGCTCTCATATGAACAGTAAATTTTGAAAAAAATAGTAATATAATTAAAAAAATCTGGATTTTTTTGTGATAAACATTGATGAATGTTCTAACAGCGTGCAAAATTTCAGGTCAAAATGACATTTGTGTAGGGCCGGGCAAAAATAACAAAAATCGATGCTCCAAAATATTTCCAACAATAGTCTTTTTGGACCATCGATTTTATCTTTTTTGCCCAGACCTCCACGAATGTCATTTCAACACGAAATATTGCACCCACTTGGAAAATTCATCAATTTTCATCCCAAAAAAGAATTCAGATTTTTTTTTTATTTTTTTACTATTTTTTTGGGATTTTACTGTCCACGCCGGAGGATGTGAGCTCAGGATCAAATACTCCATGTCCGTCAGTTGTTTGTCTCCCAGGCTCGTGCACCAAGATATAATGAGCTCGCGATATAATGCTAGCTGGTCAGTTAAGTAACGCAAAACATAATAAAATTAATATGAGTTTTGCTTAAGAAGTACTCCCTCTGTCTTATAATGTAAGATGTTTTTTGACTTTAGTGTAGTGTAGAAAAACGTCTTACATTATGGAATGAAGAGAGTACTACATTTTACACGTAACGTCCAAAATGGTTTCGCAAAATGGTTTCGCAAATACGACTGCCATCAGTAAGGAGCAGACAATGGACGGTTTATCAGAGCACGGCGAAAATTGCAGTCGGATATACAATGGAAGGTGATGGATGGCGAAGGTATAACCGCAAAACAGCTAGAAAACAATTGATGAGTATAGCACTGCAGAGAGTCACTGATGATCCATTGGTTATTGTGTGCTAATGCTAAGAAAATCTAGTGACCAAATCAAATACTGAATGACAGCAACTTGTATCTCCCTACTTGTATACAACTCAGCAGATAAGCATTGACCATGACCATGAACATCATCTTGTTAGGACATTCCAGGCATATCTTGTCAATCTCAGATCTTGTATCTAGCTGCTATCACATTTCATTCACGGATGGTGAATCATCTGCTGCAAGTTTCTTTGGAGAAGGTTCGTCGGAGATCGGCTTGTCATCATTAGCTCGTTTCATGTCTCTGCCAACAATCACAAAGTTGGGTCTTCCTGTTGCTGCTGCTGCAATAGACATGGTTGGGGAATGGAGGCTGTTGTCTGATCCAGCCATCTGTGAAGAAGTCAAAGATGCAGTTCTTGCCATAGTATTGTTAACATTCTGCTCATGACTTGCCTGTGAGACCACCCTCTTCATAATATTATCTGTACCGTCACTTGGGGTTGACATTGCTTGCTCCAGTTCTTCAAGCTGAACCAAAACAAATAAGAGAGATGCTATTATTGCTCCTCACAGGCAAGGAAAAGTTCTTCGTTCATAGAGCGCTACTAAATTCATGAGCAGAACCAAATTGGTAACATGAATAAAATTCAGTTTGTTCACCTTCTTCTGGAGTTGGGGCAACATTCTAGCAAGGTAAGATATCTCATCTTCTAGAGTCAAATTCCCTGAGCGTCCTTCAGCAGACAACAAAGCTTCCTTGGCATTTATCAGATTATGCATACGCGACTTGCCTACTGAAATAGCCTTTGCACAATATGGGATTGCATCCCCAACCTTGGATGCTAACTCCAAGGCCAAACTTATGCGGGCGTTTCTAGAACTGAATTAAGGTAATAAACAAAGGATGAATCAAACACAAAGACGAAAGTATTACAATAGACCAGCACTATCTACCCGACATTTTTCTCTGGTGACCACAGTTCGTCCCTAAATGTACATTTACATGTAGATTTCAGCGGGTGAAGGCACCCGTGCAAGATTTGGGTTAACTCAAATTATTTGAAACACTAATATGCTGATTTATAAGCCAGAGTGGTTGACACTCTTATCACCACAAGGAGGATACTGCTTGAAAATTCCAAAATGATCAGGCCTAACCAAATGTTCCAAGATCGCTAAAGCTTCGAAGTAGTAACTGATTGAGCTGTCTCTGTCCTCTACAAAAGTGAAAATCAAATGTGAGGCCTTGAATGACCATTCACCATTCTAACACACTAGTAACAGAGATAGCTGAGATTACCTCTTATCATGGAGATTTCAGCCAGAACATTCAATATATTAACCTTCTCCATTGTCTTGTCTGGACTCTTGGCAACTATCGCCCTTGCAGTATTCAACATTTTCCAGGCCAGATCTAAATCAGAATCATCTCTATCACCTGTCATATGGCACCAGGAAGAAATTCAAAATATGGTCATGACAAGATTTTTTATAATCAATAAAGGTACTTTGGTGTTTTCTGCAACATCATCTGGTAATTGAGCTGCACCTTCAGATCTATTAGAAAAACAACATTTATTAAATGTTCTCATGTGGAATGATGATGAGGATTCAAGATATACACCTGGACTGCAAACAGTTCAAGTCCCAAACTATTACTTTGCAATAGAATTGGCAAATTACAGATTAGAAGTCATTAGGTATACTCTTAATTAGGCATGAACAAACGATGACAACTTACTGCAACGTTAAAGTTGTGGGGAATCCTGCAGCTTTCAGTGTATAGATTAAAAAAGGATAATAATGTCTTTCAGTGTATATCAGTGTCTAAGGCAGTAGCGATGCCACGTTAAAGTTGTGGGGAATCCTGCAGCTTTCTCTAAGAGACCATTCCATACAAGAGAATTTCTATGCAAAACCTGAAGAACAATGCAGAATACAGCGATATATTTTAACCCATAGTAGAAAGCTATACAAACGACATTCTTCATAATCATTAGGGATGCAGCCATGCAGGCAGATGCGTCCGCGAAGCCTGCAAGCGTCCGCGTTGATCAATTTTGCATTAGCAAGGATATTAAAGTAGAAGTGATTAGCTTAGTTTCGGCTTCGCGGACGTTGCGGTTGCGTCCGCTTGCATGCCTATTAATCACGTTTCCTTGAAGGTGGAGCATGCTCCACACTGCTACCAGAGGCCTCCGAACTCCCAGCATCATATTTGCTGGCTGTAGGTGTGATTGATTCTTGATTTGGTTCACAATTTGAAACATTACCTGAAGGATTGGTCTCTTCCCGGGCTTTGAATAACAAGGCACATCCATAACTGTAAAACGTGCTACCACACTCTGGAGCAACTCCTCCATAATGCCGAACCCTACATGACAACAATAATGCAGAAATTTGCCGATGCATCATCGTTAAGGTTATAACATAAACATGTAATCCGAGGTAGAACAAAACAACCATTTTAATGACACAAGGTGCTAACTATGTTCTGTCGACTATCTTTTATACTCCCTCCGTCCCAAAATAAGTGACGCAAAAGTGTCTCAACTTTGTACTAATGCTTTCAGAGATTATGAAGTACAATTCTGAGGAACCATATAAATGAACTGCACAGCGATCAAATAGGACAACACCTATCCCTCAAGCACTTGGACTTTGATTTGATGCTCATTGCAGTACAGACATCACAATAAGATATGTCAGGCCCTACTCCCAGGTGTAGTTATCAGGTCATATTGGCTATCTGAACTCACTAAACCATCAAACACCAACACCCGCACCATCACGCTCACTGTCAAACCCATGAAACCAAGACACCACACACTTGGTAACCACATTGTCAAAGAACATCTTAAATCCTACTAACTAGCAACAAATGTCAAAAGGCTCAGAGCCACTATGCACATGAAAAGAACAATGAACTAACTGGAAGTTTTCTTCCCCACAAACTATATGTTACGCTACAACAGCATGTCTAGGAGAACAAGTGGAGTTTGGGAGTAGAACCCTAACCTGATCTTGAGAGCATGTCTGAAGCAGCCTGCCGCGTTGGCAAAGTCCTTCTCATTGATAGCCTTGCACCCCTTATTAAACAGCACCTGCGCCCATTCTAGTGATTTCTCCTCCCAAACCCCTTGCTGTCCACCCCTCCTCGGTAGGTTCAGCCATGGCGCTGGGCCGTGTTGTCCACCACCGGGCACTTGGAGCCTAGAATGTGGAGTGTAGAAGCCGACAACTGGAATCAAGTTACAGAAGCCATGACTAGCACACACTTTTTTCCCCTGCTCCGACTGTAGCTCGATCATGAAGAGACTATAAACAGTTTCCACGAAAATAGCATTTGCTCCCTCCGCAAAGCCCAACACTGGACAAAGACTTTCTGAATCGACACCAATTGGGAGCAAATCGAACAGGTCGACAATCCGGCTCAGCACCCATCGTGCATCAGTGCCGTCACTCGGCTCCCTTTTCCACAATATGAGCTGAAAATCAATGGCTTCGGCAACCCCCAGCCCACCGTCCTCCGCCAGCATGAGGTTAAATCTTTCGTTGTCACGGCTGTAACCGTCAGGTGGTGTGTACAACACAGCCAGTTCACCACTGTCCAAATTGTACTCCAGGATCATCCCACCGTCGGACAGGAAGTAGAGCAGAGACCTCCCAACCAGCACGCTGGAATGATACTCAAAGTCCATGGTGAACTCGTCTTGCTTCGAGCTCAGCTGGCCCCACCTGCCAGTCTCCGACGAGTACAAGCACGCCGATGTGACAACGTCTGCGTCACCCTCGAAGTCGACGGTGAAGACGAAGACCACGCCGAAGGGGCCTCCCAGGCAGTCGCGGTGGTCGCACCCGTCCGCTGCGCAGAACACGGCCGCGGTCGGCCACTGGCACCTGAACGCCGAGGGCACCGGTATGCGCTGATGGGCACCGGTGACTGGTTCCCACAGGAGGAGTTCCTGAGTGCCCTGGCGGCGGTGGGAGAGGAAGAGGGCGCGGCCGTGGCGGCAGTCGAGGGGGCGCCAGAACCGACGGTCTGGAGCGGGGAGGGAGAAGGGCGAGGCGGTGGTGGGGACGAAGTCGGGGATGCGCTCGTCTTCCCAGTCGTGGAGGAAGCCGAGCACGGGGGGTGCCCGGTGGCGGTGGAGCCCGATGAAGCGGCGGCGGAAGTGGGGATGGGTGACGGCGCTCCTCCAGGCCTTGCAGACGAGGGAGGCGCGGAAGAGGCACCCTGGGTCGTCGGGCGGGAGGCGGAGGAGGATCTCTTCGACGACGTCGTCCGGGAGCTCCGGCGGCGGCGGCGGCGGCGGTGCTTCCATGGTGGCCGTTGGCTGGGTTTGGGTGCGGGTGCGGGTGGGGAATGGGTTCGGCTCAACCATCGACTGTTTTAGTATTTTCTCTGTTTGGAAATTATTACGGAGTAAATAGTTCCCTTGGGTTATTTTTTTAACAGGCCACATATATAAGGAAAAGGAAATTGTTCAAAATCAACCGTTTCTCTACTTCGTAAACCGCCTCTCATGCTTGACACGTGCTCCCGTGAGGCCCACCCACCGCTCTCCCACCTTGTCTTATTTTTTTCAGAGCCGTTCTCACCGCTCGTTGTCTTCCTTCTTTTCCCGTCATCTCTCTTTGCAACCTATCACGCTCTTCCCCGGCACTGCTGCTACGCATCCGTCATGGATGCAGTTGCTGCGCTGCGAGCTGGTGTGAGCCACGGGCGCTAGCCATGCCCTCTAATCTTGCCCGCATTTGCTGCTCCCCAGCTGCAATCTATGGGAGAGGGGGGATTTCTGCCATTGCTGCAAAATGGAGGAGAGCTGCACAACACCGAGCTCCGCCGGGCAGCGACGATGCTCCACCGTGGCCGGTGTTACAACGCGCTGGTGCTACCGAGAGAGAAGTGCTGCAACCGGTGGATCTCATCGGCGGCGGGGTTGCTCCCACACGGCGCATGCAGTGTGGCGTCTTCCCAGGTCTCGGCAGACGGCAGAGTTGTAAGCGACTGAGTGCAAGAGGTGCGCCGGCAGTGGAGCTGCAGTGGAGCACAACGGTGTGGCGGCGGAGCTGTGGTGCAGCGGCGTGGTGCTGCTCGGGGTGTGGCGCAGCTAATGTGAACCGGCGTGGTGCTGAGCACCAAAGCGGCGGAGCTACAATGCAACATGCCGGAGCTGCGACGGACCACTTGCGATGCGTTGGAGCACCACATGCCCATGTCGCGGGCTGCAATTAAGCATGGCCGGAGCTGCGACGGGTCGCCGACGCTGCGTTGGAGCACCTGTTGGTGTCGCGGCTGCAATGAAGCATGTCAGGAGCTGCGACGGGCCGCCGGCGCTGCGTTGGAGCACCGCATGCCAGTGTCGCGACTTCAATGAAGCATGGACGGAGCTGCGAAGGGCCGCCGACGATGCGTTGGAGCACCGCCGCGCCGGTGTTGGCGGCTGCAATGGCGCATCCATGTGCTGCCATTGCTGTCGTACACCCAGCCCCGACGATGAGGCAGTGCGGTTCCTGTTGGGGAACGTAGTATTTTAAAATTTTCCTACGATCACACAAGATCTATCTACCAGATGCATAGCAACGAGAGGAGAGAGTGTGTCTACGTACCCTTGTAGACCGAAAGCGGAAGCGTCAAGTGACGCGGTTGATGTAGTCGAACTTCTTCGCGGTTCAACCGATCAAGCACCGAACGTACGGCACCTCCGCGTTCAGCACACGTTCAGCTTGATGACGTCCCACGAGCTCTTGATCTAGTTGAGCTTCACGGGAGAGTTTCGTCAGCACGACGGCGTGGTGACGGATATGAAGTTACCGGCGCAGGGCTTCACCTAAGCACTGCAACGGTAAGACCGAGGTGTGTTTCTGTGGAGGGAGGCACCGCACACGGCTGGAGAGATCAACTTGTGTGTTCTAGGGTGCCCCCTGCCCCTGTATAGAAAGGAGCAAGGGGGAGGCCGGCCGGCCCCCTATGGCGCGCCTAGAGGAGCAATCCTATTAGGAATAGGATTGCAATCCTATTCCTAGTAGGAATCACCAAGAGGGAGAGAGGGGGAAGGAAGGAGAGGGAGGGGTAGAAGGAAAGGCCCCCCTCCTTTCCTTGTCCAATTCATACCAAGGGGGAGGGGCGCACGGCCCAGCCCTGGCCGGCCCTCTCTCTTTCCACTAAAGCCCATTAGGGCCCATAGCTTCACCGGGGGGTTCCGGTAACCCCCTCGGCACTCCGGTTTATTTCGAAACTTTCCGGAACACTTCCGGTGTCCGAATATAGTCGGCAAATTTATCAATCTTTACATCTCGAACATTCCGAGACTCCTCGTCATGTCCGTGATATTATCCGGGACTTCGAACTACCTTCGGTACATCAAAACTCATAAACTCATAATACTGATCGTCATCAAACGTTAAGCATGCGGACCCTACGGGTTCGAGAACTATGTAGACATGACCGAGACTCATCTCCGGTCAATAACCAATAGCGGAACCTGGATGCTCATATTGGCTCCTACATATTCTACGAAGATCTTTATCGATCAAACCGCATAACAACATATGCTGTTCCCTTTGTCATCGGTATGTTACTTGCCCGAGATTCGATTGTCGGTATCTCAATACCTAGTTCAATCTCATTAATGGCAAGTCTCTTTACTCGTTCAGTAATAGATCATCCCATGACTAACTCATTAGTCATTTGCTTGCAAGGCTTATTTATGATGTGTATTACCGAGAGGGCCCAGAGATACCTCTCCGATACTCGGAATGACAAATCCTATTCTTGATCTATGCCAACACCACGAACACCTTCGGAGACACCTGTAGAGCATATTTATAATCACCCAGTTACGTTGTGACGTTTGGTAGCACACAAGGTGTTCCTCCGGTATACGGGAGTTGCATAATCTCATAGTCAAAGGAACATGTATAAGTCATGAAGAAAGCAATAGCAGTAAAACTAAATGATCATAGTGCGAAGATAACGGATGGGTCTTGTCCATCACATCATTCTCCCAATGACGTGATCCCGTTGATCAAATGACAACTCATGTCTATGGCTAGGAAACATAACCATCTTTGATCAATGAGCTAGTCTAGTAGAGGCATACTAGGGACATACTGTTTTGTCTATGTATTCACACATGTACTAAGTTTCCGATTAATACAATTCTAGCATGAATAAAAGACATTTATCAAGATATAAGGAAATACAAATAACATCTTTATTATTGCCTCTAGGGCATATTTCCTTCAGTCTCTCACTTGAACTAGAGTCAATAATCTAGATTACAAAGTAATGATCCTAACACCCATGGAGTCTTGGTGCTGATCATGTTTTGCCCGTGGAAGAGGCTTAGTCAACGGGTCTGCAACATTAAGATCCGTATGCATCTTGCAAATCTCTATGTCTCCCTCCTTGACTACATCGTGGATGGAATTGAAGCGTCTTTTGATGTGCTTTGTTCTCTTGTGAAACCTGGATTCCTTTGCCAAGGCTATTGCTCCAGTGTTGTCACAAAAGATTTTCATTGGACCCGATGCACTAGGTATTACACCTAGATCGGGTATGAACTCCTTCATCCAGACTCCTTCATTTGTTGCTTCCGAAGCACCTATGTATTCCGCTTCACACATAGATCCTGCCAAGACGCTCTGCTTGGAACTGCACCAACTGACAGCTCCACCGTTTAATAAAAATACATATCTGGTTTGTGACTTAGAGTCATCCGGATCAGTGTCAAAGATTGAATCGACGTAACCGTTTACGACGAGCTCTTTGTCACCTCCATACACGAGAAACATATCCTTTGTCCTTTTCAGGTATTTCAGGATGTTCTTGACCGCTGTCCAGTGATCCACTCCTGGATTACTTTGGTACCTCCCTGGTAGACTTATAGCAAGGCACACATCAGGTCTGGTACACAGCATTGCATACATGATAGATCCTATGGCTGAGGCATAGGGAATGACTTTCATTTTCTCTCTATCTTCTGCAGTGGTCGGGCATTGAGTCTTACTCAACTTCACACCTTGTAACACATGTAAGAACCCTTTCTTTGACTTATCCATTTTGAACATCTTCAAAACTTTATCAAGGTATGTGCTTTGTGAAAGTCCAATTAAGCGTCTTGATCTATCTCTATAGATCTTGATGCCTAATATGTAAGCAGCTTCATCGAGGTCTTTCATTGAAAAATTCTTATTCAAGTATCCTTTTATGCTATCCAGAAATTCCATATCATTTCCAATCAACAATATGTCATCCACATATAATATCAGAAATGCTACAGAGCTCCCACTCACTTTCTTGTAAATACAGGCTTCTCCAAAAGTCTGTATAAAACCATATGCTTTGATCACCTCATCAAAGCGTATATTCCAACTCCGAGATGCTTGCACCAGTCCATAGATGGATCGCTGGAGCTTGCACACTTTCTTAGCACTTTTAGGATCGACAAAACCTTCTGGTTGCATCATATACAACTCTTCTTTGAGATATCCATTCAGGAATGCAGTTTTGACATCCATTTGCCAGATTTCATAATCATAAAATGCGGCAATTGCTAACATGATTAGGACAGACTTAAACATCTCTACGGGTGAGAAAGTCTCATCGTAATCAACTCCTTGAACTTGTCGAAACCCTTTCGCAACAAGTCGAGCTTTGTAAACAGTAACATTACCGTCTGCGTCGGTCTTCCTCTTGAAGATCCATTTATTTTCGATGGCTTGCCGATCATCGGGCAAGTCAACCAAAGTCCACACTTTGTTCTCATACATGGATCCCATCTCAGATTTCATGGCCTCAAGCCAATTCGCGAAATCTGGGCTCATCATCGCTTCCTCATAGTTCGTAGGTTCATCATGGTCTAGTAACATGACTTCCAGAACTGGGTTGCCGTACCACTCTGGTGCGGAATGAACTCTGGTTGATCTACGAAGTTCAGCAGAAACTTGATCTGAAGTTTCATGATCATCATCATTAGCTTCCTCACTAATTGGTGTAGGAATCACTTGAACTAGTTTCTGTGATGTACTACTTTCCAATTCGGGAGAAGGTACAATTACCTCATCAAGTTCTACTTTCCTCCCACTCACTTCTTTCGAGAGAAACTCCTTCTCTAGAAAGGATCCATTCTTAGCAACGAATATCTTGCCTTCGGATCTGTGATAGAAGGTGTACACAACAGTCTCTTTTGGGTATCCTATGAAGACACATTTCTCCGACTTGAGTTCGAGCTTATCAGGTTGAAGCTTTTTCACATAAGCATCGCAGCCCCAAACTTTAAGAAACGATAACTTTGGTTTCTTGCCAAACCAAAGTTCATAAGACGTCGTCTCAACGGATTTAGATGATGCCCTATTTAACGTGAATGGAGCTGTCTCTAAAGCATAACCCCAAAACGATAGTGGTAAATCGGTAAGAGACATCATAGACCGCACCATATCCAATAAAGTACGGTTACGACGTTCGGACACACCATTACGATGTGGTGTTCCGGGTGGCGTGAGTTGTGAAACTATTCCACATTGTTTCAAATGAAGACCAAACTCGTAAGTCAAATATTCACCTCCACGATCAGATTGTAGAAACTTTATTTTCTTGTTACGATGATTCTCTACTTCACCCTGAAATTCTTTGAACTTTTCAAATGTTTCAGACTTGTGCTTCATCAAGTTGATATACCCATATCTGCTCAAATCATTAGTGAAGGTCAGAAAATAACGATACCCGCCGCAAGCTTCAACACTCATTGGTCCACATACATCAGTATGTATGATTTCCAACAAATCTGTTGCTCACTCCATAGTTCCGGAGAACGGAGTTTTAGTCATCTTGCCCATGAGGCATGGTTCGCAAGCACCAAGTGATTCATAATCAAGTGATTCCAAAAGTCCATCACTATGGAGTTTCTTCATGAGCTTTACACCAATATGACATGAACGGCAGTGCCACAAATAAGTTGCACTATCATTATTAACTTTGCATCTTTTGGCTTCAATATTGTGAATATGTGTATCACTACAATCGAGATCCAACCAGAATAGACCACTCTTCAAGGGTGCATGACCATAAAAGATATTATTCATAAAAATAGAATAACCATTATTCTCTGATTTAAATGAATAACCATCTCGCAACAAACAAGATCCAGATATAATGTTCATGCTTAACGCTGGCACCAAATAACAATTATTTAGGTCTAAAACTAATCCCGAAGGTAGATGTAGAGGTAGCGTGCCGACGGCAATCACATCGACTTTGGAACCATTTCCCACGTGCATCGTCACCTTGTCCTTAGCCAATCTTCGTTTAATCCGTAGTCCTTGTTTCGAGTTACAAATATTAACAACCAAACCGGTATCTATTACCCAGGTACTACTACGAGCATTAGTAAGGTACACATCAATAACATGTATATCACATATACCTTTGTTCACCTTGCCATCCTTCTTATCCGCCAAATACTTGGGGCAGTTCCGCTTCCAGTGTCTAGTGCCTTTGCAGTAGAAGCACTCAGTTTCAGGCTTGGCTCCAGACTTGGGTTTCTTCGCGGGAGTAGCAACTGTCTTGCTATTCTTCTTGAAGTTCCCCTTCTTTCCCTTGCCCTTTTTCTTGAAACTAGTGGTCTTGTTAACCATCAACACTTGATGCTCCTTTTTGATTTCTACCTCCGCAACCTTGAACATAGCGAAAAGCTCGGGAATTGTCTTTTGCATCCCTTGCATATTACTCCCTCTGTTCCTTTATATAAGGTGTATTTGTTTTTTCAAAAGTCAAATGAGTGCAAGTTTGACCAAGTTTTTAGAAAAATATATCAATATTCACAATATGAAATTTATATCATTTGATCGACCATGAAATGTAGTTTCATATTTTATCTATTAGCTATTGCAGATGTTTCTATTTTGTTTTATAATCTTGGTCAAACTTTCAAATGGTTGACTTGCATGGAAACCAATACACCTTATATTTTGGTACGGAGGGAGTATAGTTCATCACGAAGCATTTATAGCTTGGTGGCAATGTGTGACGACCTCGGCCCGACCGTGCACTAATCATACACGCAAATGCACACGATCAAGCCTAAGGACTCACGTGAAGGAATCACAACACAACTCTAAAACATAAATAAATACATACAAGTTATATATTACAAGCCAGGGGCCTCGAGGGCTCGAATACATAACAAGTGTCACACAAGGTTAGCGGAAGCGTTAGGTATCTGGGTACAGATACAGAACACAAGTACAGATAGGCCTCATACGAGGCGGGGCAAAAGAAAAGCTATGATCGAAAAGGCGCAGGCCTCCTGCCTGGGACCTCCGATCCTACTCCTGGTCGTCGTCCGCCGGCTCCTCGTAGAAGTACTCGCCGGCCGGGTAGTAGTAGTAGCCAGCCTCGGGCTGGTAGTAGTAGTCGTCAACGGGGGCTACAGGCACCATGGCTCCGTCGTCTGGTTTATCATGCGGGTAGGACAAAAGAGGAAGCAAAGCAACCGTGAGTACTCATCCAAAGTACTCAGCAAGACTTACATCAGATCTATACTAAGCAATGCATCATTTTCAAAGGAGGCTTTATGTGGGTGGACTAGACTGCAGAAAGCCAGAGTAGAGAGGGGGAAAAGCCTAGTCCTGACGAAGACTAGCATCTTCAGGGTCTTGCAGCAATTGAGAGGGAAAAAGTCTGGTCCTGACGAAGACTAGCATCTTCAGGGTCTTGCAGCAATTAGAAGGGTGCAGATTAGTACATCATAATGTAAAGTGTTCATAGTAATACAACCTCGGCCGGGGATCCTTCCTCGACTCCCTGCGAGAAAGCAATCCCAGAGCCCTACCTCATATCTCAAGTCACCAGTTCTAGTTGTACCGAAGTGGATACAACTCCGAGTGTCCGTTACCGTAGGACAGGCTATCGATAGATGTTTTCTTCCCTGCAGGGGTGCACCAACTTACCCACCACGCTCGCTTAACTCCGGCCGGACACACTTGCTGGGTCCTGCCCGGCCTCGGCTAAACAATACGACGCAACCCGACCGGATACCGCCAGAGAGGATCAAGCACGTCGGACTAACCTATGCCCCCAGGGGTCTTGGCCATCGCCCCGGACGCTCCTGCACGTTACGTGGCCGTTCGGTAGCAGACCTAGCAACCCCTTATACAAGCACGCAGTTGCATCCAGGGTCCAATCCGAACGGGCCGCTCAATCGCTGACGTCGTGACGACTCCGGCTGATGTATACGACGCAGAGCACCCACTCACACCCACGTGGTGGTTAGTGCTATCGGACCCGAAGGCCCCTCGGATCAAATATCCAAATCGCTTAGTGGATTGGGAGCGCGCGGTAACGAGCAGAGCCCACGATACTGTTGGCCCCGTCGTCCCGTCTCGAGGACTTGTGACAAGGACTGGGAATGACCGGCCACGCCTCGTAGTTATCTCGCGGGTACCCTCACTGGTCACCCGACTCCACAGCTCACGCCTCAAAGGCACTCGCGGGTACCCCTCTGGGTCAACCCGCCTCCATCCAACATGTGTTGCAGTAACTTCAAAGTGTCTTCAGACGCACGATACCTCTGGCCGCACGCCTTTGTTCCTGGCGACGTCCGGCCTCGGGGATCGATACGTCTTTAAACACGGTACGGTAAACCAGGGCATCCGTGTGGTTTTCATGCCGATGAGGAATCCGAGGAATCACCCTCGTTGGACTCCTAAACGACAAGTCCCGTTAAGGTGGTACCGGAGGAATCACCCTCGGCGGTAATCACCATAGCGGATGCACGACAAAAGCTAAGTCGGAAGTGGGAAGAGGAATCACCCTCGGTAACCCACAACGAGCTAGCTATACTACAGGGACAACATCGGAAGTGAGTTCGGAGGTATCACCCTCGTCACCCGATGTTAACTCTGCGGAGTCGAGCATATTAGGGGGTGTGCGGTGGTGTGAAGAAGGTCAGGGGAAGGGACTCGATCGCTTGATCGAGGCAAGGGTACTATGCGAGGCAACTACGAGAAAGCGGGACCACAGCAGAGCTACCCAACCTATACTAAGCAGTTTATGAATAAAGGCAGGTATCAACAGTATTGCAAAAACAGGCTATGCAACAGTAATAGGAGCAGTAGCAGTAGCAGCAATTCTAATGCAAGAATAAGAGAGAATAGACATAGGCGATATCGGAAATGCTCAAGGGGGGGTTGCTTGCCTGGTTGCTTGGCAAATGAAAAGGAACAACGGCGGTGAAATAGTCGATCACCAGGGCACCGTCAGCGGTCTCGGGGTCTACCGGGAAGAAAGGGGGAGAGGAAACAATATAAATACACAGTAACGAAAGTAATCACAAAGCATGACGATCTAACGCAGTGCTACCGATAACGGAGAAGGGGAACCCATCCGGGAAAGTATTCCCGGTTCCGGACCTGTGTCGGACAGATTACCGGAGGGGGGACGGTTGCAGGTTAGTGGTGTCAGAGTCAAGTGGCAACTGGGGTGCAGTGCAGGGTTGCTTAAAGACCTAACTAAACCAATTAGTTATTTTTAGGAATTAACTGGAATTATTAACCGGTGTATGTGCACTATTCATCTACTGGAAACAGGCTAAAAGTTGCGGGTTCACCTCCGTAGAGGGTCCCGACACGGAAACAGATGACACTGTTGGCTTCGTCTCGTCGTTCTGAGCAACTTTCATGTAGAAAGTTTTTCCATCCGAGCTACGGATAAAAAGATATGATTTTCTAAAGATTTTAGGCATTTTCTGGAATTAATTTATTAACAGAAATGAATTATTACGTCAGCATGATGCAGAGATGACGTCAGCGGTCAACGGTCGGCTGACCAGGGTCAACACTGACAGGTGGGTCCAGTGGGACCCACATGTCAGCCTCTGATACTTAACAGAGTCTTAAAATGAGCTAACAGAGACAATTAGGGGTGTGGGCCCCAGGGGTCAGTGGTTGATTAACTTAAACTAATTATTTCTATTAGCCAAAATGATTAATTAGCTAGTTAACAGAAGGGGGCCCACATGTCAGCAGCACTGTGCAACCACGTCAGCAACGTTGACCAGGTCAACTGGTCAACGGGACCCACCGGGCCCACCCGTCAGCCTCACGGAGGAGGCCACGTGGGCGCCACGTGGTCAGGCCGGCGTTTAAACGCCGGCAAGCACGTCTTCGCGGCGGCGCGGCTCGGGCGAGCTCCGGATTTCGTCCTCAGGGCACCAAATGGGACGGGACCGGTTGCGTTCGAACGGCCACTCGCCGGCGCGTCGAGTGGTGGCAGGGGTGTGGCCGGAAACGGCGTGCAGCATCGGCGGCGAGCAACGCGGCGATCGCCGGCGTTCGGGCGTGGTTGGGAACGAGGCAGCAATGCGCTACGGGGCAAAAGAGAAGGCTGGGGAGGTGCTAATCGACGCGGCGAGCGCAGCGGGCTCGGCCGCGTGACCATTTGGTCACCGGAACGGCGCCGGCGACGAGCGCGAGCGGCGGCGCTGTCGGGTCTTCGACGGGTGACGAGCTAGGTGGCGCGGAGAGGCTTGGGCTCGGGCTCATCGGGCTCCTGGGGGCGCCAGGAGCTCGATGCCGTGCTCAGGCGAGCACGACAGGGGCTATGGCTACGGCGGCGAGGTGCTCGACGGCGATGCGTGCGGGCTCGAGCGGCGCGACTGCTACGGGCTAGCCGGAGCGAGGAAAGAGAGTGGGGAGGGGCGGTGGCTCACCGAGCGGTCAAGAAAGACCCCCGACAAGATAGTAGCAGCAGTAGTTGTCGCCGGAGTCAAAGAAGATCGCCGGCATCAGAGAGATCTGCGCCTCGCTCGATCCAACGCCTCCCACGCTCCCCGGCTCGCGGTCGTGGACGAGGATGAGGTAGTCGACCTCGGCGAGGACGAAAGACACGGCGGCGCAGCTCGGCACCGACGGTGGCCGCGGGATTTACGCCGGCGAGGCCATGGCCGCGTACTGGAAAGGGGGAAGGAGCTCGGCGGAGCTTGGGAGAGAGGGGGAGAATGGCGGAGGAGACCAGGGGAGAGGCGCTGGGACTTGCCCTTATCGCCTCCGCGGCGTCCTGTGCTCGCACGCGTCGCGCTCTCGCCGGAGAGGGGGTGCTCGTCCACGGCAGGCGTGACACCGCGCGGGAGCAGGTGAGGGAGGGGACGGGGGCAGGTAAGTTGGGCCGGGCCAGTTGGGCCAGAGGTGAGCAGCAGTTAGACTTCTCCTTCTCCTTTTCTTTTATTTAATTTGCAGAGAAGGGAAAGAAAAGATAGGGCACCCAAATGACTTTTGCAAAAAGGGGTGAGTTGGTCCAAAAATTATCTTGCAATATCCTTTATCACCAAAAATTGGTTTGGGCAAATTTGGAACACTTTTGAAATATTCAATAATGAAAAGGCATTTAATAGTGCTGTTATAACACTGTTTAAATGCTCTAGCCCATTAATGGAGTTGCTGGTGATGTTGTTTTCCTTAACAACATTAGTTCTGGAATATTTGCAATGAGATGAACATTTTTCCATAATTTTTGGAGCAACCTCATTTGCATTTGAATTTGAATTTGAATTTTCAGGGGCAAAAATTTGAGTTGACTTGTTTAACCACTGTGATTAGCATTGCAAATGAACATGACATGGCATGATTAGCAGTTGATCACAGTGATCATTACAAGGGGGGTGTTACACAATGATTGAAGAACTCTATCAATAACACTATCCTCGTCAACTTTGCAACTGATACGTCCAAAACGTATCTATAATTTCTGCTTGCTCCATGCCTTTTTTGTGTGATATTGCTATGATATTTATGCACTTCCATACACTTTTGATCATATTTGGACTAACCTATTAACTCAGTGCACCCCAGTGCCAGTTTCTGTTTTCTGCTGTTTTTGTATTTCATGTTTTCCCATTACTTAAATTGCCAAAAAAAAACTGGGAAAAATATATAAAAAATCAGCGCTCCAGAAGCTTCCATGCGGCAGAAGTAGGGCCAGAGGGGGGCCACAGGGGCTCCAGGCGCCCTGTGGGGGCGGCCCCCCTCCTGGCCGCCGCGCCAGGCCGCCTGGGCCCCCCTTACCTCCGTTGATGCCCCCCTTTGGCATATATTTACATCGCATCCCGAAACCCTCGATTCCAGACCCATTTTCTCCAGAAGCTATTCCGATCTCCGCCGCCATCGCCACCAAGTTTCGGGGGACCAGAATTCCTGTGCCGGCACCCTGCCGGGACGGGGAAGTGCCCCCGGATTCATCTCCATCGACGTTGCTTCCTCCCTCCATGATGCGGGAGTAGTTCCTCCTCGGGGTTGAGGTTTCTACCAGTAGCTATGTGGTCAATTCTCTCTCCCATGATGTGATCTTCATTGTGATCATAGGCTATGTTAATCTAGGGTGATCCCATGATATTTCCCCTTCCTCTATGTATTGGATTGATGTACTCACTTTTCTTTATCTAGTATAATCTCCGAGACCAAGGTGACAGCGGTCTATTTGACATGGATTAGAAGAATATTTTCATGAGTGATTTCCTCTTTTGTGTGTGGACTGAAGATTGAGAGTCTCTTGGTGCTTGTCTTTGACTATCCTTGAGATATGTTGTGGTGATTGTGGTACTCTCTTTGGATGGCCGAGGTGACATTGGGAAATCCATAGATTGAGAACTACGAACTTAGAGGTGTGCTTTTGTAGCCCTACATAATTCTCGTCCTCTGTTGACCACAAAGGAATGACCTCCGAGTGCATCCCCCTTGCATGTTTTATGGGAAATATCATGTGATTAGATTATGTTAATGTTGTTGGGAGTTGCCACTAGTGAAAGTATGAAGCCTAGGCCTTGTTTCCACCATTGCAATACCATTTGTGCTCACGTTTACCACTTGTTTGCTTGCTGCACTTTTTATTACAGATTTATATTACTTTGCTTTGCCACTCCTATCATCCATATTTTACCATCTCTTCGCCGAACTAGTGAACCTATACAACTCCTAGTTGTATTAGGTGTGTTGGGGACACAAGAGACTTCTTGTATCTTGATTGCAGGATTGCTTGAAAGGGGTACGTTCAACCTCCACTTCCCTGAGTTCGATAAACCTTGGGTTACTCACTTAAGGGAAATTTGCTGCTGTCCTACAAACCTCTGCTCTTGGAGGCCCAACACTGTCTACAGGAATAGAAGCGTGTAGTAGACATCAAGCTATTTCTGGCGCCGTTGCCGGGGAAGTGAGGTAAGTGAAGGTACCTTCTCTAGATCTTGCAATTAAATCTTTTCGTTTCTTGTTTTTAGTTTCACTAGTTATGTTGATGGAAAACCGCACTCTTAGTTCGCTGCTTGGGGAAGGCCGCTTTACCACACCTGTGGTAGAGAAGTCTCCTCCACCTACTGAATGTATCCCGTTCCAAATACCACTTGGGATAATTGAAATAATTATGAATGATTGTTATGATGGGACGGTCAATCCTAGTATTCATTTGCTAAAACTTACAGAACTTTGTGAGTTGTTTAAGATTTCAGGTTTGACAAGAGATGGAGTCATGAGGAAATTATTTGCCTTGTCACTGAAAGGAAAAGCATTGGAATGGTATAGGGTACTAGATGACTCTCACCTGCTGGATTGGGAAGAGATCCAGTCTCTCTTTTACTCCAAGTTTTATCCTCTTCATGAAGTCCATGAGAATAGGAATTATGTTTATAATTTCTATCCTCATGACGGAGAGAGCATAGCTCAAGCTTGGGGGAGACTCAAAACGTTAATGCTAAAATGTCCTAACCATGGGCTCCCCAAAGATATGATTATTACTAATTTCTATGCGAGGCTTTCTCGACAGGATAAAGATTTGCTCGACGCTTCCTCTATGGGTTCTTTCACAAACGAAAAGATTGATGCTAAATGGGAACTCCTTGAAAGAATTCAACGCAACACTGAAGATTGGGAGATCGACAAAGGTAAAGAGTCAGGTATAATTTATGAGTATGATTGCATTAAGTCCTTTGTTGAAACTACAAGTTTTAATAAGCTTAGTGCTAAGTTTGGGCTTGATTCTCAACTCCTTGTTGATTTCCTCAAATCTTTTGTTTCACATCTTAATATGCCTAAGGAGGATTGGATCAAGCATCATGAACCTTTTAAGGAGATTTGCAAAGAAAATGAAATTGTTCATGATGATTGCAACATGCATGATCCAATTCCTAAAAATGAAGTTTTATATAAGCATGTTAATTTTTGTGGAGTGGATAGACCTTGTGAAAGGCCTATGATTGAAGAAGAGAAGTATTGTAAGCAACATAAGCATGAAAGAACAATCACTTGGGTCAAAGATTTAAATGAAATTGCTAGAGAATTGTGTGACCTTTATCCTTTTACTTGTGAACTTTGCCGTATAGAGGGTCACTTTAATTTTCAATGCATGCACTTTCAAAACATAACTGTTAACCAGTTGTGTGATAACATGATCACCTCTGATCTTTATGATGAGCTTATGTTATTTTTGATGTGTGAAGAGTTATCAGAAAAGACTTCTTGGCTAGATGTTAATGCCATAGGAATAAAAAACACTTTGCAAAATTGCCATCTCTATTGTGTTGTTAATTGCCATGAAAATGATTACATAAGTAAGATTAGAAAGGAGGGAACTTTACCAAAGTATAAAAATGTCTCTTATATTTCTGCTAATAAAAAGGAGAGTTTCCCCTATTGTTTCTAATGATAAACCAGGATATGTGGAGAAGCTTCATCTCCGACCACTCCCTCCTAAGGTGAAGAAGGAGAAAAAGAAGAGGAGGAGGAAGAGGAGCAAGAAGGAAGAAGAATGGGTATCAACCTGGCCTGAGCATATTCCTCCCATCAACTTTTATCCTAACGGTTGTAAGTTTAAAGAAGAAGGTGAAGTTTATTGCCTTAATTATCATTTTGATGATACGTCCGTAGGTACTATTGAAGATGATTTTGATTATGATATGCATGTTACTTATTGTGATTGAGAAAATGATGATAATGCTACTTATGATCTTGAAAATCTTTTTGGTACCAACTCTGAAAGTGATGATATGGAAAGCTCTAAGCTTGGGGATGATAGGATTGCAAATCCTTTACCCACTAGTGATGTGACAATTGATAATTCTTTTGCTAGTAAGAATAAAGACAACATGTTTACAAATATAGTTGCTAGCAATGATAATGCTCTCCTCTAGTATGATGATGTTATAACTCCAATCTATAGTGATTATAAAGGTACCTATGACATAAGGAGAAATTATCCTTATGAAACTTGTCATGATCATGGAGGGAATTACTCCCTTGTTGAACACCATCTTCCTAATACACATTTAATCTATAGTGTTCAAGTTGTTTATGATAGTCCTACTCCCACTATTACCAATGAGAAAGATTATGCTTATGTGGAGAGTAAGAGTACCTTTTTGCATGTGGATCATGATAACAATGCTTTATGTGATGCTTATATTGTTGAGTTTATTCGTGATCCCACTGAAAATTATTATGAGAAGGGAACATATGCTTATGGATATTTCAATAATATCAAGTTCCCTCTCTTTATGTTGAAGGTTTTGAAGCTGCACTTGTTTTGTCTTCCTATGCTTATTGCTTTGTGCTTCAATGAATTATTCTATTGCAATATTCCTATGCATAGGAAGCATGTTAGGCTTAAATGTGTTTGGTATTTGCTTCTTGATGCTCTCTTTTGTTCTTCAACTCTTATTCCTACGAGAGCATCATTAAAGTCTTAAGCCTATCTTTATGGCTATAAAAAAAGCTCTAGGGAGACAACCCTTGTTATCTTTGCTTTCAGTTTGTTCTTTCAGTTTTTAGTGGTCTTGATGTTTGTTACTACTGTAGAAACATCATTGTATCTTTATTTTTCAGCTTTGTGCCAAGTTTAGCCTCCGATTGCAAGAAAGTTCAAAAGTTGTGACGTGCAGTCCAGAAAACAGATTCTGTCCTTGGACAGAAAAATTCATATAAAATCACCAGATCATCTTTTTGATCTGAATTTTTTTGAAAGCGTGCTCTATACAATTGGCTTTCGGGCGTCTGTTCTGAGTTTATTGATTTGAGTTGCAGAAGTGCCCCAAAAAAATTATTTACTACCTGCTGGTCTGTTTTTCACAGATTCTGTCCTGTTTTGCCTTTCCTTCGTTTTGCAAACCTTGAGCTTGCTTTTTCTTTGCAAAAACCTTTTGGCAATCTTGAGAAACAGTAGATCTTCAATATTATCCTTATTTCCAGCAAGGAAAAATTATTTTATTATGGGTACTAACCTCGCTAATCAGATTATGATGAGTTATGTATGAAGGGAGTTTTCAAGTGTGCGAGGGAAGATGATAAAAAGATTCAGGAGGGTCAAACGCTCAAGCTTGGGGATGCCCCCGTGCACCCCCAAGAAATATTCAAGAAGACTCAAGCGTCTAAGCTTGGGGATGCCCCTGTGCATCCCCTTCTCCATCAACAATTATCAGTTCGTCTTTCGTTCCACTATATTTTAATCACTTCATGCGTTATGTGCTATGCTTGGAGCGTCTTGCTTTTAGTTTCCTTTTTAGTTTTCTTTAGCTTTGCTTGCTGTTCAAAACGAGTTAGAACCCAGCTTTCTTTGTGTGGGAGAGAAACACGCTCCACTTCAACCTAGAACACAACATAGGATTTTCATGCGTATCTTCTTGTGTGTGTTCTTTATCTTTCCATAGCTGCTGTCATGCTTAGCTCTTAGTTTTCATGCTTATCTTTTTAAGAGCTTTTGTTTAGGTTGTTGCTTCTGAAACTCTCTTGAGTTATCATGCTTATCTTGTTAAGAGAGTTGGCTTCTGTGGCACTGGTTGATATGTCTATGATAAAAATGCTATGTGCATAATGGTGCTTAGTAGTTCATGTTTTCTTATGGTGAGTCTCTAGTAGCTGGGGGTTCTTAATGTGTTATTGAAGTGCCAGCATGATTTGTTTGCCTATGATGTGGTATGGTTTAGTGATATCTTCCTCCAAGAATTTATTTTGATTGACTTGTCATATGCTCATGCATATTTAAGACTGTAAAGAAAGTCTATCAAGCCTTGATGATCTTTAATTTCTGAGTAGTGATATAACTTCCATGCCCGATTCAATGTTGCTTTGTCGCTTTGCATGATTATGGCCGTCATTGCTCTCTTAGTTGGTCGCTCCCAGTCTTTTGCTAGCCTTCACCTGTGCTAAGCGGACTGACTGCTTGTGCATCCAAAATCCTTGAAACCAGTTATGCCATATGAGTCCATCATACCTACCTATATGTGGTATTTCACCGCCACTCCAAGTAAATTTACATGTGCTACCTTTAAAACCTTCAAAATAATTCCTTGTTTTTGCAATACATAGCTCATGGGAAAGTAGCTTAAAAACTATTGTGGTAAAGAATATGTCGCTTATGTATCTTATTTCTTATAAGTTGCTTGTTGAGCGGTATCCATGTTTCTGGGGACGCCATCAACTGTTACACTTTTGTTGAATATCATGTGAGTTGCTATGCATGTTCGTCTTGTCTGAAGTAAGGGTGATTTGCCATGAGTTGAATGGTTTGAGTATGCATATTGTTAGAGAAGAACATTGGGCCGCCAACCAAATCCATGTATCATGGTGGAAGTTTTAGCTTGGACATTAATCCTCAATCTCTTATGAGAATATTATCTGTTGTTGAATGCTTAAGCATTAAAGAGGAGTCCATTATCTATTTTCTATGTTGTCCCGGTATGGATGTCCTCAAGTTGAGATCTATCAAAAACGAGAAATCAAATGCGATCTATCTCCTTGGACCTTTGTACAGGTGACATAGAGGTACCCCTTTGTGACACTTGGTTGAAACATATGTAATGCAATGATAATCCATGGAAATCCGAGCTAATTAGGACAAGGTGCGAGCACTATTGGTATTCGATGCATGAGGCTTGCAACTTATAGGATGTCTTATGCATAACACATATGAAGTATTACTACCGTTGACAAAATTGTTTCTATGTTTTCAAAATAAAAAGCTCTGGCACATGAGTAATCCCTGCTTCCCTCTGCGAAGGGCCATTCTTTTACTTTTATGTTGAGTCTCCACCTTCTTTCTTCAAAGCACCAACTATTGAGAGCATGATTGTCATTCTGAGTGTAATGTGCATTGTCCCAAAGTACCATTGTCTTCTGCATAATTGTGATATCACTTATTCTGAAATCATTGTATCTAGTCGTCACTTAAACTTCGGAAGTGCTCCTGCATTTATGTTTTGCTTCACTAAAGGGGGCAAGCGAGGTATCACTTTGTCATGTTTGCACACCATGCTCACTACAAATCTATTGGGTGTTTCAGTATCATATTGTAAAACTTTCAGTTCTTTGTGATATTCTCATGAGGCAACTTAATTACTAAAGATTCATTATCTCAGTAAGCATTTGTCATGTGACTGTGAAAAGTTCTTATATGGTTGGTAGCATGTCACCACAGAAATTATGCTTGTTTTCATTTACCTAATCGAGGACGAGCAGGAATTAAGCTTGGGGATGTTGATACGTCCAAAACGTATCTATAATTTCTGCTTGCTCCATGCCTTTTTTGTGTGATATTGCTATGATATTTATGCACTTCCATACACTTTTGATCATATTTGGACTAACCTATTAACTCAGTGCACCCCAGTGCCAGTTTCTGTTTTCTGTTGTTTGTATTTCAGGTTTTCCCATTACTTAAATTGCCAGAAAAATTCCGGGAAAATATATAAAAAATCAGCGCTCCAGAAGCTTCCATGCGGCAGAAGTAGGGCCACAGGGGGGCCACAGGGGCTCCAGGCGCCCTGTGGGGGTGGCCCCCATCCTGGCCGCCGCGCCAGGCCGCCTGGGCCCCCCTTACCTCCGCTGATGCCCCCCTTTGGCATATATTTACATTGCGTCCCGAAACCCTCAATTCCAGACCCCTTTTCTCCAGAAGCTATTCCGATCTCCGCCGCCATCGCCACCAAGTTTCGGGGGACCAGAATTCCTGTGCCGGCACCCTGCCGGGACGGGGAAATGCCCCCGGATTCATCTCCATCGATGTTGCTTCCTCCCTCCATGATGCGGGAGTAGTTCCTCCTCGGGGCTGAGGTTTCTACCAGTAGCTATGTGGTCAATTCTCTCTCCCATGATGTGATCTTCGTTGTGATCATAGGCTATGTTAATCTAGGGTGATCCCATGATATTTCCCCTTCCTCTATGTATTGGATTTATGTACTCACTTGTCTTTATCTAGTATAATCTCCGAGACCAAGGTGATAGCGGTCTATTTGACATGGATTAGAAGAATATTTTCATGAGTGATTTCCTCTTTTGTGTGTGGACTGAAGATTGAGAGTCTCTTGGTGCTTGTCTTTGACTATCCTTGAGATATGTTGTGGTGATTGTGGTACTCTCTTTGGATGGCCGAGGTGACATTGGGAAATCCATAGATTGAGAACTACGAACTTAGAGGTGTGCTTTTGTAGCCCTACATAATTCTCGTCCTCTCTTGACCACAAAGGAATGACCTCCGAGTGCGTCCCCCTTGCATGTTTTATGGGAAATATCATGTGATTAGATTATGTTAATGTTGTTGGGAGTTGCCACTAGTGAAAGTATGAAGCCTAGGCCTTGTTTCCACCATTGCAATACCATTTGTGCTCACATTTACCACTTGTTTGCTTGCTGCACTTTTTATTACAGATTTATATTACTTTGCTTTGCCACTCCTATCATCCATATTTTACCATCTCTTCGCCGAACTAGTGCACCTATACAACTCCTAGTTGTATTAGGTGTGTTGGGGACACAAGAGACTTCTTGTATCTTGATTGCAGGATTGCTTGAAAGGGGTACGTTCAACCTCCACTTCCCTGAGTTCGATAAACCTTGGGTTACTCACTTAAGGGAAATTTGCTGCTGTCCTACAAACCTCTGCTCTTGGAGGCCCAACACTGTCTACAGGAATAGAAGCGTGTAGTAGACATCAGCAACCAAGTTGAGTCATATGATTGTAGTACCCAGACATTCTGAGCAAGTGTTCACTGATAGAACTATTCTCCTCCATCTTGCAGCTATAGAACTTATTGGAAATCTCATATTTCTCAATCCAGGCATTTGCTTGAAATATTAACTTCAACTCCTGGAACATCTCATATGGTCCATTACATTCAAAACGTCATTGAAGTCTCGGTTCTAAGCCGTAAAGCATGGCACACTGAACTATCGTGTAGTCATCAGACCGCGTCTGCCAGACGTTCAAAGCGTCTACATTAGCGGGGGGGGGGGGGG
>LR738715.1:34097178-34118291 GCA_902687465.1 Secale cereale | reverse complement strand
GGGTGCGGGGGGGTCGGCGGCGGCTGGTGGACCGGGGGGTGCTCGGCGGCGAGGGGGACCGGATCTGGCGAGGTGGGATAGCGATCGCGATGGAGGGGGGGGTCGAGATCGAGAGTGTCCATGAAATTTAAAAATATTCATGATAGTTCAAAAAGTGCCCATGAAATACAATCGAGAAATGAAGGCTACGATTTAAATACAATCGATCTTAGCTAGCTATCTGTTCACAATCTTCTTGCCCTTCTTTTTCGCAAATGGAGTTCTTCTGTGGAACGTACGTCCTTTAGGTAGGGTGGTCCTGCTTCTTCTTGTGGTGTATGCTGCTACTTCATCATCGTCGTCATGTTCGATCCTCGGGTCGCCGTACTTGTCGAAGTCTTGCTCATTGGCTACTCCATCCATTCCGATGATCTTCCTTTTGCCTCTCCTCACGACAACACGACTGGGCTTTGACGGGTCGGTAATGAAGAAGCATTGGTCAACTTGGGAAGCCAGTACCCATGGCTCATTTTTCGCGGTGACGTTTGCGCCCGCGGTCTTGGATTTGGCTTCGGGTATAACCATGGTGGTGAAATACCGGTCTTCTTTTAGGACGCTCTTGGCCCATCTGACACGGAACATCGGGACCTTCTCTCCAGCGTAGCTCAGCTCCGAGATCTCCTCGATCCTTCCGTAGTATCTGTCCTTGTCATTACCGGTGTAGGATTCCATCGTTACCCCGGAGTTCTGATAACCATCGCTCTTCATGTCCTTGGCCTCGGTGTAGAATGTGTAGCCGTTGATATCGTACACCTCATAGGTCATCAGGTTGTGCTCGGCGCCCTGTGACAAGGCGAATATGAGTTGTTCTTCCGCGGAAGAATCCTCATGTAAAGGGTACGACAGAAGCTTCTGCTTGAACCAACGCGTGAAACATGAGTTGTGCTCTTTGATTATATCTCCGTCCGTCCTCTGTTGGCCTCGGTCATTGTACGTCTTCTCAATAAAGGTTTTGTGCTCTACCACCCAAGGATCGACCACGTCTATGTGTTGTAGCGCGACTAGGTTTGCTCTTTCAAAGTCGGCGAGTCGACCCTCGAAGTCGACATGCATTTCGCGGCGACCATCACGGTGACCCCATCCAGCGAGCCTGCCGAGGTGCCTGTTGACGGGCAGACCAACGGGGTTCTCGATGCCTAGATAATTCGTGCAGTAGGAGATGCACTCTTCGGTCAGAAAGCCCCTGGCTATGCTTCCCTCTGGACGTGACATGTTGCGAACGTATCCTTTAATGACACCATTCATCCTTTCGAACGGCATCATGCTGTGCAGGAACGTCGGCCCGAGTTGGATGATATCGTCCACAATATGGACCAGCAGATGCACCATAACATCGAAGAATGCGGGCGGGAAGTACATCTCAAGCTCGCATAGTATCACCACGATCTCTTCCTGTAGCCTTCTGAGTTGCATCACGCCAACAGACTTCCGAGAGATGACGTCTAAAAGGTTGCATAGGCCAAATAGGGTTTCACGGACGTGCGTGTCCATGATCCCACGGATTGCAACTGAAGTATCTGCGTCATCAGCACGTGACAGTCATGAGACTTCATCCCGCTGAACTTCAGCTTCGCCCGGTCTAGGTATCTGCTTATCTTCCCCGCGTAACCGTAAGGAAGTTGTACTCCTACGAGGCAGGTGAAAAACTGCTCGATCTCCTCCTGACTTAGAGTGAAGCACGCGGGAGGGTAGTCATTTCCGGTCTTCTTGGCCTTTTTGCCTTTGCGACGACTTTCCGTGTCCTGCTTCGCCTCATCATCATCATCATCATCATGATCATCATATATAGCGTGAAGCTCCTGCCTGATGCCCATTGATTTCAAGTCTGCCCTTGCTTTCGGCCCATCTTTGGTCCTCTCTGGCATGTTGAGCAGGGTACCAAGCAGACTCTCGCACACGTTCTTCGTGATATGCATTACATCAAGGCTGTGAGGCACACAGTGGATCTTCCAATACGGCAAGTCCCAGAAAACAGACCTCGTTTTCCATACCTTCAGCAGCGGCTCTGATGCCTTTCGCTTCTTTCCCGGCTCTGGCGCCTTTTGCTTCTTTCCCGGCAGTGGGCAATCTTTCCAATTTTTCAACAGCTCGTCTATTTCCTCGCCGCTCCTCGTACGCGGGCGTCCTCGGGGTTCGGTTTCACCATCGAACAGATCCTTGCGTTTTCTCCACAGGTCATCGTCGCGAAGCCACCTTCGATGTCCCATGAACACGGTTTTCGAAGACCCGGGATCTCTATCTAGCTGGCGATACGTTGTGTCATCCATGCACCTGACGCATCCAGAAAATCCGTGGACCACCTGCCCCGCGACATATCCGTAACCGAGATAGTCGCGCACCGTCGTGAGCAGCGCGGTTCTCATAGGGAAATATTCTTTCTTTGCGGCGTCCCACGTATTGGCTGGCGTTTTCCACAGCGTGTCTAGCTCCTCTTTCAGCAGCCCCAAATACAGATTGATGACGTTCCCTGGTTGTTTCGGTCCTTCAATTAGCATACTCATGTGAATGTACTTCCTCTTCATGCACAACCAGGGGGAAGGTTGTACATCCACACAAACACAGGCCAGGTGCTATGTGTGCTTCTCTGGCTGCCAAACGGATTGACTCCATCGGTGCTCGCGCCCAGCACGACGTTCCTTGGATCGTTCCCAAATTCTAGGTCTTCGAAGTTCAACGCTTGCCACTGGCTCGCATCCTTAGGGTGACTCAGCATCTTGTCTTTTTTATCTATCTCCGGATCATTTGCGTGATCTTCTCGCTTCTTCTCCTCCCTATCCGCGTGCCAACGCAGGAGCTTTGCTACCTTAGGGTCCGCGAAATACTGCTGCAGACGAGGAGTGATCGGAAAGTACCACACCACTTTTCGAGGAGCTTTCTTCCTCTTCTTGTATCGAGTGACGCCGCACACCGGACATATGGTAGACTCCACGTGCTCGTCCCGATAAATGATGCAATTGTTCATGCACACATGGTATTTCACGTGCGGTAAATCCAGAGGACACACGATTTTCTTCGCCTCCTCCAAACTGGTGGGGCACATGTTCCCCTTGGGAAGACGTTCGTGCCAGAATGACATGTTCTTGTCGAAGCATGCGTCGGTCATTTTGTGTTTTACCTTCATCTCCAGAGCCATGAGCGTTACTTTCAGGCGGGTATCCTCGGGCCTGCATCCTTCATACAATGGAGTAACCGCGTCTAACTCAAGTTGATCCATCTTGGCTTTCTCTCGGGCGGCAGCTCTTGCGTTATCGGTCTGCTTGAGAAGCAGCTCTTGAATATGAGGGTCCTGCACCCAGCCCATCGATGGTCCAGCGTCGTCTGCTCCGCCGGCATCATCATCTTCATGATCATGCCCGTCGTCTGCTCCGACATCTTCCTCATCATCATGTCCTGCATCTTCTACATGATGACTGTGTACAGCATCACCGTCGTGACCATCTCCTGGGGATTCTTCGTCTTCTCGCCCGCCCGAGCCGCGGTGGTTGTCTTGCTGCCCTTCCTCATTTCTTGCCTGGCCCCCATGGACGACTTCGTAGTCATCTTCATCACCTTGCCACCGATAGCCATCCATAAAACCACGCAAGAGCAGGTGGTCCCGCACCTGCCCGGAATCCGGGTCCGCAATAAGGCTCTTCAGCTTGCATCTTCGACACGGACATCTTATCTCCGCCTCGTTCTTTTGAAGCATCTCGGCCTTCGCGGACCTCAAAAACCTATTCACGATGCCTTCGGTCATCGTGCGCACCATGGTCGCCTGCAGGGTAGAGCAAAACGATATTTTAGAACCAAGAAAAAAATTGCCATGACTTTCCCTAAAAATAGGACAAAAAAGAATGCTTAATGCCAAAATTCTCACCGAAACGGAAATGAATCAACATTCCGAGAAAATATTGGCAACTATCGCATTTCAAATACCGGTACACCTCCAAACACAAACACATATGCAACACAACAAACATATGCAACACCACGAACATACATAGATCTAGCTAGGCCATAAAAAGTGCATGTGCACATTGTTGTATGGAGAACAACATAAATATAGCTTCCCCCTTACTTACCTATCAAAACAAGGTAATTTAACCACTTAATTTGAATGAATCTATGGTGGAAATGAGGTGAAAAAGAGGAGGGACCCAAGACAAGGAGGAGGTGGAGAGAATGAAGTGGGGGAGAAAGTGAGTGTGGGTAGGAGAGGCTGTCCAAAATATCTTGTTGCTGCCCACTTACTAATGGCGCACCCACTATAAATGCGCCATTAGTAATCAAGGTTACTAATGGCGCATCCTCAGTTAGTGCGCCATTACTAGTTTTGCAAAAAAAAACATACTAATGGCGCATTGTCGCACAGTGCGCCATTACTAGTTTAAACTAGTAATGGCGCACTGTGGAATAGTGCGCCATTAGTAGTTTTGTAAAAAAAAGAATAAAAATTATCATAAAAAAAGAACATTAATGGCGCACTTTACTGCTGGTGCGCCATTACTAGTTACAACTAGTAATGGCGCACTTCGTCTGGATGCGCCATTAGTATGTTTGGACAGGCGCACTAGTTCAAAAAAAAACTTTTTGATACTAATGGCGCACGTTGGGCCAGGTGCGCCATTAGTAGTTTGAACTCTAATGGCGTATCTGAGGTTGGTGCGCCATTAGTATATACTAATGGCGCACTGCTTGTCTGGTGCGCCATTAGTATCAATTCCATCTATAGCCCTTTTCCTAGTAGTGTGAGGGCATCATGATCATTCTTATAACAACAACACACATATATTGTCATATGATTCTTCTGCTAAAGTAACAATTCATTCACAATGTCAAGTATGAATCAGAAACTTCATTGAAAACCAACAAACTATGATCTCAGTCATTGAAGCAATTGCAATTTATCATAACATCGAAAAGAGTCAACATAAGAGCTTTTCAGCAAGCCCGCATACTCAACAATCATATAGTCTTTCACAATTGCTCACACTCACGCAATACTTATGGGTATGGAGTTTTAATCGGACACAAAGAAAGATAGAGGCTTATGGTATTGCCTCCCAACCTTTTACTCAAGGGTAATGTCAACAGTAATAGACCATGATAACTTACATCCAATTGGGTATATATGTCAGGATCTTTCCAACACAATGTGATTGCCAACGGAGAAAATGTAAAAAGGAAAGGTGTTTTTTACCTTGACTCTTATAAGGCAAGATTAATAGATAGGCCATTCGTAGAGGGAAGCAGAGGTTGTCATGTGCTTTTATGGTTGGATGCACAAAGTATTAGCGCAGAAGAATGTCACTTTATATTGCCACTTGTGATAGGGACCTTTATTATGCAGTCCGTCGCTTTTATTACTTCCATATCACAAGATCGTATAAAGCTTATTTCCTCCACACTAATAAATCATACATATTTTAGAGAGTTTGCGAACATGACCACTTACTTGAAGGATCTTACTCAATCCATGGGTAGGTATGGTGGACTCTCATGGCAAAACTGGGTTTAAGGATGTATGGAAGCACAAGTAGTATCTCTACTTGATGCAAGGAGTTTTGGCTAGCATGAGGGGGAAAGGCAAGCTCAACATGTTGGATGATCCATGAAAATATACTTTATTTTAGATATAAGGAAACATAACCCATTATGTTGTCTTCCTTGTCCAACATCAACTCTTTAGCATGTCATATTTTAATGAGTGCTCACAATCATAAAAGATGTCCAAGATAGTATATTTGTATGTGAAACCTCTCTTTCTTTATTACTTCCTATTAATTCCAACGATGACCAAGACTATGTTTGTCAACTCTCAACAACTTTTATTCATCATACTCTTATATGTGAAGTCATCACTTCCCATAAGATCAATATGATATCTTTGATACTTTTTATATTTTCTTTTATTCTCTCATGACCAAAGTGAGGAAATCAAGCCCTTGACTCAATACTAATCTTTATTATATAGCTCACGAACTCGATTACAAAGGTAAAGATCATAAAGCAAAAGCTCACAACTAGATCATGCTAACTTTATTCTACTAGATCAAGATACTACCGAAAGGATCGAACTAAGAAAAACGATAAGGATAGGAGTGTGATGGTGATACGATACCGAGGCAACTCCCCCAAGCTTGGCAGTTTCCAAGGGGAGTGCCCATACCCATATGATTATGTCCCCTTCTTCGGTGGTTGTGATGATGGAGTTTTTGATGATGTAGGCTTGTCCTCCGTCTTCCAAGGCATGGGCTCACCATCGTAGAATGATGATCGAGTCTCCGGGATACTCAAATCTGCAGCCAAACTCATCTTCTTGAATCTATATTCATACTCACAGTTTTGGTTTTGCAGGTCATAGATCTGGGCCTGAAGGTGTTCGATTTTCTCTTGGAGATTGGAGATGGCTTCCCCGAAGATCCTTGCATCCAACTTGTAGTTGTTGGCGAGCTCCGTGATCATCATGTGGTTGGCGTTGAGTCCTCGTTCCACCATACCTTGGCACTTGAAAACTTGCTGCTCTGTTGCTTCGAGTCTTGTCTCCATGCTTCCGGTCCTCCTTGGACCCTCAACATCGCGGATGTGCAGCACCCCTTCACGCAACTCCATGGTTTGAGGGTGATGCAGCACCTCCGCGAGGTAGGGGTTGATGACCTTCTCGAAGAACTTGTCCTTGGGGGTGCTGGAAGACGCCATGATGATCTAGATCTATCAGAAACAACAGCTCGAAACATAAACAGAGGATTTTTGCGTGATACGGTGGTCAAAACCTTCGGGAGAATATATAATAATTTTTTACTGACTAAAAGGAGTAACATACAAGAAATCGGAGTCCGGGAGGCACACGAGGTGCCCACGAGGCAATGGGGGACGCCCAGGGGAAGGGGGCGCGCCCTCCACCCTCGTGGACGGCTTGTGTCTCTTTCGGACTGCCTCTTATTTTTCTATTTTTCTAAATATTCCAAAACGGTGAAAATTTGCCATTAGAACTGTTTTGGAGTCGGTTTACTTACCGTACCACATACCTCTTCCTTTTCGGAGTCTGAATCGTTCTGGTAAGTGTCCCTTATGTATTCCTCCAGGGTTACTGTTTTAATAAGATTGGTTTCAACATTTATAGGATTACCTGAGATATAATGTTTGATTCTTCGACCGTTCACCACCTTCGGATTTGTGCCTTCTAAGTTGTTGATTTTTATGGCAATGGAATGATAGACCTCCTCGATAACGTAAGGACCTTCCCATTTTGAGAGAAGTTTTCCTGCAAAAAATCTTAAACGAGAGTTGTATAGCAAGACATAATCACCTACGTTAAACTCATGCTTTTGTATCCTTTTGTCATGCCATCTTTTAACCCTTTTCTTTAAACAGCTTGGCATTCTCATAGGCATGGGTTCTCCATTCATCAAGAGAGCTAATGTCAAATAACCTCTTCTCACCAGCAAGTTTGAAATCATAATTGAGCTCTTTAATGGCCCAATATGCCTTATGTTCTAGCTCAAGAGGTAAGTGTCAATCCTTTCCATAAACCATCTTATATGGAGACATACCCATGGATTTTTGTATGCAGTTCTATAGGCCCATAATGCATCATCAAGTTTCTTGGACCAATTCTTTCTGGACCTATTAACTATCTTTTGCAAATTTAATTTCAGCTCTCTATTGCTTAATTCTACTTGACCACTAGTCTATGGGTGATAAGGGGATGCAATTCTATGGTTAACATCATACTTAGCAAGCATTTTACGGAAAGCACCATGAATAAAGTGTGAACCATCATCAATCATTAAGTATCTAGGGACTCCAAACCTCGGAAAAATAACTTCTTTAAGCATCTTAATAGAGGTGTTGTGATCAGCACTACTAGTTGGAATAGCTTCTACCCACTTAGTAACGTAATCAACAGCAACTAAAATATGTGTGTACCCATTAGAGGAAGGAAACAATCCCATATAATCAACGCCCCAGACATCAAACAGTTCAATAACAAGTGAATAATTCATAGGCATTTCTTGACGTTTGCTAATATTACCAATTCTTTGACATTCATCACAAGATAAGACAAACTTACGATCATCCTTGAAGATAGTAGGCTAATAAAAACCAGATTGCAATACCTTATGTGCAGTTCTATCTCCAGCATGGTGTCCTCCATAAGCTTCGAAGTGGCACTTGCGTAGGATATGTTCCTGTTCATGCTCAGGTACACAACGTCTAATGATACCATCTACTCCTTCTTTATAAAGATGTGGGTCATCCCAGAAGTAATGCCTCAAATCATAGAAGAACTTTTTCTTTTGCTGGTATGTGAAGCTAGGAGGTATAAACTTAGCAACAATGTAATTAGCATAATCAGCATACCATGGAGCAGTACGAGAAGTATTTATGACAACTAATTGTTCATCGAGAAAGGTATCATCAATAGGTTGTGGGTCATCAAGAATATTCTCTAGCCTAGACAAGTTTTCTGCAACGGGGTTCTCAGCTCCCTTTCTATCAATAATGTGCAAATCAAATTCTTGCAGCAAGAGAACCCATCTAATAAGTCTAGGTTTAGCATCTTTCTTTTCCATAAGGTACTTGATAGCAGCATGATCAGTGTGAATAGTTACTTTAGAATCAACAATATAAGGTCTAAACTTATCACAAGCAAATAGAACTGCTAGAAATTCCTTCTAAGTAGTAGCATAATTTCTCTGGGCACTATCTAGAGTTTTACTAGCATATTGGATAACATTCAATTTCTTATCAACTCTTTGTCCTAGAACAGCACCTACTGCATAATCACTAGCATCGCACATAATCTCAAAGGGTAAATTCCAGTCAGGAGGCTATACAATGGGTGCAGAGATCAATGCTTTCTTAAGTATTTCAAATGCTTCTAAACAATCATCATCAAAGACAAAAGGAACATCTTTTCGTAAGAGATTAGTGAGAGGCCTGTAGATTTTGGAGAAGTCCTTAATGAACCTCCTATAAAACCCGGCATGACCAAGGAAACTTTGTATACCTTTGATGTCCTTGGGGCACGACATCTTTTCAATAGCATCAACCTTAGCTTTGTCAACTTCAATACCTCTTTCAAAAAATTTATGTCCCAAGACAATGCCTTCATTAACCATAAAGTGGCACTTCTCCCAATTCAAGACAATATTAGTGTCTTCACATCTCTGCAAAACTCGATCAAGGTTGCTCAAGCAATCATCAAAAGAAGTTCCGCAAATAGAGAAATCATCCATGAAAACCTCAACAATCTTTTCACAAGAATTAGAGAATATAGGCATCATGCATCTTTGAAAGGTAGTTGGTGCATTACATAAACCAAAAGGCATACGTCTATAAGCAAAGGTACCGAAAGGACAAGTAAAAGTGGTCTTTTCTTGATCCCCTTTTGACACATGTATTTGAGAGAAACCACAATAGCCATCTAGAAAGCAAAAATGAGTATGTTTGGATAAACTTTCTAGCATTTGATCAATAAAAGGCAAAGGGTAATGATCTTTCTTAGTAGCTTTATTTAATTTGTGGAAATCGATTACCATCATATAACCTGTAACAATTCTTTGTGGGATCAATTCATCTTTATCATTAGGAACAACAGTCATACCTCCCTTCTTAGGGACACAATAGACAAGACTTACCTACTGGCTATCAGCAACTGGATAGATAATACCTGCCTCTAGGAGCTTTAGTATTTCCTTCCTTACCACTTCTTTCATCTTAGGATTTAATCGTCGTTGATGATCAATAACCGTTTTAGCGTCCTCTTCCAATTTTATCTTGTGTTGGCATAAAGTGGGACTAATGCCCTTAAGATCATCCAGAGTATATCCAATAGCAGCACGGTGCTTCTTTAGAGTTTTCAATAATTCTTCTTCTTCCTGCTCTGAAAGGTTAGCACTGATAATAATAGTTTATATCTTCTTTTCATCAAGATAAACATACTTGAGATTATCAGGTAATGGTTTAAGTTCAAACACGGGATCAACCTTGGGTGGAGGAGGATCCCCTAGAATTTCAACAGGCAAGTTGTTTTTCAATAAGGGTCCCTGCTTAAAGAATATTTCATCTATTTCCCTTCTCTCATTCATATACATATCATTTTCATGGTCTAGCAGATATTATTCTAAATGATCGTTGGAGGCACAACAATAGAAGCAATACCAATAATTTCATCCTTAGTAGGTAATTCTTTATCATGGGGTTGTCTACGAAATTTAGCAAAGTTAAAATCATGAGACATATCCCCTAAACCAACGGTAACAATATCTTTCACGCAATCTATCTTAGCATTAACGGTATTCAAGAAGGGTCTACCAAATATAATGGGACAAAATTCATCTTGTGGGGAACCAATAACAAGAAAATCAGCAGGGTATTTAACTTTCCCACACAAAACTTCAACATCTCTAACAATCCCAATTGGTGAAATAGTGCCTCTATTAGCAAGCTTAATAGTAACATCAATACCTTCTAGCTCAACGGGTGCAATATCAGGCATAATTTTATCATATAAGGATATAGGTATTACACTCGCACTAGCACCTACGTCACATAAACCATGATAGCAATGATCTCCTATTTTAACAGAAATAACATGCAAGCCTACAACAGGTCTATGTTTATTCCTAGCATCGGGTTAGTCTTTTCTAGCAGCTTCCTCTTGGGGGTAAATAAAATGTCCTTCTAAGTTTTCAACCAAGAGATATTTAACCATAGTAACACTAGGTTCAACTTTAATTTGCTCAGAGGGTGTAGGTGTTCTAGGACTAATCTTACAAACCACAATTGAAGCTTTAGCATGATCCTTTATTATTCTAACAGGGAAAGGCGGTTTCTCAATATAAGCAGTAGGAACAATAGGATCAACATTATAAGTGATAGTCTTTTCTTCAACTTTAACAGGTTCAACTACTTTTACTTCAATGGGAGGATGGTATTTAAACCACTTCTCCTTGGGAAGATCAACATGAGTAGTAAATGATTCACAGAAAGAAGCTACTATCTCAGAGTCAAGTCCATATTTAGTGCTAAACTCACGGAAAACATCGGTATCCATAAAAGCTTTAACACAATCAAACTTAGGGGTCATACCTGACTCCTTACCTTCGTCGAGATCCCAATATTCAGAGTTGCGTTTAATTCTTTCCAAGAAATCCCATTTGAATTCAACAGTCTTCATCATAAAAGAGCCAAAACAAGAATTATCGAGCATGGTGCAATTTTTGAGAGAAAACCGAGCATAAAAATTTTGAATGATCATTTTCCTTGAGAGCTCATGATTGGGGCATGAATATAACATTGACTTAAGCCTCCCCCAAGCTTGAGCGATGCTTTCTCCTTCGTGAGGCCAAAAATTATATATATAATTACGATCACGATGAACCTGATGGGTAGGGTAGAACTTCTGATGAAATTCCAACTTCAGCTGATTATAGTTCCAGGATCCAATATCATCGCATAGCCTAAACCATGTCAATGCGTCCCTCTTCAAAGATAAAGGGAAGACCTTCTTCTTGATAACATCCTCGGGCATACCTGCAAGCTTAAATAATCCACAAACTTCATCCACATAGATTAGGTGTAAATCGGGATGCAGTGTTCCGTCTCCTGTAAAAGGATTATCTAGCAGTTTCTCTATCATACCCGAAGGAATTTCAAAGCAAACATTTTCAGTAGGTTCAGTAGGTTGAGGATCAACTCTTTGCTCTTCTGTTCGGGGTGAAGATACCCCGAACAAGCCCCTCAAAGGATGATGAGCCATAGTAACAAGTGACAGTAAATTTCAGCACACTATATAAATTTTTCCTTACCAAATTCCACTTACCAAAGGCGCTTCAGTCCCCGGCAACGGCGCCAGAAAAGAGTCTTGATGACCCACAAGTGTAGGGGATCTATCATAGTCCTTTCCATAAGTAAGAGTATCGAACCCAACAAGGAGCAGAAGGAAGTGATAGGCAGTTTTCAGTAAGGTATTTTTTGCAAGCACTGAACTTATCGGTAACAGATAGTTTTGTGATAAAGTAATTGATAGCAAGTGACAAAAGGTAAAAGTAAATAAGGTGCAGCAAGATGGCCCAATCCTTTTTGTAGCAAAGGACAAGCCTGGACAAACTCTTATATGAAGGAAAACGCTCCCGAGGACACATGGGAATTATCGTCAAGCTAGTTTTCATCACGATCATCTGATTCGCATTCGGTACTTTGATATTTGGTATGTGGGTGGACCGGTTCTTGGGTGCTGTCCTTACTTGGACAAGCCTCCCACTTATGATTAACCTCTAATGCAAGCATCCGCAACTACAAAAGAAGTATGAAGGTAAACCTAACCATAGCATGAAACAAGTGGATCCAAATCAGCCCCTTACGAAGCAACGCATAAACTAGGGTTTAAGCTTCTGTCACTCTAGCAACCCATCATATACTTATTACTTCCCAATGCCTCCCTCTAGGCCCAAATAATGGTGAAGTGTCATGTAGTCGACGTTCACATGACACCACTAGAGGAGAGACAACATACATCTCATCAAAATATCGAACGAATACCAAATACACATGACTACTTATAGCAAGACTTCTCCCATGTCCTCAGGAACAAAAGTAACTACTCACAAGACATAATATTGTTCATGATCAGAGGGGTATTAATATGCATAATGGATCTGAACATATGATCTTCCACCAAGTAAACCAACTAGCATCAACTACAAGGAGTAATCAACACTACTAGCAACCCACAGGTACCAATCTGAGGTTTGGGTACAAAGATTGGATACAAGAGATGAACTAGGGTTTGAGAGGAGATGGTACTGGTGAAGATGTTGATGAAGATAACCCTCCCCAAGATGGGAGAGTTGTTGGTGATGACGGCGGTAACTATTTCCCCCTCCCGGAGGGAAGTATCCCCGACAGAACAGCTCCGCTGGAGCCCAAGATTAGTTTCCGCCAAGGTTCCGCCTCGAGACGGCGGCATCTGGTCCTGAAAGCCTCCTTCTGATTTTTTTTCTAGGTCAAAACACCTCATATAGGAGAATATGGGCATCGGGGAGCCATCGGGTGGCCCACGAGGCAGGGGGGCGCGCCCCCACCCTCGTGGACAGTGGTGGCCCCTGGTGAATCTCCTTCGCCAGATATTTTTTATATTTTCTGAAACGGTGTCCCGTGGAGTTTCAGAGCTTTTTGAGTTGTGCAGAATAGGTTTCCAATGTTTGCTCCTTTTCCAGCCCATAATTCCATCTGCCGGCATTCTCCCTCTTCATGTAAACCTTGTAAAATAAGAGAGAAAAGGCATAAGTATTGTGATATAACGTGTAATAACAACCCATAGTGCAATAAATATCAACATAAAAGCATGATGCAAAATGGATGTATCAGGCACCCTACTCGGTGTGAATGATAGCTGTCCAGCATGCAGCGGCATGAGATTGGGGGCAGCGGCAGCGTTGGATGCACTCAAGTTGTTTGATGGAAAGCCTCCAAAGAGAAGAAGGTAGTTTGGGAGAGATATGGTGGCTTTCCATCAAACACCAGGGTGCCTCCAAGTCCAACCGCTGCTCCGAACTATAATTCGGTGCATCGCACGTGGAACAAGACGGTGGATGAGCCACATGTCGACCAAAGGGGTCCTATAAGTGTGTCGCCATTTCGTGTGCAGACTGACCCTACTGAGTTGCTACGCCAACGCGACAGGAGCAGCCTACCACTTGGTTTTGCTCCTTGGTGAATCCCGACTAATATTGATCTAAAAAGATAGTATCCAGATCTCTACTCTTATTATCTATGTCTCTACTCTTATAAAAACAGAGTTGGTGATGATGGTGTGCCTGCCATCCTGCAATATAGGCCGTCCGATCTATATCTGACGGATAGGAAGGAAACTATGACAATTTTGCAAAAAGATACCCGCACTTCTCTCCACATTTACAGATAAGGCCTTCCCTCGTTCATCCTTATCTCCCACATGACATATAAACTACCCATATGAATGCATCTTGATGTTCACGTGCATCTTGCTAGTTAGTAGTAAAAATGAGGTGATTTTTCCAAGCGGTGGGTGGGGGAGCATGGCCTGTCATGCAGTCCCACGTGTCATGATGTACCAAGGCGATGCGCGCCCCTCTTGAGGCAGAACAATGGCAGAAGCAGTATGTGGTTTTCTTGAAGGTGATGATGGAGAAGCGGATTCAGCGAAGTGTGAAATAATGGTTGCTTCGTCTGTCTGGGGGAAAGGTGCGGCTTTGTGATTTGATGTCTCATTGCTCATTACTACTACTACTGGGGCGCTACGACTGAGGTGCGTCCCCCCTGCTGTTGTTCTGCACTGTTATTTGGTGCATGACACGTCTACCCGATTGCTATATGTTCCACATGTCGGTGAGAGGAAGTACATTATTCATGAAAGCCAGTGTCTCCACTTTTTTGGTACGATGGAGGAGTACATGACACAGCTTGGTTTTTGCTGCTTCGCGCAATCCATCGATACAAACCCGGACTAAAAATGGCGAGCGCGGGTCTTTTCCCGTGCGGTAGGGCACGGGAGTTTGGCATCGTCTGTTCGAGGAAATGAGGCGGGAAGGGAAACAAGCAAATAAAGGTTGAGCGACTTAGTTTTTGGAAAATCTTATTTTACGGAATACGTACCCACCATGGAGGTAGTACTACTTACTACTCCCTCCTTTCCGGTATAGGGCTCATCTAAAAAAATTCATTTTTTCCGTTTCATAAGACTCAATTGTATTAGTACTTACTACCATCACATGTTTGGATTTCGAGGTGAATTAAATCATCCGATGCAAGCAGTATCAAGAGAAAAATCACCAATGCATGTAGAAGTTCATGGCAATTTAGTGGTCGTGCATGCATTCGTTGTAATTAATGCGTCGGTAAACTTAACGTTTTGAGAAAAACGAGCGTACTAATTAAGTACTTGTGCAAACTACGAAATTAGTTCCACCACTCAGAGTCTACATTGGTTGGAAAGGAGGGAGTAGTAACATAGCCTAGGGTAGCTTGTGATATGTCTCCAACGTATCTATAATTTTTGATTGTTCCATGCTATTATATTATCCTTCTAGGATGTTTAATGGGCTTTAATATACACTTTTATATGATTTTTGGGACTAACCTATTAACTTAGAGCCCAGTGCCAGTTTCTGTTTTTTTCCTTGTTTTAGGGTTTCGCAGAAAAGGAATATCAAATGGAGCCCAATTGACCTGAAACTCAACGGGGGTTATTTTTGGACTAGAAGAAGCCCAGGAAGTGCCGGAGGGGGACGAGAAGATCCACGGGCTGCCCACGAGGGTGGGGGGCGCCCCCCCCCTACTGGGCGCGCCCCCTGCCTCGTGGACAGCCCGGAGACCCCCTTTACTTGGCCCTGACTCCAACACATCCTATATATATACTGAAACCTCTGGGAAATAACCTAGATCAGGAGTTCCGCCGGCGAAAGCCTCTGTTGCCACCGAAAACTAATCTAGACCCGTTCTGGCACCCTGCCGGAGGGGGGAATCCATCTCCGGTGGCCATCTTCATTATCCCAGCACACTCCATGATGAGGAGGGAGTAGTCCACCCTCGGGGCTGAGGGTATGTACCAGTAGCTATGTGTTTGATCTCTCTTTCTCTCTCTCATGTTCTTGAGATGGCACGATCTTGACGTATCGTGAGCTTTGCTATTATAGTTGGATCTTATGATGTTTCTCCCCCTCTACTCTCTTGTGATGAATTGAGTTTTCCCTTTGAAGTTATCTTATCGGATTGAGTCTTTAAGGATTTGAGAACACTTGATGTATGTCTTGCGTGGGATACCTGTGGTGACAATGGGGTATTCTATTGATTCAATTGATGTATGTTTTGGTGATCAACTTGCGGCTTCCGTGACCTTGGGAATCTATGCATAGGGGTTGGCACACGTTTTCGTCTTGACTCTCCGGTAGAAACTTTGGGGCACTCTTTGAAGTACTTTGTGTTGGTTGAATAGATGAATCTGATATTATGTGATGCATATCGTATAATCATGCCCATGGATACTTGAGGTGACAATGGAGTATCTAGGTGACATTAGGGTTTTGGTTGATTTGTGTCTTAAGGTGTTATTCTAGTACGAACTCTATGATAGATCGAACGGAAAGAATAGCTTCGTGTTATTTTACTACGGACTCTTGAATAGATCGATCAGAAAGAATAACTTTGAGGTGGTTTCGTACCCTACCATAATCTCTTCGTTTGTTCTCCGCTAATAGTGACTTTGGAGTGGCTCTTTGTTGCATGTTGAGGGATAGTTATATGATCCAATTATGTTATCCTTGTTGAGAGAACTTGAACTAGTGAAAGTATGAACCCTAGGCCTTGTTTCCTATCATTGCAACACTGTTTATGCTCACGTTTACCACTTGCTACCTTGCTGTTTTTATATTTTCTTATTATAAAAACCTATATCTAGCATCCATATTGCACTTGTATCACCATCTCTTCGCCGAACAAGTGCGCCTATACAATTTACCATTGTATTGGGTGTGTTGGGGACACAAGAGACTCTTTGTTATTTGGTTGCCGGGTTGTTTGAGAGAGACCATCTTCATCCTACACCTCCCACGGATTGATAAACCTTAGGTCATCCACTTGAGGGAAATTTGCTACTGTCCTACAAACCTCTACACTTGGAGGCCCGACAAACGTCTACAAGAAGAAGGTTGTGTAGTAGACAACTAGCTCTTTTCTGGCGCCGTTGCCGGGGAGGTGAGTGCTTGAAGGTATATCTTTAGATCTTGCAATCGAATCATTTAGTTTCTTGTTTTATCACTAGTTTAGTTTATAAAAGAAAATTACAAAAAAATGGAATTAAGGTTACCTCATATGCTTCATCTTTTTAATATCTTTCGTGAAAATGATGGGAAGGAAAATTGTGCTCAAGTACTAGAAGAAGTGTGACGCCCGAGACCGACGTCCCAGAAGATTCCAGAAGGTTCCAGAAGATTCCAGATGTTCCGGGTTGCCCGTGTGTTCTTTTGAGCTTGTGTTATTTATTTTTTTGCATTGCATCTTGTCATCATGCCATCATGTCACTTTTTATTTTGCATCCCAACCTTAATAAACCGTGTGGACCTTCGGTCCATTTAAATCGAGGGAAGATGTCTTCTCTTTATAACATATAAAAGCCTCCTAATAATTATGGAGCTATATTAATAATTATTCCATTGCTTCGGAATCACCATAACACACTTGCATATTTTCCCCATGCTTTCACTTCGAGCTTCTCCTTCCAAACCTTGCAAATAATTCTTTCAGTGTTTCGAGGTCCTTCCAAAAACCTCCTTCTATTTTATGTTAATCCCTGACATTTTTGTGAGCCCGGGGATTTTGACCTCGTGTACTAATTCTTGTCCTCCTCCTTCTTCTTTCTTTCTTCCCTCTTTTATTTTTTTCTGTCATGTCTAAATAAATAAGAGGGCAGCCTCTCTCTAGGCCCAGCTCGCAGCCAGGCCACTCCAGCCCACTTGGGCCTCAGCCAACTTCAGCCTCTTGGCCAGCCCGTTCCCCACCGAACCCTAGCACTCCCGACCGCATCTCTTCTCACCCCTCGCTCGCTCCTTCCCTCACACCGCCGCCACCCATCCCGCTTCCCTCTGTCGCCCCGATCTCCTTCCCCTCGGCGCCCTTCCCTCTCCCTCGATCTCACTACCCCGAGCGCCGCCCTGGCCTCTTGCTCCTCCTGCCGAGCGGCCGCGGCCATCTTCGCCCCGTTCCCTCCTCGCACTTCCTCTCGGCCAGAAACCACTACCCCGTCGCCTCCTCCTCGCCTCGCCTGGCCGAGCCAGAGCCGGCGACCACTTCCGTGCGCCCCTGCGGCCCTCCTCCATCTTCGGCGCCCAAGCCCCGTCTTCAGCGCCATGGCGCCCGACCCCGACGGCCCTTCCTTCCGCGTCTCAAGCGCCAGGGCCAGGTGCTTGACGCGACCCCGAGGCGCCCAAGGCCGGCGCCTTCCCTTCCCAGCGCCGCGGCCAGAGGCCATCCTCCCTGCGGCCCGTCCTCTAGAAGCGCCCGAGGCCCTTCGCCTCGCCCTGCAGCGCCGTGGATGACCGCGTCCCGCAGCACCGCTTCATCCCGTGCAGCCCCGCAGCCGTCTCCCTCCGTCCAGCGCGCAAGATCCCGCGGCCCCTGCCTCGCTGTGCTGCCGCTGTTGTTTCTTCTTTTTTTTTTGTTGTTTGGTTGCTGGTGTTGACCTTGACAGAGAACGGAACGACTACTCGACGACGACCCCGTGTACAACTACGACATGAACGACCGAACGAATCGACGACCGAACATCTACGGGAAGGCGAGCTCGTGAACGGCTACGGAGCAAGTACCTCTACATCCGTGTACGACTACGTGAACGAGTACCACGACGCCGTCGAACGCCAAGTACCTCTACGTGACCGACAAGTACCACGACGACCCGTACGACTACCGTCGCGTGTACCACTACCGTCGCCCGCAAACGAGGAATTCGCCAAGTACCACGACATGGTGACGTGAACCACTACTTCCTCTCCGATGAACGAGAACAACTACTTCCACTACACCCCGAGAACGACTTCTTCCTCTACGTCTCGAACCGCCCCGAAACGCACGCTTCGAAGGTATAACCCCGAGACGTGACCCGTGAGATGCATGCTTGTTGTGTTGTATGAAATGTCTCCCGTGTGTGCTTCGTGCCGTTCCACCTTTTGTCATGTTCCTCGGTTGCCTCGTCACCGACTCGTGGGAACCCGGTAACGGGATCACCCCACCTCTTTCATCTCGTTTGACTCACTCGCTTCGTCACCTTATGCACCGGTCTCTTAACGAGATGCCGGGACCGATATGATGCGTTGCATCATTTTCGGAATCGTTGCCGTGGCACCCTTTTCCTTCCACCACGGTGACAAATGCTTCTTATCCTCTTAAGTCAACCTGTTAATAAAATTGCATAAACTTGTTCATGTCATCCGCATCATTTAACAACATTATATATGTTAAATTGTTGTTTGCTTATAATATTTAAACATGCTCATGGGGATTTTCCGGATATGTTGTTGTTAATCTCCGGCCTCATTTAAATTGCCTAATAGTGTAGTTTTATTATTGTTTCACCTCTTGCCATGCTAAAACTTTAAATCTTGTCTTGTTAATAAACGAGAGTCAACTAAATAATTAAATGTGGTGTTTCTTCAATATGCAACTCGTTGCATATTGATCTCCACTTAACTTGTAGTATTTGTTTGTGCACTTTGCCATGCCTTGCATATTTAAACCGGACATGCATCATACTTGTTTGTGCATCTTATGCCTTGTTTATGTTTGTGTGTGTTTACCGTGTTGTTCTTTCTTTCCGGTTGCTTCTCTTGTTAGCTTCGGTTTCGTTCCGGAGTTGTGAGGATCCGCTTGACTGTTGCTCCGTCTTCTTCGTGGATCCGTTCTTCTCCCTCTGTGGAATTCCAGGCAAGATGACCGAACCCGGATATCATTACTATCTTTGCCTATTGCTAGTAGTTCCGCTCTATAGTTTTGCCTCGATGCCCATGCCTTTCTTGTCAGCCTCCTACTTGTAACCAATTGCCATGTTTAACCACCCTACCTACGCAAACCGTTGCTTGGCTAAGTACGCTTCGCTCAGCCCTTCTTATAGCATTGTTAGTTGCAGGTGAAGATTGAAGATGCTTGCTTCATGTTGAAGTTTGGTTGGGTTATATCACACTATATAAATGCTAAATGAAATCATCTATATACTGGCAGGGTGGAAGGCTAAGCCTTTTGCTTGGTGTTTTGTTCCACTCTTGCCGTTAGGAACCGTATAAACCGGTGTTATGTTCCTTGATTATGCGTTCCTAACACGGTTGGGGTGTATGGGACCCCCTTGATAAACCGCTAAGTGCTAAGTCTTTTCCAGCAAGTCCCAACATTGGTACTATTTGCCTCATAATAACAACTTATTTAATTAATTAAATTTGCATAGGGGGTCGCTCCCTCGAGGATCCTTTATTTCTACATAGCAGGGGGGGGCCAGTGCTGATGGTGTTGGTCCCAAACTAGAGTCACTTGCGGTACCACCCAGTTATCTGGGGTCTTTGGTACTGTACGTAGCGCTCATCCGGTCGTGGCCTGAGACGAGATACGCGCGGCTACTATCAGGGTGTCGGCACGCCGGGAGGATTTGCTGGATTAGCCTTACCTTAGTTCGGTTTAACTTGAGCACGGGATTCCGAGAATACTCGGGTCTTCCCAACTATGGAGTTGCGACTTCGCGGATCGTGGGCTTGTAATGGGTCAAGTTGGAACACCCCTGCAGGGTTTGAACTTTCGAAAGCCGTGCCCGCGGTTATGTGGCAGATGGGAGCTTGTTAATTCCGGTTGTAGAAAACTTGACACAATGTTACTAATACACTACCAGCGTGTGTACCGTGACTGTCAATTTCCGAATAGGGATTCGGGAGTTGAACACGGTGGGGTTATGTTTGACCGGCTTTAGTTAGGATCACTTCGTGATCATCTTTCGACCGATGCAACTTCTCTTCTCGCTCTCTTTTGCGTAAGTTAGTGCTAGTTGCTGCTGCAGACTCTTGTTTTGTTCCTTCACCTCATATTCTTTCTTCAGCCTTGCCCTCACCCAAGGCTTAAATAGTCTTGTTACCCGGGAACGGGATTGCTGAGTCCTCTGTGGCTCACAGTTACTCCACCACACCAGTTGCAGGTTCAGCCGAGTTTGATGCAGGAGTTGGATCAGTTCTTCACCAGGAGCTCGATGAAGAGTTTGGCTGTTTGCTTGTGACGTTTCGATGTTCAGTAGTGGTTTCTACTAGGATTCGATCTTGGCCTGTGGCTTTATGTTGTTTTGGTATCTTTCGTTGGTTCTTCACCCGTAGTCGGGTTGTGATGTTTTGAATGATGTATTGCTTATGTAATGTATTGTGTGAAGTGGCGAGTGTAAGCCAACTATCTCCTTTTGCAATTTAATCCCTCTTTTACATGAGTTGTGCAAAGATATCAAACTTGAGATCATTCTAGGATGGATTTATGCCTTTAAGTCGTGCCTCGACACGTAGGAGGTATAACTCCATCCTGGGCATTACAAG
>LR738715.1:33997944-34096362 GCA_902687465.1 Secale cereale | reverse complement strand
AAGGATATTGTTCTCGATGCCTCCTGTTACCGAGGAGTTGAGCTTCGGGGTATCATTGACACAAGCATATCGCGGCAGTACTAAATACTTAAGACGGCCGACATCGAAAATCTCTCCTATACGGCCAGTGGCAAGATAACCCCGACATCACCCAGTACTGGGGAGGTAGTTCGAGAGTATTGCCATAGCTTGTTATAGTGGATGCTTTTCGAAGGTCCGAGGTAAACAGTTTCCGAGAAAGACTGGTTATGTGTTGAAGGATGGATACACCTGGATGTAGGTTTAGAGTTGATTGCGCGGTGCTTCCCGTGTATCCCCAACACCTGATTGCATAACTGGAAACTTTCGGAAATCTATAGGTGGGTTCATCTAGTAGTTCTAGGCATTCTTCCAACGGATGCTCGATATGAAGTTCGGGGTTCTACATTGAGTGAAGTGGTTTATGGACTTGTTCTGATCAGGAGTTGCATCTTAAAGGGTCCTTGGCTATGCTGATCCGGGGATTGCAAAACCCTTTTGTAACACGTTCCATGAGCTTTCAGCACGAACATGTCGGACGAAACTTCTATCTTGTATTTGTTCTATCTGATCCTTGTTCCTTTTTTTTTTCCTTTTGTTCTCCAAGTGGCTTCTCGTCCAGTTGATGTACCTGCGAAATTCATTCGTTCAATTCCTTGCTCGAATGATATTGTGAAGATCATGTTGCATATCTACCCTTTGTTTTTGTTTTGATTCTGGTATTCGAGTTGCTTCGATGTCAAATGTTGATTCCATACCTTTCCTAATCGGTGTTCTCATATTTCTATGAGAGTACTAGTCCTTGATCATCAAGATCTTCATGTTAATCCTTTTCAACCGGTGTGCCTTCTCTTTAAGTTATTTCATATGGACATCGTTGAGATATCTGACGATTTGTCTGTTTCATTCATCCCAAGTTGTCTTTGTTTTTCCCACCCTCCCACCCTTCTTCTTCTCAGAGCAAGAAATTCTCAAATGAAGTATCCATTTTATTCATGTGATATTCCTTCATTCTTTTCCTTCAATGTTCTTATCCGGTGAATCATCGTGAAGATGCTCAAGAGCTTCAAGTTCATCATTCTTTTGTTCTCTAATTCTGCCGGTGGATGTAACTCAAGATTTTGGTGTTCATCTTATCCTTTTCCTCATTTCATAATGCTTTCTTATTCCGGTGCACCAATTAATCATTCTCCTCTTGCTATTCATATCCGGAGAGCTCAAGATATCTCAGAAGATTCATAATTCCATTCTTTATCCGTTCAAATTATTTTGAGCATTGTTATCTTATTCAAGCCATTTAATTCAACCGGTGCAATATCTCTTAAGCAATCTTTCTAACGGTGATTTCTTTGAGTGGGCCCTAACCCACAGGTCTTTTTCCAGGATCTTACCTAACTCTTCTAATTTTTCTGGAGTTATACTCAAATTCTTTTCAAGTGTGAAGTAAGAATGATTTCCATCAGTCACAGTCCTTCTTCAGGACCGCTTTCAAATTCTTTCCATCATTGGTTCAACCTTTTAATTCTTCATTCCGGAGTGCTCAACAATTCTTATGGCATTTCTCGTCTTCATTCTCAACATTTGGAGACCGGAGAAGTGTTTCTCTTAAACCTTGGCCGTTCTCTTGATGAGTTGTGGTTCTAGCTTCATGCCATCCTCATTATTGTTTTGATTGTGAGGAATTCTTTTATAACCATCCGAAGCATTTCATGAATTCTTTCTTTGTGATCCTCCGAAGGCCATCATTTCAGAAGATTCTTCGTTCTCAGTTTTCAACTTCGTCCTCCAAATATTCTTCTTTGATGTCTCTTCGTTCGTCTCCATATTCTTACGGTGGTTCTTTCAAGTTACCCTTCCGTTGTTATCATTTTAATTCATTTGTTCTTCTCATAATCCTACCGGTGCTTTGTTGAAGATTTATCCAGCTTGTGCTACATCTCTCTTTAATTCTTTCCAACGAGAATAAGTAGGATGCCAAATCCTTTGGTTGTCATCAATTTAAATTGGTGAAGGATACTCACAACTTAATTCTTATTCTTGTTCCTTCCAAGTGTTTAATTCTTTTGTCTGGAGCTTGTTCATCATATCATATTCTCGGTCCTAAGTTGTTCATCTTGTTTTCCGGAGTTCCATGTTATTTCAATTATCATTTCAAACCTCCATCTTATTCATCGCAGGCCTTGAATCTTATTCTTTTCATCTTTCACTTCTCATGCTTTCATTACCGGAGTTTCATGGTGGTTCATCAAGAATTAATTCATTCTCGAAGTCTTCATCAAGATTCTTGTTTGAGCTCAAGCATTCTTCATCATGCTTCCAATTGCAATTCTTTCTACCTTATCTTCAGATGGTGTTATGTCATTCTTGTCAATTCCTTCATGTTTCATGACTCTCAAGTTATCAAGAATGAGATATTTAAACCCATCATTTTCCTTGTTCAGGAGATCCTTTCAACCCTTCAATATATTCATTGGAGTTATCTTGGGTTGTATTCACCTAAAAGCTTTCCCTAAGGATTGTTGCTAATTATGGTGCTTATAAATGACCCAAGTTCTTCATTTATCATTCCGGTGAATAAGTTTTTCATATCATTGTTGATCTCAATCCAATCAAATGTTCTCCTCAGTGGCTGGTTGTCACCTCTTAATTTTGAGATGTTTTCCATAAGCCCACATGAGCTTATTCTTTTCGTTGTTAAATTCCAACAACTCTGTTCAACCCTTCTCCGTAAGGAGGATTTTCTAATTCATTCGTGGGAGAAGTTGTCATTTTCTTCTCCGTTCTTTTCTTTCCAACGATCTATATTCTATTCTTTCGTTCCGGAGGCTTTGTAATGTTGCTCTCTCCAAACCATATTATCGTTTTTTCGAGATCATGTTCTTTCCTTGTTTATCTTTTAACTGGAATGTTGTCACCTACATTCTAGTTCCCTTATCTTATCTAGCTTTCCTTTCTTTTAACCGGAGTGTTGTATTCTTCATTCAAGTTCTCTCATCTTATCTAGTTTTGCCTCTCTTTTCAACCGGAGTGCTGTTTGAATCTTTCTTAACCTTGTGCCATTCTTTCAATTGTTTCGGAGGCAATATGTTGTTCTTTTCATCAAGTATATTCCCATCTTGGCAAGTTCATGTTTATTCCTTCCATTTTCAGACGGAGTGCTGCCTGAATTCCGTCATTCTTATTCCTTGGCCATACCATTGCAGTTTCATATTCTTTTGGTCCGTGAGCTCTTGTTTCATGTCTTTCAACCTTCAAGGTTCTCGTGATGTTCCTTGTTCCTCCTTTTACCAAAGTGCTCTTAACTTCGTTCATTTCTGTTCTATTCTTCTTTCAACTTGTTCAACCTCTCAAGGTTCCTTGGTTTCACTCGTCTGCCAAAGAAGCAACTTTGTTTTACCTCCTCTTTTTCGTTTTTACCCGGTGATATCTCTAGGATCTCGGGTCGAGATCCTCTGTTAGTGTGGGAGAGTTGTGACGCCCGAGACCGACGTCCCAGAAGATTCCAGAAGGTTCCAGAAGATTCCAGATGTTCCGGGTTGCCCGTGTGTTCTTTTGAGCTTGTGTTATTTATTTTTTTGCATTGCATCTTGTCATCATGCCATCATGTCACTTTTTATTTTGCATCCCAACCTTAATAAACCGTGTGGACCTTCGGTCCATTTAAATCGAGGGAAGATGTCTTCTCTTTATAACATATAAAAGCCTCCTAATAATTATGGAGCTATATTAATAATTATTCCATTGCTTCGGAATCACCATAACACACTTGCATATTTTCCCCATGCTTTCACTTCGAGCTTCTCCTTCCAAACCTTGCAAATAATTCTTTCAGTGTTTCGAGGTCCTTCCAAAAACCTCCTTCTATTTTATGTTAATCCCTGACATTTTTGTGAGCCCGGGGATTTTGACCTCGTGTACTAATTCTTGTCCTCCTCCTTCTTCTTTCTTTCTTCCCTCTTTTATTTTTTTTTGTCATGTCTAAATAAATAAGAGGGCAGCCTCTCTCTAGGCCCAGCTCGCAGCCAGGCCACTCCAGCCCACTTGGGCCTCAGCCAACTTCAGCCTCTTGGCCAGCCCGTTCCCCACCGAACCCTAGCACTCCCGACCGCATCTCTTCTCACCCCTCGCTCGCTCCTTCCCTCACACCGCCGCCACCCATCCCGCTTCCCTCTGTCGCCCCGATCTCCTTCCCCTCGGCGCCCTTCCCTCTCCCTCGATCTCACTACCCCGAGCGCCGCCCTGGCCTCTTGCTCCTCCTGCCGAGCGGCCGCGGCCATCTTCGCCCCGTTCCCTCCTCGCACTTCCTCTCGGCCAGAAACCACTACCCCGTCGCCTCCTCCTCGCCTCGCCTGGCCGAGCCAGAGCCGGCGACCACTTCCGTGCGCCCCTGCGGCCCTCCTCCATCTTCGGCGCCCAAGCCCCGTCTTCAGCGCCATGGCGCCCGACCCCGACGGCCCTTCCTTCCGCGTCTCAAGCGCCAGGGCCAGGTGCTTGACGCGACCCCGAGGCGCCCAAGGCCGGCGCCTTCCCTTCCCAGCGCCGCGGCCAGAGGCCATCCTCCCTGCGGCCCGTCCTCTAGAAGCGCCCGAGGCCCTTCGCCTCGCCCTGCAGCGCCGTGGATGACCGCGTCCCGCAGCACCGCTTCATCCCGTGCAGCCCCGCAGCCGTCTCCCTCCGTCCAGCGCGCAAGATCCCGCGGCCCCTGCCTCGCTGTGCTGCCGCTGTTGTTTCTTCTTTTTTTTTTGTGTTGTTTGGTTGCTGGTGTTGACCTTGACAGAGAACGGAACGACTACTCGACGACGACCCCGTGTACAACTACGACATGAACGACCGAACGAATCGACGACCGAACATCTACGGGAAGGCGAGCTCGTGAACGGCTACGGAGCAAGTACCTCTACATCCGTGTACGACTACGTGAACGAGTACCACGACGCCGTCGAACGCCAAGTACCTCTACGTGACCGACAAGTACCACGACGACCCGTACGACTACCGTCGCGTGTACCACTACCGTCGCCCGCAAACGAGGAATTCGCCAAGTACCACGACATGGTGACGTGAACCACTACTTCCTCTCCGATGAACGAGAACAACTACTTCCACTACACCCCGAGAACGACTTCTTCCTCTACGTCTCGAACCGCCCCGAAACGCACGCTTCGAAGGTATAACCCCGAGACGTGACCCGTGAGATGCATGCTTGTTGTGTTGTATGAAATGTCTCCCGTGTGTGCTTCGTGCCGTTCCACCTTTTGTCATGTTCCTCGGTTGCCTCGTCACCGACTCGTGGGAACCCGGTAACGGGATCACCCCACCTCTTTCATCTCGTTTGACTCACTCGCTTCGTCACCTTATGCACCGGTCTCTTAACGAGATGCCGGGACCGATATGATGCGTTGCATCATTTTCGGAATCGTTGCCGTGGCACCCTTTTCCTTCCACCACGGTGACAAATGCTTCTTATCCTCTTAAGTCAACCTGTTAATAAAATTGCATAAACTTGTTCATGTCATCCGCATCATTTAACAACATTATATATGTTAAATTGTTGTTTGCTTATAATATTTAAACATGCTCATGGGGATTTTCCGGATATGTTGTTGTTAATCTCCGGCCTCATTTAAATTGCCTAATAGTGTAGTTTTATTATTGTTTCACCTCTTGCCATGCTAAAACTTTAAATCTTGTCTTGTTAATAAACGAGAGTCAACTAAATAATTAAATGTGGTGTTTCTTCAATATGCAACTCGTTGCATATTGATCTCCACTTAACTTGTAGTATTTGTTTGTGCACTTTGCCATGCCTTGCATATTTAAACCGGACATGCATCATACTTGTTTGTGCATCTTATGCCTTGTTTATGTTTGTGTGTGTTTACCGTGTTGTTCTTTCTTTCCGGTTGCTTCTCTTGTTAGCTTCGGTTTCGTTCCGGAGTTGTGAGGATCCGCTTGACTGTTGCTCCGTCTTCTTCGTGGATCCGTTCTTCTCCCTCTGTGGAATTCCAGGCAAGATGACCGAACCCGGATATCATTACTATCTTTGCCTATTGCTAGTAGTTCCGCTCTATAGTTTTGCCTCGATGCCCATGCCTTTCTTGTCAGCCTCCTACTTGTAACCAATTGCCATGTTTAACCACCCTACCTACGCAAACCGTTGCTTGGCTAAGTACGCTTCGCTCAGCCCTTCTTATAGCATTGTTAGTTGCAGGTGAAGATTGAAGATGCTTGCTTCATGTTGAAGTTTGGTTGGGTTATATCACACTATATAAATGCTAAATGAAATCATCTATATACTGGTAGGGTGGAAGGCTAAGCCTTTTGCTTGGTGTTTTGTTCCACTCTTGCCGTTAGGAACCGTATAAACCGGTGTTATGTTCCTTGATTATGCGTTCCTAACACGGTTGGGGTGTATGGGACCCCCTTGATAAACCGCTAAGTGCTAAGTCTTTTCCAGCAAGTCCCAACATTGGTACTATTTGCCTCATAATAACAACTTATTTAATTAATTAAATTTGCATAGGGGGTCGCTCCCTCGAGGATCCTTTATTTCTACATAGCAGGGGGGGCCAGTGCTGATGGTGTTGGTCCCAAACTAGAGTCACTTGCGGTACCACCCAGTTATCTGGGGTCTTTGGTACTGTACGTAGCGCTCATCCGGTCGTGGCCTGAGACGAGATACGCGCGGCTACTATCAGGGTGTCGGCACGCCGGGAGGATTTGCTGGATTAGCCTTACCTTAGTTCGGTTTAACTTGAGCACGGGATTCCGAGAATACTCGGGTCTTCCCAACTATGGAGTTGCGACTTCGCGGATCGTGGGCTTGTAATGGGTCAAGTTGGAACACCCCTGCAGGGTTTGAACTTTCGAAAGCCGTGCCCGCGGTTATGTGGCAGATGGGAGCTTGTTAATTCCGGTTGTAGAAAACTTGACACAATGTTACTAATACACTACCAGCGTGTGTACCGTGACTGTCAATTTCCGAATAGGGATTCGGGAGTTGAACACGGTGGGGTTATGTTTGACCGGCTTTAGTTAGGATCACTTCGTGATCATCTTTCGACCGATGCAACTTCTCTTCTCGCTCTCTTTTGCGTAAGTTAGTGCTAGTTGCTGCTGCAGACTCTTGTTTTGTTCCTTCACCTCATATTCTTTCTTCAGCCTTGCCCTCACCCAAGGCTTAAATAGTCTTGTTACCCGGGAACGGGATTGCTGAGTCCTCTGTGGCTCACAGTTACTCCACCACACCAGTTGCAGGTTCAGCCGAGTTTGATGCAGGAGTTGGATCAGTTCTTCACCAGGAGCTCGATGAAGAGTTTGGCTGTTTGCTTGTGACGTTTCGATGTTCAGTAGTGGTTTCTACTAGGATTCGATCTTGGCCTGTGGCTTTATGTTGTTTTGGTATCTTTCGTTGGTTCTTCACCCGTAGTCGGGTTGTGATGTTTTGAATGATGTATTGCTTATGTAATGTATTGTGTGAAGTGGCGAGTGTAAGCCAACTATCTCCTTTTGCAATTTAATCCCTCTTTTACATGAGTTGTGCAAAGATATCAAACTTGAGATCATTCTAGGATGGATTTATGCCTTTAAGTCGTGCCTCGACACGTAGGAGGTATAACTCCATCCTGGGCATTACAAGAAGAATTACATAGAATGCTTGGCATAAAATATGTGCATGATGAGCATGATTGCAATGTTGTTAGTATGAATTCCTTGAATACCCATGATGCTAATGATATGCAAAGCCACAAGCTTCGGGAAGCTATGTTTGACGAAGATGATATTTTTAGTCCCCCAAGTTTTGATGTGCAAATTTATTATGATGAAAGCATGCCTCCTATTTATTATGATTATATTGATGAAAGTGGATTTTTAGAGGTCATGACTTTATTTAGTGATGAATCCACTATTTCGGAAGAGGTTCCAATTGATTATGAGAACAAAGTTGCTATCTATGATGATTACTGTGATGACTTGTATGCTATTAAGAATAATGATAACCATGAAACTTGTCATCATGATTTTAGTTTTCAATTGGATTATGCCTCACATGATTCTGTTTTCTATCTGTTGTTTGCTTATTTTGATGAATCTATGAGTAGTATCGGAGGGTATGAACCATAGAGAAGTTGGAATACAGTAGATATTACACCAATATGAATTTATAATGAGTTCACAACAGTACCTAAGTGGTGGTTTTATTTTCTTATACTAACGGAGCTCACAAGTCTTTTGTTGAGTTTTGTGTTGTGAAGTTTTCAAGTTTTGGGTAAAGATTCGATGGACTATGGAATAAGGAGTGGAAAGAGCCTAAGCTTGGGGATGCCCAAGGCACCCCAAGGTAAAATTCAAGGACAACCAAAAGCCTAACCTTGGGGATTCCCTGGATGGCATCCCCTCTTTCGTCTTCGTCTATCAGTACCTTTACTCGATGCTATATTTTTATTCACCACATGATATGTGCTTTACTTGGAGCATCATGTATGATTTGAGACTTTGCTTGTTAGTTTGCCACAATTTTCCTTGCTGTACACACCTTTTTGAGAGAGATAAATATGGCATAGGAATTGTTAGAACACTCTATGTGCTTCACTTATATCTTTTGAGCTAAATAGTTTGCTCTAGTGCTTCACTTATATCTTTTTGAGCACGGTGGTAATTTTATTTTGTAGAAATTATTGATCTCTCATGCTTAACTTATATCCTTTTGAGAGTCTATTAGAACAACATGGTAATGTGCTTTGGCTATAAAACTAGCCTTAACATGATAGGCATCCAAGATGAATGTAGTAAAAACTTTCATACAAAGTGCATTGAATATGATGAGAAGTTTGATGCTTGATAATTGTTTTGAGATATGAGGATAGTGATATTAGAGTCATGCTAGTGGAGTTATTATTAAATTGAGAAATACTTGTGTTAAAGTTTATGATTCCCGTAGCATGCACGTATGGTGAACCGCTATGTCACGAAGTTAGAGCATGAGGTATTTGTAGAGTGTCATCCTTTGTGTGGAGGTCGGGGGCGCGCGATGGTTAAGTCCTACAAACCTCCCCCCTAGGAGCATGTGTTGATTTGTTTGTTTTGATGACTCGTAAATTTTTGCAATAAGTATATGAGTTCTTTATGACTAATATTGAGTCCATGGATTATACGCACTCTCACCCTTCCGCCATTGCTAGCCTCTCTTGTACCGCGCAACTTTCGCCGGTACCATACACCCACTATATACCCTCCTCAAAACAGCCACCATATACCTTCCTGAAAACAGCCACCATATCTACCTATCATGGCATTTCCATAGCCATTCCGAGATATATTGCCATGAAACTTTCCACCGTTCCGTTCATATGACACGCTTCATATTGTCATATTTCCATGCATGATCATGTAGTTGACATCGTATTCGTGGCAAAGCCACCATGCATAATTTTTCATACATGTCACTCTTGATTCATTACACATCCCGGTACACCGCCGGAGGTATTCATATAGAGTCATACTTTGTTCTAGTATCGAGTTGTAAATCAATAAAAGTGTGATGATCTTCATTATAGAGCATTGTCCCATGTGAGGAAAGGCAAAAAAAATGAAGAGAAGGCCCCTCCAAGAAAAGGGAAAGGGACAATGCTACTATCTTTTTTTCCACACTTGTGCTTCAAAGTAACACCATGTTCTTCATGATAGAGAGTCTAATGTCCAGTCACTTTCATATGCTAGTGGGAAATTTTCATTATAGAACTTGGCTTGTATATTCCAACGATGGGCTTCCTCAAATGCCCTAGGTCTTCATGAGCAAGCAAGTTGGATGCACACACACTTAGTTTCTTTTGTTGAGCTTTCATACATTTATAGCTCTAGTGCATCCGTTGCATGGCAATCCCTACTCACTCACATTGATATCTATTGATGGGCATCTCCATAGCCCATTGATACGCCTAGTTGATGTGAGACTATCTTCCTCTTTTGTCTTCTCCACAACCACCACTCTATTCCATCCATAGTGCTATATCCATGGTTCATGCTCATGTATTGCGTGAAAGTTGAAAGGTTTGAAAAAATTGAGTATGAAAACATTTGCTTGGCTGAAACCGGGGTTGTGCATGATATGAATATTTTGTGTGATGAAGAGGGAACATAGCCAGACTATATGATTTTGTAGGGATAACTTTCTTTAGCCATAGTATTTTGAGAAGACATGATTGCTTTGTTAGTATGCTTGAAGTATTATTATTTCTTATGCCATCTTCATCATCCCGGCGCTCTCCATGATGAGGAGGGAGTAGTCCACCCTCGGGGCTGAGGGTATGTACCAGTAGCTATGTGTTTGATCTCTCTCTCTCTCTCGTGTTCTTGAGATGGCACGATCTTGATGTATCGCGAGCTTTGCTATTATAGTTGGATCTTATGATGTTTCTCCCCCTCTACTCTCTTGTGATGAATTGAGTTTTCCATTTGAAGTCATCTTATCGGATTGAGTCTTTAAGGATTTGAGAACACTTGATGTATGTCTTGCGTGGGATACCTATGGTGAAAATTTGGTATTCTATTGATTCACTTGATGTGTGTTTTGGTGATCAACTTGCGGGTTCCGTGACCTTGGGAATCTATGCATAGGCTTTGGCACACGTTTTCGTCTTGAATCTCCGGTAGAAACTTTGGGGCACTCTTTGAAGTACTTTGTGTTGGTTGAATAGATGAATCTGAGATTGTGTGATGCATATCGTATAATCATGCCCATGGATACTTGAGGTGACAATGGAGTATCTAGGTGACATTAGGGTTTTGGTTGATTTGTATCTTAAGGTGTTATTCTAGTACGAACTCTATGATGGATCAAACGGAAAGAATAGCTTCGGGTTATTTTACTACGGACTCTTGAATAGATCGATCAGAAAGAATAACTTTGAAGTGGTTTCGTACCCTACCATAATCTCTTCGTTTGTTCTCCTCTATTATTGACTTTGGAGTGACTCTTTGCTACATGTTGAGGGATAGTTATATGATCCAATTATGTTATCCTTGTTGAGAGAACTTGCACTAGTGAAAGTATGAACCCTAGGCCTGGTTTCCTATCATTGCAACACCGTTTATGCTCACGTTTACCACTTTCTACCTTGCTGTTTTTATATTTTCTTATTACAAAAACCTATATCTACCATCCATATTGCACTTGTATCACCATCTTTTCGCCGAACTAGTGCACCTATACAACTTACCATTGTATTGGGTGTGTTGGGGACACAAGAGACTCTTTGTTATTTGGTTGCATGGTTGTTTGAGAGAGACCATCTTCATCCTACGCCTCCAACGGATTGATAAACCTTATGTCATCCACTTGAGGGAAATTTGCTACTGTCCTAGAAACCTCTGCACTTGGAGGCCCAACAAACGTCTACAAGAAGAAGGTTGTGTAGTAGACATCAGCTTGCTGTAGCACGGACTCCAAGGAAATTGTTGTAGTACTACTCCTACCACTATACTACTCCTACTACTCTACACTACTATGAGGCCATCCCACCGTGTCCTGGCAGAAGACCACGGACGCCAATTATTCGTTCATATTTAAAAAAAATTCACATCAAAATATCCATGAAAACAACACATGGCAAAATTTCACGATGAATGAGGGATTTGAATGTGCTGGGAGGGGTGGGGCTGGAAGGGGTTGTTTGGATCTTGCTCGGGGTAGCCTAAATATTGGCGACCCTTTTTTTCACCCTTGCCTTTGCAACCGATGAACGAGGTAGAGCTCGGGTGCTCATCCTCCATCACGCGTGTTGGAGACGAGGTAGAGCTCAGGTGCTCATCCTCCAGCGCGCGCATTGGAGACAAGGTAGAGCTCTTACGAGTTGTGATTTTTTTGTCCCACCTCGCCACCCGAGCCGGCCACACATCGACCGGCGACCCACAAATTGCGCCATCCAACTATAGCCACACAAATTGTGACAACAATAGAACAACTCAACCAACCGTTGCGTTTAATGCCGGACCAGTCATGACTCATGAACGGACGTGTGGCCGGAGTGGGTTTCTCGGCTTCCACACGGGTTTCATGGAGGCGTCTGAATGCGACAAGGAGGCATGTTCAGTCGGGCGTGCAGCGAGGGGCGCCCTTGACTCTAACGTACAACAACGCGCTGCTCGTCCACTGACATGTGGGCCCATTAGGTACCTGGCCTGCATGTCAATGACCCAATGCAGGCAACGCACGGCAGAGGAGCCGGTTCCACATGATAAGATTGATTCATAAAGACCGCTGCAAACATCAATGTTCTGCTTATCACAGATAAGATTGATTAATACTCGTAACAATCCATGTCCTTAACAAAGGGTGGATGCACGTATAGGTTGAGCATGTGTGTTGCGTCGTGTGTTGTGTGCATGCAGGCGTGCATGTGTATGTTTCAGTGTTGAATCCATGCGTGCGTGTGTTCGTGCGTGCATGTGTACATGTCAGTGTTGCATGCCTGCATGCGTGAGTGTGTTCGAGCGATTGTTGCGTGCGTGCATGTGTACGTGTGAGTATTGCATGCATGCATGCGAGCGTTGCGGGTGTGTTTGTGCACATGTGTGATGTATTTGTATTCACCACAGTGGCTCATGCGTGCGTGCAATTAAAACGGCCGGCTCAGCATATCATCACAAGGCGACCTTGTCCACTGTGGTTAGGGCTGCCAACCAGAGGTCTCAGGACTTTGAATCCCCTCCGACCAATAATTTATTACCATTTTTGTCTTTCATATACACGCTGACAGGTGGGCCCCATGGTAATGTGCACTAATGAACGTGGACCGTTTGATTGGTCAATTGATCGTGTCATCAACAAACTACGAAGCTGTATGGTGAGCCAGTGACCTTATTATAACCACAAAATGTATTTTATTGACACGGTATAGACACAAGCTACCATTTCTTTCTTTTATATACGTGCTGACAGGTGGGCCGCACGGTTACGTGCGCTGATGGTGCAACACTAGTTGCGCCACGTGAAACGTTTGACTGGTCAATTGATCGTGGCACCAACAAATTACGGAGTTGTACGGTGAGCCATTGACCGTATAATCACGACATGTATTCTTTTAAGACATATTACATACACAAGTGCTCATATATATACGCGCAAACACTCGACGCTATAAGCGCACACACGCACACCCTACCCCTATGAGCACCTTTGAGAGAGTGAGCCAGCATATCATCTTGAAATTTTACGAAGTGACCATATATAGGTGCCTCGTAGTTGGTGGGAACGTCTCCTCCCACTGAACGCACATCGCCGGAAATACTGAAATTAATCCAGGATATATGCGAGCACCAGGATTTTAACCATCATGGGCCGGGGATACCACTATCCTCCTAACCATCCAACCACAGGTTGGTTAGCACCACAATATATATATATGGTGACCGTAATGATCTTATTATGAAGTCTAGTGAACATATCGTTCTTTCGCTTCAAATACAATGTCGTAAGTGTCGTCAACAAAATATGTACAATGAACGTCGGTGTCATCAACAAAATACTGAGACGTATGGTGAGCTAGGTACTGTAAGATCACCACAAGAATATATACGGTGACTGTAATGAGCATATTCTGAAGTCCAATGGCCGTATAGTGCTTTGCTTGAAATACAGCGCGTGAATGTGTCAGGGGCATACTTTTAGAGGGCTGAGAGATAGTTTGTGTGTGCACGTGAACGTGGTGTAGAGAGAGGGGGTGCGGTGGGACAAAGAGAGACATGCCCTTCATTCCTCTTTCCCGTGACTATTTTTTTAGGAGAAGATATAAACATTCACAATGAGGAACAAATATTATTGGATGCACCATGCAATTAACTTCCATGTATAACTTTGTTCTATTGTATATGCTTATTTTCTTACTCGCCAATTGTGTGTGGGGTGTGGTGGACACATCATTTCTAGTTGTGGTGGGTCGACGTGAGGACTCATGGGTCGGTTCCATCCTCCGCCACATAGGTTGGACCGAGACGCTTTATACGAAGCCCATGGAGGACTCGACATACAAGACGAAGCTACCAGAGTCGTGGAGGACTCTATCCCAACTGACAATAAGCCGACTATATATGATTTGTAACCCTAGCTAGGCCTCGAGTATGATATATAAGCCCGGGGGCTAGTTCGTCGATAGTACACACACACAATGTGTGGTATTCACATGTACTTTGTACACACCCCGATCACAAATATATAGTACCAGGAGTAGGCTTCTTCCTCAACTGTAAGGCCCCATACTTGGGTAAAACTTTGCCTCTTATTACCATCCAGCCTGATAGTTAGGAATATCTTACCAAATGATCTGATGGAATCATATCCGCCAACTAGTAAGAGAGGGGGGGGGGCAATGTGTGCGAGAGAGGCCTAAAGATAATGTGTGTGGGAGACACGTAGGTGCATGTATGTGGATATAGAGGGCCAGCAGAGACCGTACGTGTGTATATATGCATGTGAGAGAAATAGTGTTTTCCAACTGAGATTAGTGAAAGGAGTGGTACGGAGTAGCAAGAGAGAGATAGAGGGAGATATATAGAGAGTGTGTGCGTAAGACACCCTGGGAGAGAGTGTGAGCATGTGTGAGAGAGAAATGGTGATGTATATAAAGTGGGTGCCCTTATGCGTCAGATAGAGAGATATATAGCGCGTGTGTGAGGACAGGCAGAGGCATAGTGCATCTACAAGTAAAATACTACGCGTTAAATTAAAATATAAATTGCATTTTTTGGATGAGATCATGAATTTTGCAATTCGCGTATGAACGAACATTGGTCTCTCAGACACCCATACTCTATTGAATTCGAGCATGTGTATGGGTTTATATCATATTATCGATCCATAGAGAGAGTGGTTTGAAATCCAGACAATGCATGGCTTTTGCAATTCATATATAAACATTAATTCGTGCACTTCGTGTTGTTAGTGTCAGGCACTTTATACAATTGTCACATACATGGATACATTCCAAATGGCTAGCTACGATAGAATACATGTTCAATTCAACATAAAGGTGTGGTTTTGAAGATTCAAATTCATAGGAAGTGCATTCATCTATTTGAATTCAAGATAATGGCATTTGTAAGTCAGATCTAAAAGCGGGCATCAATCTTTGTCGTGCGTTTGAACATGCTATAAATTCATACGCATGTCTAACTAATTTTTTTGCAACCAAGGAGATTATATCACGAACCATGCATGAATTGAGCTAAGCTACATATGTTTTAATAGTGATTTTATTTCTGTGCCCCTGGTTCCTTAGCTCTAGTCATTCATCCCCACTATATCAACTTTTGCTCACTTTTCCCCACTCCCTTTCCCGAAACCCTCAGAACAGGTTATAACGGACGTTGCCGTCGGGTCAATGCCTTTGACCGTTAACACTGACGAGTGGGGCCACGTTGGGGGTGGGCGCATGCAAGAGCATGGTCGTGCGCAGCCGTGGGGTAGCACGTGTCAGTGGACATGCCCAAAACGTCCCATCATATAAAGAGGGGCAACCACCTCCATCGCCCCTACAATTTCCCCCAAATCCCCTCCCTGCCGCATCGTCTTCCTCTCACCAACCGGCGTCGTCTCGATCTCCTCCACTACCTCCACCGCACCGTCTTGCTCTCCCCCACTGCATCCTCTTCCTCACCTTCATCGCCTCCATCTATTTGATGGACAAAGCTCGTGGCGACGCCGGCGCAACGGCCGGAGAAGTGGTGAAGTAGCAGGGCGCAGTGACCGCGGATGTCGGCGGTGTCCATGGCAGTGCGGGGAAACTCGCAACCGCTGCGGATGTGGGGAAGGAGGTGGCGGGATCCGCCTCAGCGCAGATGGTGACGGTGACGAGCGGTGCAGTGCATCCTGATGCCCCCCATGCGCAGCCCGGCGAGGAGCAGGAGGTATTTGCACTTGCTTTGCTTTAGGATATTAGCTTGTAGAGTTAGTAGCATTGGTTAGATTGTGGATTCATACAATAGTTCAGATGGTTAGAGTAGTTGGTTTGATGGATGGGGGTTTTTGGACTAGGGTTTGTTGGATAAATGCTAGCTAGATGTTGTGAACTATGATTTTAGGTGCTGCAATGATTGGGGGTTTTAGATTTGTTTTTAGATTTGGGTAAATTCGTTGAAAAATGCTAGATGTTGTGAACAAATTAGGGTTTTAAATGCTATGATGCTTATTAGATTTGTTTTTAGTGCTCGCGGATTTGGGTTTTTTATGCTATCATGCTTATTAGACTTTTTTTTATGCTTATTGCATTAGTTGTTTTTTTTGTTGTTTTTTATGCTTATTAGACTTGTTTTTTATGCTCATTAGCTCTGTTGTTCACAATATGTCCACAATATGTAGTTATATTAGCTCTATCGTACAATGTGTGTGCATGACAATGGAAAATGCAAGCCCTATGATCAAGTGTGCATATCTAAATTTCAATATGTAGTTATATTAGCTATGTTGTTCAATGTGTGTGCATGACAATGGAAAAGGCAAATAGCCCTATGTATTTACTAGTAATGGATGTACTTGTATATTCAGCAGGATGATGGTTGGGGGAAGAAGAGGAAGATAGACTATACCTTCGACGACCCGTACGATCCAGCGTACGGTGACGCCGAAGAGTATGAGGTAAGCCTACTTTAAATTTAGATTGTTCATTTAGTTCATTGACATGGTGTATTCCCATGAATCTATAATGTACTAATTTAGTTCATTCGTGTGTGCAGTATGTCTCTGGGGAAGATGTGGATGTGGACCGCGGCAACTTCACCTCCTACAAAGAGAAGGGGGAGGAGAAGATCAGGGTCAAGGGCAGGGGTTACTACTACAAGAGCAGGACCAAAACTTGGCGCTGCCTCTACTGCACCACCAAGACAAAGCCAAAGTCCGGCCGCTTCGCTCACCTTCTAGCTTATGTAGAAGATGTGGCCATCCACGGCGAGGACTACAAGATCATGGGGCAGCATGCTGCCCTAGCCAAAGTCATGTCTCCCCTTCCCTGATGCCTTTTAAGTACTTTATGTTGTTTGCTGTACTATGTTGGTGAACTATGTTTGTGGGGCCCCATGTTTGTGGGTTAACTTTTGGTGGTTCGATGAATTTTATATGCATGTGGCTATCTATGTTGTGTATTTTTTGTTTTTAAATTTATCTGCTATGATTTGTTTCAGTGTTTTGAAAGTTCAGGTGCTGCAATGATCACACATATGCTGTAAATATGCTGCAATCCACCATTTTATCAAGGGTTCCCTTTTATCAAATATTCCAATAACATAGCAAAAAACAACATTTTAATGAAGATGTATTATCAACTATCTATGTTTGTGCAGGATATCATGTGTGCAAAATTTGAGGTGATTTATAGGAGTTCAAAGAAATTTGAATTTGAGAAATGTGCTCCAAATAAGCTCCCAGGCTAGGGTAAACATCCCATTTGTAATCAAGTTTTTTTGGACCTACTCTAAATGAGCCAAATGTTTTTTATTAACACATATTCAATCTATATAGTGTAGATTCGAAGTCTCACTATTTGTTTAATTAATCTTCATATTTTTTTCATTTTCTTTTGCAAAAATGCTTTAATATAAAAACTATTAAAAAGCATGTTTAAAATATGAAAATGGAAAACTAACTTCACATCCTTCTTATTCACTTTAAAACAAAGGTTTATTGATTTTATTGATTTTTTTAAATTCAAAAACAGAAGGTAACACCACCTCCTCTCCTTGAACTATATGAAATCATGTAGGTGATAGCTCATATGTGTGAAGGTTTTCTCATGAAAATGACCATAGACCAAGTTTACGATTTTTGGTTGGTAACATGTCACATAAGACAACATTGTGCGCATGTTTTATATTTTTTTGATTTTTTTAAATTAATGGTGCTCATTTGACCTCGATCGTGCCAGCTAGGTTTTTTTTCATGAAAATGACCATAAACCAAGTTTAGTAAACGACGAACAGTGAAGGTTTCATATTTTTCGATTTTTTAAATTAGTTATGCTCAGTCAAAGCCTTCGAAACCCCGTTGACCAGCTGAAAACCCCTCTAAACCCCGCGGGGTTTCGCCTAACCCTAGCTCCCAACGTCGGCCGTCCGATCATACCCTCGCGCCAAGCGACATCCCTCAGATCTGGCCTTCGAGAAGGAACTAGGTGTGCTGGCTGTGTGCAGGCTCCGCGCCGTTGGATCACAAGGACGGTTTCGGATCGTTGGATCGTGGGGCAATTCGTGAGAGGCAATCCTATTCGTTCTGGTCGGCTGCTTGCCCACCATTGACTCAGTGAAAAAAATGTTGTTATTGGGCCCAAAAGGAAACCAAGCTCTGGTTGGTCCGTCGATTTGCGTCGTTTTTTTTGCATCATTTGCTCTGTTTCTTGTGAACGTGCTGACTCTGTATTTTTGCATCGTTTGCTCTGTTTTTTGTGAATGTGTTGGCTCTGTATTTTTGCATCGTTTGAAATCAATTGACATTGCGTAGAAAATGACAAATTTATTTTTATCATGCAAAATGGCCACAAACTATTCAAAATTTGTCTCTTTCCTATAATATATATGACCACGAATTCCCATGCATGCAATTAGCTTCTTTTACTTCTTCCTTTTCAAACCACCGTTTCCCACGCGTGTACACTCCCGATGTTGCGGTGGGTTTGAAAACGGGTTACTTCACATTTGACCCCGTTATTGCCACGGCAAAATAACACGTAGCACTACGGCTATTTAAGCCACCCTCTGCCATGGACAAATAACACGTAGGACTACGGCTATTTTGACACGCCTTCTACCTCCTCGGCCGGGTGTTTTTGTGTGGCTGTGAGTTCATGATACGTCCAAAACGTATATATAATTTCTACTTGCTCCATGCCTCTTTTGGGTGATATTGCTATGATATTTATACACTTCCATACACTTTTGATCATATTTGGACTAACCTATTAACTCAGTGCACCCCAGTGCCAGTTTCTGTTTTCGGCTGTTTTTGTATTTCAGGTTTTCCCATTACGAGAACTGCCAGAAAAATACCGGAAAAATTATATAAAAAATCAGCCTTCCAGAAGCTACCAGGCACCCGAAGCACAGCCGGAGGGGGACCACCAGGGCCCTAGGTGCCCTGGTGGCGCCCCCCCCCCTGGGCCGCGCCGGGGGGGGCGCCTGGGCCCCCCGAGCCTCGTCTGATTCCTCCCTTTTGGCATATATTTATACCGTCTCCCGAAACCCTCGAGACGGGAACTCTTTTTCGCGATCTCATCTCTGTTCCGCCGCCACCGCCGCTTCCAAGATCGGGAGAACCAGGAGAACTCTTCCCGGCACCCTGCCGGAGGGGAGGATCACCACCGGGAGCTTCTCCACCACCATGGATGCCTCCCGGATGAGTTGTGAGTAGTCTCCCTTGGACCATGGGTCCATGACCAGTAGCTATGTGATGTTCTCCTCCCGTTCTTGTGCTTCACTAATTAGTCCTCGTGAGCTGCCCTACATGATCGAGGCACATATGTAATCCTTATGCTGTTGCTATGATGAGTTTGCTGGGATCCGATGGATTATGAGATTATGTTCAGATTGTGTTTGAGTAATATATTTGATTCACCTCTTTTATATTTATGTTCGTAAGTAATTCTTGCATGTTCTCCGTTGTTATTTATTGCTTTGGCCAAGTAGTAGGTAGTGACTCCAAGAGGGAACGTTATGCTTGATTGTGGGTTCATGCCCCTCGATGACTAGCTTGAGTGACAGAAACATAAGTCTAGGGGATGTGCTGTTGCCACAAGGGGGAAAACAACGGTGCTTGTGCCCGCGGGTGCAAGGATTGTTTACTTTACGCAAAGTTCTTTTAATGCAGTTGTCTGTTGCTTTGAGTTTACACTATGGGTGGGACTCGCAACTTAATACCAGCGAGATGTTCTGGATAGATATCTCAAGGTGGATGATTAGTAGTAGATGCAGATGGATTTCGGTCTACTTGCCTTGGCGTACCGCCCATGCTTTGAACCTCTACCTTTCTTGCAACATAGTTAGCATTGGTTTGCGCACATAATTCTGTCAATTGCCCAGCTGTAATTCGTTTACCTCACATAGTTGTTTTATCGTCTTTTGGGAGAGAGACATCACTAGTGAACATCATGGGACCCCGGTCCATATTACCATCATTGATCACATCCGCTATTTACTTTCCGCTTTTTACTTACTATTGCAGCAATACCTATCACTATTATCACTTGCGTTTGATCCTTTGTAAACGACAAGGCCGGAGGGATTGACAACCTCTCTGTACTCGTTGGGAGCAAAGTTATTTGTATCTGTGTGCAGGTCCACGTTGATTGCTAATATCTGGCGCCGTTAGCAGTTGACACCTTCTTGTTGAAACTGGGAGTCTCAGGGGAAATCGATCCTTGGTATCTTTGCCAAGGGAAAACTTCCGCTACACTGCATCTCAAACCTTCCACTTGGGGTAACCAACGAGGGGCGAGAAGCCATCAAGCAAAGTTTTCTGGCGCCGTTGCCGGGGACTCCACTCTTCAGGATAGGGGAGTTGCACGCTATCTTTTACCTTTGCTTTTTAGTTTTGTTAGTTTACCTTTCAGTTTTTGCTTTAGTATCTTTTATCGAAAATCACAAAAAATAGTTATCTTGCTTGCTTGCTGCTATGGGTTCCACCGAGAACACCAAGTTGTGTGACTTCACTAGTCATAACAACGATGACTTTATCTGCACACCTATCACTACACCTGCCACTTCAGCACCTTCGTATGAAATTAAACCTGCTTTACTGAACTTAGTCATGAAAGATCAATTCTCCGGTGCTGGAGATGATGCTGCTTTACACTTAAACAACTTTGTTGAACTTTGTGATATGCAAAAGTACCATGAATTTGCCCTTGGAGCTCTTCAATTCTTTCTTCAGACGCGGTGATGCTTTTCCACATCTCCTTCATCTCCTTCAGGAAGTAGTTCTTCAGCCCGTTGATGATGTCAAAGTTAGCTTCAACACCACGCTCGATCATCTTCTTGTACTCGAAGACTTCTTGCTCCACTTCTTCCAGCCTGGCCTGGATGCTCCCCTCCTAGATAGGTCCCTTCAGATCTTCTTGATGAAGGACACCGTCCTCCATCCGAACAACCTGAGGGTGCTTCTTCACCTCAGCGAGGTAAGGGTTGATGACGTTGACGACGAACTTGTCCTTGGGGGAACTTGGAGAAGCCATGGCACCTAGATTCAGCTGAAAGATTCCCTGGCAGAAACAGAACGAAAAGAAAACACATGCAATCGCAAGATACGTTGCCGGAACAATCCGGGCAAATATATAGCAAAAATTTATGCACAGAAAGGAAGGTAACAGGCTAAAGCGGGGTCGGAGACGGACCCCCTGGCGATACGTCCAAAACGTATCTATAATTTCTGCTTGCTCCATGCCTCTTTTGGGTGATATTGCTATGATATTTATATACTTCCATAGACTTTTGATCATATTTGGACTAACCTATTAACTCAGTGCACCCCAGTGCCAGTTTCTGTTTTCTGCTGTTTTTGTATTTCAGGTTTTCCCATTACGAGAACTGCCAGAAAAATCCCGGAAAATCATATAAAAAATCAGCGTTCCAGAAGCTTCCCGGCACCCGAAGTACAGCCGGAGGGGGGCCACCAGGGCTCCAGGCGCCCTGGTGGCGCGGCCCCCCTCCTGGCCGCGCCGGGGGGGCGCCTGGGCCCCCCAGGCCTCGTCTGATGCCCCCCTTTGGCATATATTTATATCGTGTCCCGAAACCCTCGAGACGGGAACCCTTTTTCGCGATCTCATCTCTGTTCCGCCGCCGCCGCGCTTCCAAGATCGGGAGCACCAGGAGAACTCTTCCCGGCACCCTGCCGGAGGGGAGGATCATCACCGGGAGCTTCTCCACCACCATGGACGCCTCCCGGATGAGTTGTGAGTAGTCTCCCTTGGACCATGGGTCCATGACCAGTAGCTATATGATGTTCTCCTCCTGTTCTTGTGCTTCACTAATTAGTCCTCGTGAGCTGCCCTACATGATCGAGGCACATATGTAATCCTTATGCTGTTGCTATGATGAGTTTGCTGGGATCCGATGGATTGTGAGATTATGTTCAGATTGTGTTTGAGTAATATATTTGATTCACCTCTTTTATATTTATGTTCGTAAGTAATTCTTGCATGTTCTCCGTTGTTATTTATTGCTTTGGCCAAGTGGTAGGTAGTGACTCCAAGAGGGAACGTTATGCTTGATTGTGGGTTCATGCCCCTCGATGACTAGCTTGAGTGACAGAAACATGAGTCTAGGGGATGTGCTGTTGCCACAAGGGGGAAAACAACGGTGCTTGTGCCCGCGGGTGCAAGGATTGTTTACTTTACGCAAAGTTCTTTTAATGCAGTTGTCTGTTGCTTTGAGTTTACACTATGGGTGGGACTCGCAACTTAATACCAGCGAGATGTTCTGGATAGATATCTCAAGGTGGATGATTAGTAGTAGATGCAGATGGATTTCGGTCTACTTACCTCGGCGTACTGCCCATGCTTTGAACCTCTACCTTTCTTGCAACTTAGTCAGCATTGGTTTGCGCACATGGTCCTGTCAATTGCCCAGCTGTAATTCGTTTACCTCACATAGCTGTTTTATCGTCTTTTGGGAGAGAGACATCACTAGTGAACATCATGAGACTCCATTCCATATTACCATCATTGATCACATCCACTATTTACTTTCAGCTTTTTATTTACTATTGCAATTATATCTATCACTACTATCACTTGCGTTTGATCCTTTGTAAACTACAAGGCCGGAGGGATTGACAACCTCTCTGTACTCGTTGGGAGCAAAGTTATTTGTATATGTGTGTAGGTCCGCGTTGATTGCTAATATCTGGCGCCGTTAGCAGTTGACACCTTCTTGTTGAAACTGGGAGTCTCAGGGAAATCGATCCTTGGTATTGCCAAGGGAAAACTTCCGCTCCACTGCATCTCAAACCTTCCACTTGGGGTAACCAACAAGGGGCGAGAAGCCATCAAGCAAAGTTTTCTGGCACCGTTGCCGGGGACTCCACTCTTTAGGATAGGGGAGTTGCACGCTATCTTTTACCTTTGCTTTTTAGTCTTGTTAGTTTACCTTTCAATTTTTGCTTTAGTATCTTTTATAGAAAATCACAAAAATAGTTATCTCATTCTTTAGTTGTCATTATGTCGGGTCCTTTTGTCTTTGACGAGGCAGAAGTTCTCACCTTCAAACAAAGAGGTGGGGAAAGTTTGAAAGATGCTTGGTATAGAATTAATGATTCTCAAAAAAGAGCCACCAAGAAGCAACCTACTACTATCCTGCTTAGAAATTTTTATGTTGGAATAAATTCTTGGAATAGGTTTATTCTAGATACTGCTATCAATGGGAATTTCCTAGAAGCCCCAGTTTGGGAGTCTCTTAGTATTATTGAAAATCTTGTTGGGAATCCCCCTGTTGTTAGCATTCAAGAGGACATCACCCTAGCTCACATTATGAAAAAACTTGAAAAGATAGAGCTCGGGATGCCAAACATTAATAAGATAAATGAGTTGGATCATAAGATCCAAGGGAATTTGAATAGGCTTGATAGCTCCATGCATAAAATTTTCAAAACTTTGGAGACCATCAAATCCCATGACTTGGACTCTTCTAGGATAGACAAGATTGAGGAAATATTTGATACTCTAGGAACTACTTTCTCCTCGATCAAAACGAAAAAGGTAGAAACTCCGGCAAAGAGGGAGCCTAAGTTCGTTCACGTTCCAAAGGCTCCCCGTTCTAAAAGTAATCCATCTATTGCCAAAGGGGTTGAAACTATAAAGACTTTGGAAGAAACACCTCTCTTTGATGAATTTATAAATGAATCTTCCCTTGACTTTTATCCTTTTGGTCTTCTCCCTAGAAGTATCTCTATGAGGCCTTTATTTGAAAGTCCTCTTAAGACTAGTTGTATTATTGAAGAGCTTTTTGATGATCTTGATGATGGTTCAATTGATACAACTTGATCTCTTTGCATTATGCCTAGCTTAAAGGCATAAAAGAAAGCGCTTTTGGGAGGCAACCCACATGAATAAAATTTATTTTGCTTTTGTTGTGTCTTGATGTTGTTACTACAGTAGCATCATCATTGTATCTTTGCTTTTCAATTTTGTGCCAAGTATAGCCTCTGATTGCAAGAAAGTTCAAAAGTTGTGACGTGCTGTCCAGGAAACAGATTCTGTCCTTGGATAGAAAAATTCGTATAAAATCACCAGATCATCTTTTGGTCTGATTTTTTTCGACAGCGTGCTCTATACAATTGTCTTTCGTGCGTCTGTTTTGAGTTTTTTTATTAGAGTTGCAGAAGTGCTCCGAAAAAATCATTTACTACCTGATGTTCTGTTTTTCACAGATTCTGTCCTGTTTTGCCTTTCCTTCATTTTGCAAACCTAGAGCTTGCTTTTTCTTTGCAAAAACCTTTTGGCAATCTTGAGAAACAGTAGACCTTCAAGAATATATTTATTTCCAGCAAGGAACAATTATTTTATTAAGGGTACTAACCTCGCTAATCAGATTATGATGAGTTATGTATGAAGGGAGTTTTCAAGTGTGCGAGGGAAGATGATAAAAAGATTCAGGAGTGTCAAACGCTCAAGCTTGGGGATGCCCCCGTGCACCCCCAAGAAATATTCAAGGAGACTCAAGCGTCTAAGCTTGGGGATGCCCTCGTGCATCCCCTTCTCCATCAACATTATCAGTTCGTCTTTCGTTCCACTATATTTTAATCACTTCATGTGTTATGTGCTATGCTTGGAGCGTCTTGCTTTTAGTTTTCCTTAGCTTTTCATAACGAGTCGGAACTCAGCTTTCTTTATGTGGGAGAGAAACACGCTCCACTTCTACCTAGAACATAACATAGAATTTTCATGTCTATCTCTGCTGTGTGTGTTCTTTGTCTTTCAATAGCTACTGTCATGTTCAGCTCTTAGTATTCATGCTTATCTTTCTAAAGAGCTTTCGTTTAGTTGGTTGCTTGAACTCTCTTTATTTATCATGATTATCTTATTAAGAGAGTTTGCTTCCGTTGCATTGGTTGGTATGTCTATGATAAAGATGCTACGTGCATAATGGTGCTTAGTAATTCATGTTTTCTTATGGTTAGTCTCAAATAGCTGGGGGGTTCCCAATGTGTTATTGGAATACCAACATGATTTGTTTGCCTATGATGTGGTATGGTTTAGTAATATCTTCCTTCAAAGAATTTATTTTGATTGAATTGGCGTATGCTCACGCATATTTAAGACTGTAAAGAAAGTCTGTCAAGCCTTGATGATCTTTTGTTTCTGAGTAGCGATATAACTTCCATGCCTGATTCAATGTTGCTTTGTCGCTCTGCATGATTATGACCGTCATTGCTCTCTTAGTTGGTCGCTCCCAGTCTTTTGCTAACCTCCACCTGTACTAAGTGGACTGACTGCTTGTGCATCCAAATTCCTTTAAACCAGTTATGCCACATGAGTCCACCATACCTTCCTACATGGTATTTACCTGCCATTCCTAACGGAGACTTACACGTGCCATCTCAAAATTATTCAAAAAGAAAAAATGCAGTCCTATTTTGTGCCTCTGTTTTAAGTCCATGAGGAAGTAGTAGTTAATTCATGATCTTTTTAAGTTGGACAAGCTTCACCCCGGGATTGCATGTATAATGTGCAAACCCATAACACGAGAAGGAACTGGCATTGAGTGCGCCCGGCTCAAAAAGATAATATAACAAACAAACCCTCCTTCACGCTTTGTTCATGAGAAATCAGAAAACTTTGGCAGTGATAAACAAAGGAGATTAAGAGGATGTGATCGTCCTCATTCGGGAGCCGTTCCTCGAAACTTGTCCATCTCAAGAAGTGATTGAGTTGTCTGCTAGCATTCGTTGATGAAACATGCATGATCTAAAAAAATTATTACCTCCGTTTTAAAAACCAAGAGCTCTGGTACATGTTTTGTCTTTGTTTTCGACTACGGGTTTTCAACCTTGCCAACAAAAGCCACGGTTCGAGAGTCTTCACCTTCTTTTAAAGCACCAACTACTGAGAGCATGATTGTCATTCTGAGTGTAATGTGCATTGTCCCAAAGTAGCATTGTCTTTTGCATGATTATGATATCGTTTATTCTGAAATCATTGTATCTAGTCATCACTTAAACCTTGGAGGTGCCCCTGCATTTATGTTTTGCTTCACTAAAGGGGGCAAGCGAGATATCACTTTATCATATTTGCACACCATGTTCATTGCAAATCTATTTGATGTTTCAGTATCATATTGTAAAACTTTCAGTTCTTTGTGATTTTCTCATGAGGCAACTTAATTACTATAGATTCATTGTCTCAGTAAGCTTTTGTCATGTGACTATGAAAAAGTCCTATATGGTTAATAGCATGTCACCACAGAAATTATTCTTGTTATCATTTACCTACTCGAGGACGAGCAGGAATTAAGCTTGGGGATGTTGATACGTCCAAAACGTATCTATAATTTCTGCTTGCTCCATGCCTCTTTTGGGTGATATTGCTATGATATTTATACACTTCCATACACTTTTGATCATATTTGGACTAACCTATTAACTCAGTGCACCCCAGTGCCAGTTTCTGTTTTTGGCTGTTTTTGTATTTCAGGTTTTCCCATTACGAGAACTGCCAGAAAAATACCGGAAAAATTATATAAAAAATCAGCGTTCCAGAAGCTACCAGGCACCCGAAGCACAGCCGGAGGGGGACCACCAGGGCCCCAGGCGCCCTGGTGGCGCACCCCCCTGGGCCGCGTCGGGGGGCGCCTGGGCCCCCCGAGCCTCGTCTGATTCCTCCCTTTGGCATATATTTATACCGTCTCCCGAAACCCTCGAGACGGGAACTCTTTTTCGCGATCTCATCTCTGTTCCGCCGCCGCCGCCGCTTCCAAGATCGGGAGCACCAAGAGAACTCTTCCCGGCACCCTGCCGGAGGGGAGGATCACCACCGGGAGCTTCTCCACCACCATGGACGCCTCCCGGATGAGTTGTGAGTAGTCTCCCTTGGACCATGGGTCCATGACCAGTAGCTATGTGATGTTCTCCTCCCGTTCTTGTGCTTCACTAATTAGTCCTCGTGAGCTGCCCTACATGATCGAGGCACATATGTAATCCTTATGTTGTTGCTATGATGAGTTTGCTGGGATCCGATGGATTATGAGATTATGTTCAGATTGTGTTTGAGTAATATATTTGATTCACCTCTTTTATATTTATGTTCGTAAGTAATTCTTGCATGTTCTCCGTTGTTATTTATTGCTTTGGCCAAGTAGTAGGTAGTGACTCCAAGAGGGAACGTTATGCTTGATTGTGGGTTCATGCCCCTCGATGACTAGCTTGAGTGACAGAAACATGAGTCTAGGGGATGTGTTGTTGCCACAAGGGGGAAAACAACGGTGCTTGTGCCCGCGGGTGCAAAGATTGTTTACTTTACGCAAAGTTCTTTTAATGCAGTTGTCTGTTGCTTTGAGTTTACACTATGGGTGGGACTCGCAACTTAATACCAGCGAGATGTTCTGGATAGATATCTCAAGGTGGATGATTAGTAGTAGATGCAGATGGATTTCGGTCTACTTACCTCGGCGTACTGCCCATGCTTTGAACCTCTACCTTTCTTGCAACTTAGTCAGCATTGGTTTGCGCACATGGTCCTGTCAATTGCCCAGCTGTAATTCGTTTACCTCACATAGCTGTTTTATCGTCTTTTGGGAGAGAGACATCACTAGTGAACATCACGAGACTCCGGTCCATATTACCATCATTGATCACATCCACTATTTACTTTCAGCTTTTTATTTACTATTGCAATTATATCTATCACTACTATCACTTGCGTTTGATCCTTTGTAAACTACAAGGCCGGAGGGATTGACAACCTCTCTGTACTCGTTGGGAGCAAAGTTATTTGTATCTGTGTGTAGGTCAGCGTTGATTGCTAATATCTGGCGTCGTTAGCAGTTGACACCTTCTTGTTGAAACTGGGAGTCTCAGGGAAATCGATCCTTGGTATTGCCAAGGGAAAACTTCCGCTACACTGCATCTCAAACCTTCCACTTGGGGTAACCAACGAGGGGCGAGAAGCCATCAGTTCATCGCTTTCACCACCCACAACATGTTCACGGAGTACACCAACATCTTACCCACCGCGTGCCGCTTGCACACTCTTCCATACTCCATCGACATCGCCCCGGAGGAGCAGTGAAGGGCGCCTGGAGAAGGAGCGAGGTGGAGAAGGTGGCGTCTAGGGTTCTAAACTCTCTATCTATTTTTTAGTCTAGGTTATGTTAAGTTGTAATCCCATTGAACTATGTGAGAGATGCTATGGGCTTGTTGGCCCTTTTATCAAGTTCTATTATTAAGTTTTCTATCTAAAAAGTGCATGCAGCCACAACATATTTGTTCAATTTGTCGTAGCAAAACGGGTTCTAAATCGAGGAGACAAGTGTGTGAGAAGAGAGGAACCAGCGGGAGCGACCATGGCTGCATCCGTGGCGGCTGGCGTGCACGAAAGCGTCTCGGTCAGTGCATCGGGGCGGCACGCATCAGCGTATGCAGGCTCGGTCGGCGCATGCAGGCTCGGTCGGCGCATCGACGCATGCAGGCAGGCTTGTTGGGTGCATGCATAGCAGGCTTCTGTCGTGGCGGCGCGCGCAGGCGTTTAATGCAAGGGACGGCCCAACGGTCGAATAGCTACACCCCCAACGCGGCCCTATTCGTCAGAGTTAACGGTCAAAGCACTGACCCGACAGCGACGTCCGTTATAACCTGTTCTGAGGGTTTCGGGCAAGGGAATGCGGAAAACTGAGCAAAAGTTAAGAGCGTGGGGATGGATGAGTAGAGCTAAGGAACCAGGGGCACATATGTAAAAATCTCTTTTTAATATATACTTGTGTACAATGTATATTCAAATGTACCCCCTCCATTCCAAAATAATCGTAGTTTTAGGATGTTCAAGAGTCAAGATTTTTTAAGTTTGACAAATCCTAAAAGTTCAATTCAAGAGAACTGTAAATGTTAATGCTTCTGCTCCCAAATATTGAACGAAGCGCCAAATATGCCTCTGGTCGCCCGAAACCGCGTGAGACTGATGTTTGGTGGTAGGAAATTACTATCCTGACTCCGACCCGTGTAGCCTATCGGCCCGATGTCCAAAGGTCTAAACTGGGGTAGGTTTGTAACTTCACCAAGACGCCAGTCTCAACCGCCTCCGAGAAGCATTCATACACCGTGGGCGCGTAAACACCTCTATGCGCTCGGCCGAAATCTATCCTGCCCACTATTTGGGACACCTGAGATTACTGTCCTACCCCGGCCCGCAATATGTCCGAAATTTTAGATGGGGGGCAAAGTTTCTAACTTTCCCCAAATTTCAAACAAGCACGTCCCAAACTGAAACATTGTTCCCCCTTAGTTCCCTCCTCCCTCTGTTTCCCCGTTCATACTCCGTGGGCGCCAAAACGCCCTCTCCACTAGCCGCGAAATCCCAGCCTCCTCCGTCCTGCACACCCCGTTGCACCCAATCCACCATCGCCCTTCTCCATCATGCCGAAGCCGGTACACCGATGTCGTCGTCCAACGCAACCGCAATCGCAACGCCCTCAAGGACTTAGCAGCTGAAGTCGAGGCAGAGCTGCCACCACGACGCCGACGCTAACGTGCGCCGTACCAGAACTACTTCGACCACGTCGTTCTGCGCCTCGTCGCTGCCGCTCCACTATCACGACTGTCCACCGCACCGGAGTTGTTCCTGCTACGCCATTGTTCTCCGCCTCGGATCTGGTTCCCCACCGCTGATAGACAGCCACCACACCACACTCAACAACTTGGCCATGGGTTCGTACAACGCTCCATCGTCCTCCACAACTTCCCATTTCCAGCGAACCACAAGAAGATCGTTGGAAAAACAGAAGGAGGACACATCACTGCAAGCAAAAAGAGGTACTCCTCTTCCCTTATTCATGCAAATTTTACGTCTCTACTCACACATCGTATTCATCCCACGAAAGAAACTAGTTGAGCGCTTCTTACTGCACCTTCTTCGTGATACTAAAAGCACAAGGTTTCCTCCCATTTACTATTTCACCTTAGCTAGAGGTCAGTCGCCCACCTGGATTTCAATTCAGGGTCAGTTGATTCGCAATTAAAAGAAGCAGCACCTGCTTAGGCGCGCAGAGCACCTAGTCCGCATGTTTGCCGGGTAACCGATGCATCAGTGTCTATCATAGGGGTGTGGGGCGCAGGAGCTGCTTGCGCCTGATCTGGAGGTCGACGGGGCTTGGCGGGATGGTTGGGGGTGGTGCCAAGCACGGCGGTGCGGTGAGGTCGAGGGGAGGGCGGAGGCAGGGGACAGGGCCGGTGGTCGCTGGCATTTCAAGGAAGATCGTCAACACTGACTGGTTGGGGGTAGATGAAGGCCATATGGCTGTGCATTGTACATCGGACGGTGCAGAAAAAATGGACTGACCTATTTGTTTTCAGTTGACTGTTATTTACATAGGACCACATCTTGTGGTGTGCTGGAGGAGTACTTGTCCTGTGCTCATATTTCAAAATCCTATAATATAATTTTGTGTGTCATACATGTTATAGAGCTATAATATGCCTCCCGTCATTTATTTCTCACACACTTGCTATCTGCTATTTTTATCATGTACTACTTGTGCACACACTTCACCCATACTCACACTATTGTTTTTTTATGCATTGGTATTTCAGACTCTGACGCTCTATTGATAAATATAGAAAAGAAAAGACAGAAGTCACTCCATTCTAATTTGAGGATAAGCAATAAGCGTTTCAGCGTTCTAAAGGGTGTAGTGTCAGCATATGTAGATAGTAAACGAAGCTCTACAGATGATGGTCTCGTTCGCCATGAACCAGCATCCCAGGTGCTTGCTTTAACTTTGCCTGTCATATGTGGTTGAATGCTGCATATGGTGTCTAGCTTGTATTGCTTCCAATTTGGTTAAATTGCTTCTGCTTACTTTACAGAGTATACCTTTGATAATGACATGCCTTCCTGTTTTTGATACATACTACATATGTCTATTGACCATGTTCTTACATCAAACTAATAATGCTCTTGTGTATCCCTCATCAATCACTTATGACGAGACAGTCAGGCCAGTGGGTTACTGTGAGACGTGCTACTCCTTTAAAGAGTGTAGTGTCATCCTCCCCACATGATTCTCAAGAAACAACAAGGCTAGATGAAGATGGTCAACGTAGCTCTGTAGTTCCTGGCCGCATTTCCCCTACACCACCATCGCAGGTGCTTGCTTTTACTTGGCAGTGTGATAGGTGGTTGCATGTTGCATATGGTGTCTACCTTGTATTGCTTCTAATTAGTGTAAATCGCATCTTCTTAGTTAACACATTATACCTGTGAATATGACATGCCTTCTTGTTTTTGGTACATACTACGTCTTTCTATTAACCATGTTCTTACATCAAACTACTTTTCTTGTGTACCCTGCATCAATCACCTTCAAATTGACAGTGTGATATTTGTTGCATCTTGCATATCATTTCAAGCATGTACTACCTCTAATTAGTTCAAATGCCAGTTATGGTGAGACACTTTTTATTTGGTACAGTGATTTTGGCTGGATCTTTAATATGGTGTCTAGCTTGCATTGCTTCTAATTTGTTGAAATGTCTTCTGCTTAGCGTTTTTCGTACATATTCCATCCTCCTACAATGCGGTTGCCTTACATAAAAGTTATGTTCATTAGTATCATGCATCAACGAATTTGGAAGAGCGAATTTCATTCCTTTTTCTTGTGGGTTTGACTTGACAAGGCAAAATCTAAAAGGAAGAATGCACGGGATGATGGTGGTCCTCTGGAGCAACCAAAACAGATGATCTTTGCAGATTCTCCTGCTACTCCTACTGCAGCGCAAGTTCTAAATCTCATCTCCCCTACTCCACAACCCCAGGTGCTAGCTCTAAAATGGCAGTGTGATATCTGGTTTATTTTTTTGGTACATACGTACATCTATCCATTAACCATGTTCTTACTTGAACCTACCACTCTTGGTTATCCTACATCAATCACTTACGATGATACACCTTTATTCATATCATATTGCATATGATTTCTAGTCTGTTGAGGTGTTGACATGTATTGCTTCTAATTTGTTGAAATACCCTTATGAGGCCACCCTTTTAATTTGGTAGAGTGATATTGGTTTCATCTTTCATCTTTCATATGGTGTCTAGCTTGCATTGCTTCTAATTAGTTCAAACACCTTCTGCTTAGTTTACACTTTCCACATCATACATGTCAATATGTCATGTTGTCCTGTTTTTCATACATATTCCATCCTCCTATCATGCGGTTGCCTTACATCAAAGTAGTGTTCGTCATTGTCATTCATCAATGAGTTATGAAGAGCAAATCCTATTCCTTTTTCTTGTGGGTTTGTCTTGACAAGGAAAAATCAAAAAAGAGGAAGGAAAAGAGGAAAGAAGGCGATGATGGTGGTCCTCTTCAGCAACGAAAATGGAGCATGTGTACGGATTCTCCTCATTCTGCTAGTGCATCACAAGTTACAAGTCTCCGCTCCCCTACTCCACCATCCCACGTGATTGCTCTAACTTGGCAGTGTGACATCTGGTTGCATGTTGCATATGGTATCCAGCTTGTATTACTTCTAATTAGTGTAAACTGCATCTCCTTAGCTTACACATTATATGTGTGAATATGATACGTCTTCTTGTTCTTGGTACATACTATATCTATCTATCACACCATGTTCTTACATGAAACTACTGTTCTTGTGTATCCTACATCAGTTACTTATGATGAGACACCTTTAAGTTGGCAATGTGATATTGGTTGCATCTTGAATATGATTTCTAGTACGTACTGTTTTTAATTTGTTGAACACCACCTATGACGAGACAGCTCTAACTTGTCAGAGTGGTATTGGTTGCACCTTCCATATGGTGTCTAGCTTGCATTGCTTCTAATTTGTTGAAGTGCCTTCTTCTTAGTTTCCACATAATAGGTTTGAATATGTCATGCCGTCCAGTTTTTCGTACATATTCTATCCTCGTGTCATGAGTTTGCCTTTCATCAGAGTAGTGTTTGTCAGTATCATGCATGAATGAGTTCTGAAGAGCGAATTTTATTCCTTTTCCTTGTCGGTTTGACTTCACAATGCAAAATCAATAAAGCAGAAGGAATTTTGTAAGGCATTGGATGATGGTGGTCCTTACGAGCAACTGAAACGGGGGGTCTCTACTGATTCTACTCTGCCATCCTCCCAACAAGATTCGCAAGACAACACAAGGCTAGACAGTCAACGTAGCCGTGTAGATGATGAACACATCACCCCTACTTCACCATCACAAGTGTTTGCTCTAACTTGGCATCTTTGGTTTGCATGTTGCGTATGATGAATAGCTTGTATTGCTTCTAACTTTGTTGTATTGCATCTGCTCACTTTAGACATTATACCTATGAATATGACACATGTTCCTGTTTGTAGAACATACTATATCTGATTAGACCATGTTCTTACATCAGACTACTGTTCTTGCGTATCCTGCATCAGTCACTTATGATGAGACACCTGTAAGTGGCCACTGTGATATTGGTTGCGTCTTGCATATGATTTCTAGCTTGCACTGCTTGTAATTTTTTGAAACGCCAAACAGGTTTAGCTTGGCAGACTGATATTGGTTGCATCTTTCATATGGCTGCATGCATCGATTGATGCAGAGGTCGGAGGTCAACCTCCTTTTCTAAAAAAAGGTCTAGCTTGTAGTGCTTCTAATTTCTTGAAATGCCTTCTGCTTAGTTACAACATCATAGGTCTGAATATGTCACGTCGTCCTGTTTTTCATACATATTCCATCCTCGTATCATGTGTTTGCCTTTAAGCCGTGTAGTGTTTGTCAGTATCATGCTTGGATGAGTTCTGAAGAGCGAGACTTTTTCCTTTTTTTATCGGTTTGACTTTGCAATGCAAAATCAATACAGCGGAAGGAAATTAGTAAGGCAGTGGATGATGGTGGTCCTTCAGAGCGACTCAAACAGAGGCTCTACAGATTCTACTCCGCCATCCTCCCAGCAAGATTCACAAGACAACACAAGGCTGGACAGTCAACGTAGCTGTGTAGATGATGAGCACTTATCCCGTACTCCATGATGACCCTCAACCGTAAGGGATCTGTTGCAGCGTTTTCGATAAGTAAGAGTGTCGAACCCAACGAGGAGCAGAAGGTATTGATAAGCGATTCTGAGCAAGAAATTACTGCAAGCACTGAAAGATAACTTTTAGGGGTTTTCTCGTTATAAGCAACATGAATGTAAAGATAAGTAATGTAAAAGGTACTGAGAGTAACAAGTGGCCCAATCCTTTCTTAGCAAAGGAGAGGCCTAGCAACTGAACTTATAAAGACTAAAGCGTTCCTGAGGACACACGGGAGAGGTAGTCATGTGCTTTCGCCATATTCCGTATCGATACTATGTTATGTGTTGATAAGTGTTGGTGGGTGGATCTATGCTAGTGCACTCTCTAGACTAAGATGAATGCACTCTTATGATTAAACACCTTGCAAGCATCTGCAAATACAAGATAGAATTTAAGGCAAAAGCCTAACCATAGCAATACGATCGAGGATCCATTATTCCCTTATGCAAAAGCGTGCGAACTGGGGTTCAGGTTTCTGTCACTCCGGCAACCCACCATAAGCATTCTTTATACACAATGTATTCTCCTAGGTCCTTAATAAGGCAAAGTGTTGGGTGTTCGACTCACACAACACCACTAGTAGAATGACAACGCAACTTAAGTACCAAACAACACATATTACTTCAACAGCATATGACTACTAACAACAAGACTTTCCCCATGTCCTCAAGAACTAAGGTAACTACTCACAAGACATAAAAGAGATCATGATCAGTGGGGATAAATATGTGATAAACAATATGGACATAATAATATTTCTCCAACAAAACTCAATAGCATTCACCACAAAGTAGTAATCAACACCGATAGAGTAGAGAGGATAGGTAGTACAAGTTACAACACGAGTTGCGATGGAAAGATGAGATTTAGATGAAGATGGAGATGGTGCTGGTGTTGGGGATGATGTTGATGATGATCTCGATGATGCCCGTGACGATGGTGATGGCGATGGCGACGATCTCCCCTTCCGGGAGGTGATCTCCCCGGCGGAATCTTCCCGCCGGAGATGCCCTTTTCTTCTCTGTAGGTTTCCGCCTCAAAGTGGCGGCGGAACTCCGTAAAAAGTCCCGTCCTAGGGTTTTCGGGGGACGGAGAACATATATGCAAAAGGGGGCGACCAGAGGTGGGCCAGGGGCTCAAGGCGCCCCCCCCCGGCGCGGCCAGGGGGGGCGCCCCCAGGCCGCCTGGGCACCCTGTGGCCCCCCTCTGACTCCCCTTTTGCGTGTCTTCGTTATTCTTCTGAAAAATACCTCCCGTCAATTTTCAGGTAATTTGGAGGTGTTCTTCTTCAGCAACTCAGCATCCACTTTTTCCTGCTGAATCCTGCGTCTGCTGTTTCGCTATCGGAAAGTTGCAAACTATGTAAAATAGACCAAAACAACATAAGAACATCATCATAACGTGAAATATATCAATGAATAAGTATAAATTATAATACAAAATAGTGATGCATTTTGGACGTATCAACACCCCAAGCTTAGACCTCGCTTGTCCCCAAGCGAATATGAACTCGGTAAACCTGTCCACAAGTTTAGAGAGTGAAGTGTCGATAAATAAAATACGGACAAGAAGCATCATAGTCTCTTCACCAACTCAAATATCCTCAGCAACAATCTTCAACTCATAAGGCTCTTATGAAAGAGTGTCAACACTTATATTCGAAAGTAGGACCAATGGAAACTCATTATATCATGGCAAACATGTCCTTTGGTCAAAGAACAACAAATAATTTTAACTTTTGCTCTTATATTTTGATGGGATTAATTGAAGCTTTTTGAAATAACATGTTAGTAAGCAAGAAGTGAAAGTGTTAACACAAAGGAAGATATTTGCCTTAGCTGGGCATGACAAACAACTTACTTATCAAATGATAATGTCAACAAGGATATGATATGACAAATCTTAATGCAGCTTTATATGCATGAATCCTTATCAACATCAAACGCCTGCTCTCTTTGAGAAATAGAGGGAAGTAGAAATAACTGACTCAACTTAAAATTAAAAGATAGGCCCTGCTCTAGGGTAGTAGGGAAAACTCATGTGCTATCCTCAAATCAAACAGAATGAAAACAAGTTTTTGAGAGGTGCATGATTCGTCAACGAATGCTAATAGATAACTCAATTACTTCTTGGACTGGACAAGTTTTGAGGAACGGCTCCCGTATGAGGACGATAACATCCTCTTATTCTCCTTTGTTTATCACTGCCAAAGTTTTCTGATTTCTCATGAACAAAGCGTGAAGGAGGGTTTGTTTGTTATATTATTTTTAAGCCGGGCGCACTCAATGCCAGTTCCTTTTCGTATTATGGGTTTGCACATTATACATGCAATCCCGGGGTGAAGCTTGTCCAACTCAAAAAGGTTATGAATTAGCTACTACTTCCTCATGAGCTAAAGCAGAGGCACAAAATAAAAGATTTTGAACATTTAAGGATAGCACATAAATTATATACTTTAGGAGGTGGTAGTGGAGTACCACGAGTAGGTAGGTATGGTGGACTCATATGGAAGGTATTGGCTTAAGGGTATGGACGCACAAGCAGAATTCCGCTTAGTACAGAGTTAGGCTAGCAAAGGTTTTGAAAGAGCAGACAACTGATGATGACTAAGATGCAAAGCAATATAAAGCATGAACATCGAAATAAGCATAACACATCAAGTTGTCTTCCTTGTCAACATAACACTTTAAGCATAATAACATAAAGGTTTTGGCTATGTTGATACTTTAAGAACATCATGCTTGTTGTTATGACCAAAGCTATGTTTGCCAAGAATAAATAAAGTTTCATAGTCATACCTAACATAAGGTCAATACTCCCCATAAGAATCATCATATAAGGTCGATTGCGTGAAGAGAATACCGAGTGCAGCAAAAAGGAACCGATAAACTTCTCATTAATATTCCATCATAAGCGACTCCACACACACGGATACAATTCTTCACCGAAGGGGTGATAGACCTCAATGCACACACCTATCTCATATAATAACCTCCCTAGACATGATACGACTCTACTTGACTTCTAAAAGACAAAAGGTAAAAGATAAAGATACCGGGCACTCCCCCAAGCTTGGAGCAAGCCAAGGGAATGCCATTACCCACGGAGATCTCACTCATCATCCTTGTTGGCGTTGATCAAGTAGTTCTTGGCGAAGCTCTTCCATGGAAGGGGTTCTCCAGTCTCATATGAGAAGCTCGTCTCCTGGATCCTGCATTCAGCACCCAAACCCATGTGTAGAAACCTTAGTTCATACTCACAGTTCTGGTTATGTAGATCATTAATTTGCCCTTGGAGTTCTATAATTCTGTCTTCAGACGCGGCGATTCTTTCCCACATCTCCTTCATCTCCTTCAGAAAGTAGTTCTTCAGCTCGTTGGTGATGTCAAAGTTAGCTTCGACACCACGCTCGGTCATCTTCTTGTACTCGAAGACTTCTTGCTCCACTTCTTCCAGCCTGGCCTGGACGCTTCCCTCCTTGATAGGTCCCTTCAGATCTTCTTGATGAAGGACGCCCTCCTTCATCTGAACAACCTGAGGGTGCTTTTTCACCTCAGCGAGGTAAGGGTTGATGACGTTGACGACGAACGTGTCCTTGGGGGAACTTGGAGAAGCCATGGCACCTAAATTTAGCTGAAAGATTTCCTGGCAGAAATAGATCGAAGAGAAAACACGCGAAATCGCAAGATACGTTGCCGGAACACCCCGGGCAAATATATAGGAAAAATTTATGCACGGAAAGGAAGGTAACGGACCAAAGCAGCGTCGGAGACGGGCTCCAGGGTGTCCAGGCGGCCTGCCGGCGCGGCCCAGGGGGGCGTGCCAGGGGGGCGCCTGGACTCCCTGGTGGTCGTCTCCGGCTCCACTTCGACTCGAAATTTTACTAATTTTACAAAAACTCGTAATACGAAACTTTTATGATGTTTTGCGGTGTTTTCTTACCGTACTACATACCTTTTCTTTATTCTGCTTCTGCTGGCGTCTGAAACAGGGCTGCAACATGTTCTTCGTGGGTTGTTGTGTATATTATATTCACATCAACATCGACAGGGTCTCCTGCTATGTAATGTTTAAGTCTTTGCCCATTCACAACTTGAGGTTTGGTGCCTTCAAAATTATTAATCTTAATTGCACCAGACCGATAAACTTCTTCAATATGAAATGGTCCTTCCCACCTGGAAAGTAGTTTTCCTGGAGAAAACCTGAAACGGGATCTAAACAACAAAACTTTATCACCAACATTAAATTCACGCTTCAGAAGCTTCCTATCATGCCACCTTTTTACCTTTTCCTTGAACATTTTAGCGCTCTCGTAAGCTTCACTTCTCCATTCATCTAGAGAAGTCAAGTTCATGAGATGCTTCTCACCAGCTAGTTTTGGGTCAGCGTTAAGCTCTCTAACAGCCCAGAAAGCTTTGTGCTCTAGCTCTAATGGCAAATGGCAAGCCTTGCCATATACCATCTTATAGGGAGACATGCCCATTGTGACGACCCCGGCCCGACCGTGCACTAATCATACACGCAAATGCACACGATCAAGCCTAAGGACTCACGTGAAGGAATCACAGCACAACTCTAAAACATAAATAAATACATACAAGTCATATATTACAAGCCAGGGGCCTCGAGGGCTCGAATACATAACATGATGTCACACACATAGTCAGCGGAAGCGTTAGGTATCTGGGTACAGATACAACACAGTAGAAGATAGGCCTGATACACAGGCGGGGCAAAAGAAAAGCTACGATCGAAGAGGCGCAGGCCTCCTGCCTGGGACCTCCGATCCTACTCCTGGTCGTCGTCCGCCGGCTCCTCGTAGAAGTACTCGCCGGCCGGGTAGTAGTAGTAGCCAGCCTCGGGCTGGTAGTAGTAGTCGTCAACGGGGGCTGCAGGCACCATGGCTCCGTCGTCTGGTTTATCAAGCGGGTAGGACAAAAGAGGGAGCAAAGCAACCGTGAGTACTCATCCAAAGTACTCAGCAAGACTTACATCAGATCTATACTAGCAATGCATTATTTTCAAAGGAGGCTTTATGTGGGTGGACTAGACTGCAGAAAGCCAGAGTAGAGGGGGAAAAAGCCTAGTCCTGACGAAGACTAGCATCTTCAGCGTCTTGCAGCAATAAGAAGGGAGCAGAATAGTACATCATAATGTATAGTGTTCATAGGAATATCTTCATCTCACATATCTCAAGTCACCAGTTCTAGTTGTACCGAAGTGGATACAACTCCGAGTGTCCGTTACCGTAGGACAGGCTATCGATAGATTGTTTCTTCCCTGCAGGGGTGCACCAAGTTACCCACCACGCTCGCTTAACTCCGGCCGGACACACCATCAGGTCGTGCCCGCCCTCGGCTAAACAATACGACGCAACCCGACCGGATACCGCCAGAGAGGATCGAGCACGCCGGACTAATCCTATGCCCCCGGGGGTCGGGGCCATCGCCCCGGACGCTCCGCACGTTGCGAAGCCGTTCGGTAGCAGACCTAGCAACCCCTTATACAAGCACGCAGTTGCATCCTGGGTCCAATCCGAACAGCCCGCTCAATCGCTGACGTCGTGACGACTCCGGCTGATGTATACGACGCAGAGCACCCACTCACACCCACGTGGTGGTTAGTGCTATCGGACCCGAAGGCCCCTCGGATCAAATATCCAAATCGCTTAGTGTATTGGGAGCGCGCGGTAACGAGCAGAGCCTACGATACTGTTGGCCCCGTCGTCCCGTCTCGAGGACTTGTGACAAGGACTGGGAAAGACCGGCCACGCCTCGTAGTTATCTCGCGGGTACCCTCACTGGTCACCCGACTCCACAGCTCACGCCTCAAAGGCACTCGCGGGTACCCCTCTGGGTCAACCCGCCTCCATCCAACATGTGTAGTAGTAACTTCAAAGTGTCATCAGACGCACGATACCTCTGGCCGCACGCCTTTGTTCCTGGCGACGTCCGGCCTCGGGGATCGATACGTCTTTAAACACGATGTGGTAATCCAGGGCATCCGTGTGGTTTTCCTGCCGATGAGGAATCCGAGGAATCACCCTCGTTGGACTCCTATACGACAAGTCCCGTTAAGGTGATACCGGAGGAATCACCCTCGGTGGTAATCACCATAGCGGATGCACGACAAAAGCTAAGTCGGAAGTGGGAAGAGGAATCACCCTCGGTAACCCACATCGAGCTAGCTATACTACAGGGACAACATCGAAAGTGAGTTCGGAGGTATCACCCTCGTCACCCGATGTTAACTCTGCGGAGTCGAGCATATTAGGGGGGGTAGTGCGGTGATGTGAAGAAGGTCAGGGAATGGGGCTCGATCGCTTGATCGAGGCAAGGGTACTATGCGAGGCAACTACGAGAGTGTGGGTCCATAGCAGTGCTACCCAACCTACACTAAGCAGTTTATGAATAAAGGCAGGTATCAACAATTTAGCAAAAACAGGCTATGCAACAGTAATAGGAGCAGTAGCAGTAGCAGCAATTCTAATGCAAGAATAAGAGAGAATAGACATAGGCGATATCGGAAATGCTCAAGGGGGGGTTGCTTGCCTGGTTGCTCGGCAAAAGACAAAGGGATCCTCGATGGTGAAGTAGTCGATCACCGGGGCATCTTCGACGGTCTCGGGGTCTACCGGGAAGAAAGGGGGAGAGGAAACAATATAAATACACAGTAACGAAACTAATCACAAAGCATGACGATCTAACGCAGTGCTACCGATAACGGAGAAGGGGAACCCATCCGGGAAAGTATTCCCGGTTCCGGACGTCTGTCAGACAGATTACCGGAGGGGGGACGGTTGCAGGTTAGTGGTGTCAGAGTCAAGTGGCAACTGGGGGTGCAGTGCAGGGTTGCTTAAAGACATGTCTAAGTCATTTAGCTATTTTAGGAATTTGTTTGGATTTATTTTATTAAAATTGAGCACTATTCATTTATTGAAAACAGGCCGAAAGTTCCATGTTCATCTAGCTAGGGGCATCTGACGGGAATACGGAGGGCGTATCTAGATTCGTATCGAAATTCTGAGCAACTTTCATATATAAATTATTTTCATCGGAGTTACGGATTAAAAGATATGATTTTCTAAAGTTTAAATGATTTTCTGGATTTTATTTAAATTAGCAGAAAAAGGAAATATGACATCAGCATGATGTCATGCTGGCATCAGCGAGTCAACATGACGGCTGACCAGTCAAATCTGACATGTGGGTCCAGTGGGACCCACATGTCAGCCTCTGTTATTTTTAACAGTGGATTATTTAAACTAGCAGAGAGATTAGTGAGGTGGGCCCCATATGTCAGCGAGCGTTTAGGTTAGTTAATTATTTTATTTATCTAAAACGCTTAATTAGTTGAGGTGGCCCACATGTCAGCGGCACATGTGAACAGTAAGCGCGCGTTGACTCGGTCAACGAAGTCTAACGCGCTGCGGGGCCCATCGGTCGGTGACTCAGGTGGGCCCCAGTGGTCAGTCCACGCGGCGGTGGCGCCGGAGACGGCTCCGGCGAGCTCCAAACGCGACGGCGATCGCCGGAGCAGCTCGGAAATGCGCCACAGAGGACCATTTCGCGCGCGCCCGGGCTCGTTCGAACGGGCAGTTCAACCCGCGTCCAACCGTGGTGGTCGGAGCGGCTGGAGTGGCCGGTAAGGGCGCCGGCGTTGAGGTTTGCGGCGGCGGCTTCGGGTGCTCGACGGGGTCGACGCTGCGGCGAGATAACGGTCAAAAGGAAGGGCTGGGAAGATGCTGCGCGTTGTGACGAGCACGATGGGCTCGGCCCCATGACCATTTGGCCATCGGAGGCTCGCCGGAGGCGACGACAGGCGGCGGCGCTTACGGGTACTCGTCGAGCTAGGCGATAGAGGGCACTGGCGAGCGCGTGTGTGTGCGCGTTAGGTTCCTGGAGACACCAGGAGCTCATTGCCGTGCTCAAATGAGCTCGACCGCGGCTATGGCCACGGCCACAAGCTCGACGGCGGCGCTGCGTTCGGGCGCAAGCGGGGCGGCACCTACGGTTGGCTTCCGGCGACGGGAAGTGGCAGGGAGGGGAGGAGAAGCTCACAGGGGGGTGTTGTTGTTCAAAGCCCGCTCGGGGCAGGCTTGAGGTCGCCGATTTCGCCGGTTGCTCGCCGGAGTCCGAGAAGAAGGGGGCGGCGTCTTGCGCCGTCAGTGGTGCCTCCCGGCTCCACCTGCGGGCTCCATTCGGCGTAGTCGAGGACGGCGCAGCTCCTCGGCACGGTGACGGAACGAGACGGCGACGATGGACGCGGCAACGACGAGCTCGTGGCGGCGGAGGCGTTCGGCAGGACTGGATCTGGCGAGGGGAGAGGGAAGGAGAGCGAGCGAGAGTGAGAGGAGTGAGCAGAGGGGGTCAGGGGAGAGGGCTCGGAGTCCTTATCCTCCTCTCCTCCACCTGCTCCGTCGTCGTGTCGAGCAGCGGCCGGAGGCGCGCGAGCTCGTCCATGGCGCGGGTGACACGGAAGGGGAGCAGGTGAGGGGGAAAGATGGGCTGGGCCGGCTCGGGCTGCGGTGAGCGACAGGTAAGTCCTCCTTTCCTTTTTCCCATTTCTGTTTTCTGTTTTGAATTAGTTAGGACACTTTAGCATTTTTGTAAAATATGGTAGTTGACCCAAATATTACACTGCAATATGGTCTTTCACCAAAAGTGGTTTAGACAGATTTGGAATCCATTTAAAATTGGAATGATTTTAAATGGATTTAATATTGCTGCTTTGGTACTGTTTCATGTTGTTTGACTCATTTTTCTAGCTCCAAATATTTTGATGATGGTTTTTCAAATGTTCCTAGATTATTTGCCATTTAATGAACATTTTCCCAACAGTGTTTGGGCAACTTCATAATTCACTTTTGAATTTGAGTTGATTTTCAGAATAGAGTTAGAATTGTTTTGATTAACCATTATGATCTAGTTTGCAAATAAGGATGACTTGGCTTGATCAGAGGTTGATTACTGTGGTGTGATGCTGGGGATGTTACAAATCTCCTCCACTACAAGAAATCTCGTCCCGAGATTTAAGTGGGGAAGAAAAGGAGTAACTTCGGAAGAACCGACCCTTACAAGGTCGAACACTTGACAGTTAACTGAGGGGATGAGGCAGAAGGAATCCCTCGAGTTAAAACTTAAGCAAACATCAAGAGCAAGGTGTGAAAGTTCAAGAGAAAGTTTCGAGCGGATGGACTTCCGATCGATGACTGAACAGAGTGTGAAAGGAGTTCAGAGCATCGAGAATAGATTAATTCTTGGAGGGTGGATCGTGACAACACTCAAGGTCAAGAGCAACAGATGCTTCGGAACCAAAAAGGTACAAGAGGGTCAGGTTCCGATTCTGCGGAATTGCGATACGGTTCGATAAAAAGCAGAGGGAACGGTGACAACTTACACGGCCACGAGCATAAGATATATCAGCGAAAAGCCTGTCAGTTATGCTGGCGACAACGTCGGTACCAAGGGCGAGGGACGAAGAGAACCATTTTCCTGCTCGTTAAACGAGGCGGACCAATAGGCAAAGTTCTCGTCCATCGGTGGTTACCGGAATGTCATCGACAAAGTAACAGGGTCTCACTGACTGAGTTGCAGACCGAGGTATTTTCATAAGCAGGGAATTATTCCTGCTCATGTCTTAATGATCTCAAGAAAGATTAAACAAACAAATGGAAAGGAAAATGTGATTAATTGATTAATCACGCCAATGGAAAGAAATAAGTGTTTACACACAAGTTTTGGGGGTATATCATTTCGCAAGAAAGAGCGGAGCATGATATACATGATAGGGCAGCAAGTTCAAAAACATTTGGATAAAGGAATGAGAGAAGAATCTTGATATTACCCATACGATGTTGTGTGGATAATGGATCAAGAAACATTTTGTCGAGAGATTTCACGAGGATGCCATCGAACAGCGACGGCATCGATAAAAGGAATGATGAAGCGAGAGGGTTAATGGAGCCACGGATACGGCACAAGCTCGAAATCAAGCTTGTTGTTCGAAGTGAAAAGATAAGAGGAAGAAGATCAACATAAGCTTAGCTTATCGTCGGAAATGGTGCTCCGGGAAGAAGGACCCGGAAGCACGATTATAATTTAGCATGATAATGATATAGCTGATCAGGCTAGGAATAGATTGAAGGGTTATTAAACTCGTAAGCAACAAGGGTTACCTAGAGTTATTGAGTCGGAGTGCAAAATTGATCCACTTATCGGTGTTCTCGAGCGACGAACAACTCAGAACCCGGGGGAAAATGTAATTGGGGCTCAATGGTAGATGATGATGAACACATACGAAGTTATGTGGCACCTGTGATATACTCGAGATACCAGGGGGTAATACTCGAAGGTAAATTCGAGGTAGAGGTTGAGCAGACATATTGATTAGCAAAAGACAAGTGCCTTAACTTGTCCGGAAATGGGGTCAAAGAAGAACAATCGTGGTCGGAACCGCGATTGCAAAAGATCAAATCCCTGATACAAGATGAACTTGTACCAAGGGAGTAATTCTTTTTACGAGTAGCTTCCATGATAAGTTCTACATCGGGTCCATGGGCATGAACACAAAGGTTCAAGGTCGACTCCCACTTATCCAATGTATAACCTTTCATTTACTTCTCGTCTTCGAAGAAATTGTAGAGTCGAAAATTTATTCGACGGAACGCGAGTGGATATATCTCGCATAGCTTTTGATTCACACAGACTAGAGAAAGCATATGTTCAACCCATCGGGGCAACTTAGGAACATATACCGCATACTTGAAGGAGTAATGAATTCAAGCTCGGAAGCAGAGCATGGTTGACAAAGTCAAGGAATACAATGTATTGAAGGCAATATGTATCAGAGGAAAAGCGCTCAAGATTTGTTGAATATAAAGGACTTTGTCGGATATTAACCCAACGAAATTCAGGTGGTCGACTTAGGATCTGATGTGAGTATCGGTACTCAACCAGAAGAAGAAAGGATGCAAAAAGCATCGGATTATAGAAACATTGAAATAATTCGACGCTTTAGTACAAAGGAGTTATGATTCCCAGACGAAGGACCAGAAGCAAAGGCTCTGATCAAAAGAAGGATAGGCTGAATAGAATTTGATGACCAAACAATCATGGATTGATTTACCGAGAACCAGCTCAGATCCAGAATGACGTCTGAGTTGAAGAATTAATTTCTAGGAATCAACTGATGATTGCGAATAGTCGCAACATATTGAATCAAGGGACGCAACAAGATAGCGACAAGGATGTTAACGAAGGTTATATGGAGTTTACCATGATGCAGACGGACAAAACCTTGAAAGCAATAGATTGTAGAGGATACTCGGGAGAGCGGACGGCAGTAAGAAATATTTCAGGGAACATAGGAACAACTGGGGATGAACAAATCCCCGGTGTGGTGAGGAACTAACCACAGTGCGAAAGAAGCTGCACGGCAGTAGACTCAAAAGATTCTCGGATTACAAGGAGTACTTCGGGGTATCTTATTCAGAAAGGGTTGGCTGGGAATGAAGATTCAAACGGTAAGGATGTGTAGTTGTTCACGGGGATTATCGGTAATAGGGCACTTGCAAAAGCAGTGGGCATAATGGTCTCGATGAACTTCGAGGAGTATCTTCGGAGTCTTCTGATGATGACACGCCATCTTCTGGAAAAGGGGATTCTCCGGGAGGAAACGTTCACGAGAACCTAGTGTCGGAGTTAGTAAAATCATTTAACCCGAATAGGAGAGGAATTCAGAGTCCCGGAATATAGACGAGGAATAAAAGAAGCTACACCACCCAAGTGGCGACGTGGGGCCATAAGCCACACAGCCAAGTTAGTAAAACAATTTTGGACCTCTAGACTCGACTTCGGCCAAGGAGTTGGAAAGGGGGTTCCTACAGGCAGTCGGCTCTGATACCAACCTGTGACGACCCCGGCCCGACCGTGCACTAATCATACACGCAAATGCACACGATCAAGCCTAAGGACTCACGTGAAGGAATCACAGCACAACTCTAAAACATAAATAAATACATACAAGTCATATATTACAAGCCAGGGGCCTCGAGGGCTCGAATACATAACATGATGTCACACACATAGTCAGCGGAAGCGTTAGGTATCTGGGTACAGATACAACACAGTAGAAGATAGGCCTGATACACAGGCGGGGCAAAAGAAAAGCTACGATCGAAGAGGCGCAGGCCTCCTGCCTGGGACCTCCGATCCTACTCCTGGTCGTCGTCCGCCGGCTCCTCGTAGAAGTACTCGCCGGCCGGGTAGTAGTAGTAGCCAGCCTCGGGCTGGTAGTAGTAGTCGTCAACGGGGGCTGCAGGCACCATGGCTCCGTCGTCTGGTTTATCAAGCGGGTAGGACAAAAGAGGGAGCAAAGCAACCGTGAGTACTCATCCAAAGTACTCAGCAAGACTTACATCAGATCTATACTAGCAATGCATTATTTTCAAAGGAGGCTTTATGTGGGTGGACTAGACTGCAGAAAGCCAGAGTAGAGGGGGAAAAAGCCTAGTCCTGACGAAGACTAGCATCTTCAGCGTCTTGCAGCAATAAGAAGGGAGCAGAATAGTACATCATAATGTATAGTGTTCATAGGAATATCTTCATCTCACATATCTCAAGTCACCAGTTCTAGTTGTACCGAAGTGGATACAACTCCGAGTGTCCGTTACCGTAGGACAGGCTATCGATAGATTGTTTCTTCCCTGCAGGGGTGCACCAAGTTACCCACCACGCTCGCTTAACTCCGGCCGGACACACCATCAGGTCGTGCCCGCCCTCGGCTAAACAATACGACGCAACCCGACCGGATACCGCCAGAGAGGATCGAGCACGCCGGACTAATCCTATGCCCCCGGGGGTCGGGGCCATCGCCCCGGACGCTCCGCACGTTGCGAAGCCGTTCGGTAGCAGACCTAGCAACCCCTTATACAAGCACGCAGTTGCATCCTGGGTCCAATCCGAACAGCCCGCTCAATCGCTGACGTCGTGACGACTCCGGCTGATGTATACGACGCAGAGCACCCACTCACACCCACGTGGTGGTTAGTGCTATCGGACCCGAAGGCCCCTCGGATCAAATATCCAAATCGCTTAGTGTATTGGGAGCGCGCGGTAACGAGCAGAGCCTACGATACTGTTGGCCCCGTCGTCCCGTCTCGAGGACTTGTGACAAGGACTGGGAAAGACCGGCCACGCCTCGTAGTTATCTCGCGGGTACCCTCACTGGTCACCCGACTCCACAGCTCACGCCTCAAAGGCACTCGCGGGTACCCCTCTGGGTCAACCCGCCTCCATCCAACATGTGTAGTAGTAACTTCAAAGTGTCATCAGACGCACGATACCTCTGGCCGCACGCCTTTGTTCCTGGCGACGTCCGGCCTCGGGGATCGATACGTCTTTAAACACGGTGTGGTAATCCAGGGCATCCGTGTGGTTTTCATGCCGATGAGGAATCCGAGGAATCACCCTCGTTGGACTCCTATACGACAAGTCCCGTTAAGGTGATACCGGAGGAATCACCCTCGGTGGTAATCACCATAGCGGATGCACGACAAAAGCTAAGTCGGAAGTGGGAAGAGGAATCACCCTCGGTAACCCACATCGAGCTAGCTATACTACAGGGACAACATCGAAAGTGAGTTCGGAGGTATCACCCTCGTCACCCGATGTTAACTCTGCGGAGTCGAGCATATTAGGGGGGGTAGTGCGGTGATGTGAAGAAGGTCAGGGAATGGGGCTCGATCGCTTGATCGAGGCAAGGGTACTATGCGAGGCAACTACGAGAGTGTGGGTCCATAGCAGTGCTACCCAACCTACACTAAGCAGTTTATGAATAAAGGCAGGTATCAACAATTTAGCAAAAACAGGCTATGCAACAGTAATAGGAGCAGTAGCAGTAGCAGCAATTCTAATGCAAGAATAAGAGAGAATAGACATAGGCGATATCGGAAATGCTCAAGGGGGGGGTTGCTTGCCTGGTTGCTCGGCAAAAGACAAAGGGATCCTCGATGGTGAAGTAGTCGATCACCGGGGCATCTTCGACGGTCTCGGGGTCTACCGGGAAGAAAGGGGGAGAGGAAACAATATAAATACACAGTAACGAAACTAATCACAAAGCATGACGATCTAACGCAGTGCTACCGATAACGGAGAAGGGGAACCCATCCGGGAAAGTATTCCCGGTTCCGGACGTCTGTCAGACAGATTACCGGAGGGGGGACGGTTGCAGGTTAGTGGTGTCAGAGTCAAGTGGCAACTGGGGGTGCAGTGCAGGGTTGCTTAAAGACATGTCTAAGTCATTTAGCTATTTTAGGAATTTGTTTGGATTTATTTTATTAAAATTGAGCACTATTCATTTATTGAAAACAGGCCAAAAGTTCCATGTTCATCTAGCTAGGGGCATCTGACGGGAATACGGAGGGCGTATCTAGATTCGTATCGAAATTCTGAGCAACTTTCATATATAAATTATTTTCATCGGAGTTACGGATTAAAAGATATGATTTTCTAAAGTTTAAATGATTTTCTGGATTTTATTTAAATTAGCAGAAAAAGGAAATATGACATCAGCATGATGTCATGCTGGCATCAGCGAGTCAACATGACGGCTGACCAGTCAAATCTGACATGTGGGTCCAGTGGGACCCACATGTCAGCCTCTGTTATTTTTAACAGTGGATTATTTAAACTAGCAGAGAGATTAGTGAGGTGGGCCCCATATGTCAGCGAGCGTTTAGGTTAGTTAATTATTTTATTTATCTAAAACGCTTAATTAGCTTAATTAGTTGAGGTGGCCCACATGTCAGCGGCACATGTGAACAGTAAGCGCGCGTTGACTCGGTCAACGAAGTCTAACGCGCTGCGGGGCCCATCGGTCGGTGACTCAGGTGGGCCCCAGTGGTCAGTCCACGCGGCGGTGGCGCCGGAGACGGCTCCGGCGAGCTCCAAACGCGACGGCGATCGCCGGAGCATCTCGGAAATGCGCCACAGAGGACCATTTCGCGCGCGCCCGGGCTCGTTCGAACGGGCAGTTCAACCCGCGTCCAACCGTGGTGGTCGGAGCGACTGGAGTGGCCGGTAAGGGCGCCGGCGTTGAGGTTTGCGGCGGCGGCTTCGGGTGCTCGACGGGGTCGACGCTGCGGCGAGATAACGGTCAAAAGGAAGGGCTGGGAAGATGCTGCGCGTTGTGACGAGCACGATGGGCTCGGCCCCATGACCATTTGGCCATCGGAGGCTCGCCGGAGGCGACGACAGGCGGCGGCGCTTACGGGTACTTGTCGAGCTAGGCGATAGAGGGCACTGGCGAGCGCGTGTGTGTGCGCGTTAGGTTCCTGGAGACACCAGGAGCTCATTGCCGTGCTCAAATGAGCTCGACCGCGGCTATGGCCACGGCCACAAGCTCGACGGCGGCGCTGCGTTCGGGCGCAAGCGGGGCGGCACCTACGGTTGGCTTCCGGCGACGGGAAGTGGCAGGGAGGGGAGGAGAAGCTCACAGGGGGGTGTTGTTGTTCAAAGCCCGCTCGGGGCAGGCTTGAGGTCGCCGATTTCGCCGGTTGCTCGCCGGAGTCCGAGAAGAAGGGGGCGGCGTCTTGCGCCGTCAGTGGTGCCTCCCGGCTCCACCTGCGGGCTCCATTCGGCGTAGTCGAGGACGGCGCAGCTCCTCGGCACGGTGACGGAACGAGACGGCGACGATGGACGCGGCAACGACGAGCTCGTGGCGGCGGAGGCGTTCGGCAGGACTGGATCTGGCGAGGGGAGAGGGAAGGAGAGCGAGCGAGAGTGAGAGGAGTGAGCAGAGGGGGTCAGGGGAGAGGGCTCGGAGTCCTTATCCTCCTCTCCTCCACCTGCTCCGTCGTCGTGTCGAGCAGCGGCCGGAGGCGCGCGAGCTCGTCCATGGCGCGGGTGACACGGAAGGGGAGCAGGTGAGGGGGAAAGATGGGCTGGGCCGGCTCGGGCTGCGGTGAGCGACAGGTAAGTCCTCCTTTCCTTTTTCCCATTTCTGTTTTCTGTTTTGAATTAGTTAGGACACTTTAGCATTTTTGTAAAATATGGTAGTTGACCCAAATATTACACTGCAATATGGTCTTTCACCAAAAGTGGTTTAGACAGATTTGGAATCCATTTAAAATTGGAATGATTTTAAATGGATTTAATATTGCTGCTTTGGTACTGTTTCATGTTGTTTGACTCATTTTTCTAGCTCCAAATATTTTGATGATGGTTTTTCAAATGTTCCTAGATTATTTGCCATTTAATGAACATTTTCCCAACAGTGTTTGGGCAACTTCATAATTCACTTTTGAATTTGAGTTGATTTTCAGAATAGAGTTAGAATTGTTTTGATTAACCATTATGATCTAGTTTGCAAATAAGGATGACTTGGCTTGATCAGAGGTTGATTACTGTGGTGTGATGCTGGGGATGTTACACCCATGGGGTTTTTGTAAGCAGTTCTATATGCCCACAAAGCATCTCCTAATTTATTTGACCAATCCTTCCTATTTCTGTTTACTGTTTTCTGCAAGATCAACTTAATCTCTCTATTGGTAAGCTCAACTTGCCCACTAGTTTGAGGATGATACGGTGAAGCAATTCTATGTTTAACATCGTATTTAGCCAGAGCTTTTCTAAAATCTCCGTGCGTGAAGTGTGATCCTCCATCGGTCATGAGATACCTTGGTACACCAAACCTAGGAAAAATTACATCTTTAAGCATTTTCAAAGATGTTTTGTGATCAGCACTTTCAGTGGGGATTGCTTCAACCCACTTGGTCACATAATCAACAGCTACTAAAATGTGAGTGTACTTGTGCGAAGAAGGAAAAGGACCCATAAAATCAAAACCCCAACAATCGAAAGGTTCAATCACTAGTGAGTAATTCATAGGCATCTCATTCCTTCTACTAATGTTACCAACTCTCTGACATTTATCACAAGCTAAAACATAATTTCTAGCATCTTTAAAGAGAGTAGGCCAATAAAAACCTGATTGAAGAACCTTATGTGCAGTCCTCTCACCGGCATGATGTCCTCCATAGGGACTATCATGACATCGTTGGAGAACGTCCTTCTGCTCATGTTCCGGAATGCATCTTCTCACGATCCCGTCGGGACCTTCTTTGAAAAGATGTGGGTCATCCCAAAAGTAGTGCCTCAAATCATGAAAGAACTTCTTCCTTTGCTGAAATGTTAGACCTGGAGGCAAATACTTTGCAACAATAAAATTAGCATAATCTGCATACCAAGGATCGGAAAGAGGTTGTACTTTTACAACGGCAAGTTGCTCGTCTGGAAAACTATCGTTAACTGGGATGGGGTCATGCGGTATATCTTCCATTCTCGAAAGATTGTCCGCTACCGGATTGTCTTCCCCTTTCCTATCAACAATCTGCAAATCAAATTCTTGGAGAAGGAGTACCCATCTGATAAGCCTTGGCTTGGCATCCTTCTTTGTCATAAGATATTTAATGGCAGCATGATCAGTATGAATAATAACTTTGGAATCAACAATATACTGCCTAAACTTATCACAAGCAAAAACTACAGCTAAGAATTCCTTCTCAGTAGTAGCATAATTTCTTTGAGAACTATCAAGGGTTTTACTAGCATAATGTATAACATCCAATTTCTTATCAACCCTTTGTCCTAAAACAGCTCCAACAGCAAAATCACTTGCATCACACATAATTTCAAAAGGTAAATTCCAGTCAGGTGGTTGTACTATAGGAGCAGTTATTAAAGCTTTCTTAAGGACTTCAAAAGCTTCCTTACAATTTTCATCAAACGCAAAAGGAACATCCTTCTGGAGAAGATTAGTGAGGGGTCTCGAGGTTTTAGAAATGTCTTTAATAAATCTTCTATAAAAACCTGCATGACCGAGAAAACTGCGAATACCTTTGATGTCCCTTGGATAGGGCATCCTCTCAATAGCTTCGATCTTGGCTTTATCCACTTCAATTCCCCTTTCGGAAATCTTGTGACCAAGAACAATTCCTTCATTAACCATAAAGTGGCACTTCTCCCAGTTGAGTACCAAATTTGTCTCCTCGTATCTCTGCAAAACTTTATTAAGGTTGTGAAGACAATGGTCAAATGAAGTTCCATAGACGGAGAAATCATCCATGAAGACTTCCATAATATCCCCGCAGAAACCATGAAAGATAGCAGACATACACCTTTGAAAAGTAGCAGGGGCATTACATAAACCAAAAGGCATACGCCTGTAAGCATAAGTACCAAAAGGACAAGTAAAAGTGGTCTTCTCTTGATCGGCAGTGTTAACATGAATTTGAGAGAAGCCAGAATAACCATCGAGATAACAAAAGTGGGTATTTTTGGATAACCTCTCAAGCATTTGGTCGATGAACGGCAACGGGTAGTGATCCTTCCTGGTTGCCTTGTTCAACTTCCTGTAATCAATACACATTCTATATCCAATAATAATTCTCTGAGGTATTAGTTCATTTTTATCATTAGGAACCACAGTTGTACCTCCTTTCTTAGGAACACAATGTACCGGACTTACCCACTTACTGTTAGCTATAGGGTAGATGATACCTGCGGCTAGAAGCTTGAGAATCTCAGTTCTCACGACATCCATCATCTTCGGGTTCAACCGTCATTGATGATCAACAACTGGTTTAGCATCAGGCTCAAGGTTGATAGTATGTTGACAGATAGATGGACTAATCCCCTTAAGGTCATCAAGGGTATAGCCAATTGCGCCTCGGTGTTTACGAAGTACTTCCAATAATCGCTCTTCTTCATATCCTGAAAGGTTAGAATTGATAATAACAGGATATACTTTATTTTCATCTAAATAAGCATACTTGAGCGTATCGGGAAGAGGTTTAAGATCGAACACCGGGTCTTCTTTCGGTTTTGATAAAATTCCCAAAGGTTCAACGGGAAGGTTGTGCTTCAGGATAGCAGGCTGCCTCAAGAATATTTCATCTAGTTCATTTCTTTCCTGCATATGTAAATCATTCTCGTGGTCCTCCATGTATTGCTGCAAAGGATCATCAGGGGGAATAGCAATAGAGGCAATACTTTCAATAATTTTATCATCACTAGGTAAATCAGTACCACGAGGCTGCTTAGAGAACTTAGAAAAATTAAATTCATATGGCTCACCATCGAATTCAACAGAAACTTTACCTTTCTTGCAATCTATTATAGCTCCACAAGTTCTAAGAAAAGGTCTACCAAAAATGATTGGACAAAAATTGTCCCTGGCTGAACCAAGTACAAGAAAGTCGGTAGGGTATTTTACCTTTCCACATAGGACTTCAACGTCCCTCACAATTCCGATAGGAGAGATAGTTGATCTATTTGCAAGATGAATAGTAACATCAACTTCTTCAAGTTCACAAGGGGAAATCTCACCGATGATTTCTTCATAGAGTGAATAAGGAATAGCACTTGCACTCGATCCCAAATCGCATAGCCCATAATAATTGTGATCTCCTATTTTAACAGATACCACCGGAGTACCTGAAATTGGGCCTTTGTTCTTGGCTGTGACAAGGTTAGTGGAAACAGCACAAAAAGTTATATTGGAATCCAAAACATCATCAGTAGCAAGGTCTTTAATCAATGCAACTCGAGGATCGACCCTGATCTGGTCCTCAGGTTCATCAACTTTTCTCTCACTTTTATTTATTATGCCTGTCACAAGAGAGTGTTCCTTTATCCTCGTGGGAAAAGGAGGCTGTTCATATATAACTGCAGGCAAAATAGGCTCAGCAACATAAATATCAATAGGTTTTTCTTTAAAAGGTGCATGGTGCTGGTCTCTATTCTTTTTAAAAGAATCAACATGAGAGGCAAAATTCTTACATAAATCAATCACTAGATGGGAATCAAGACCAATCTTAGAGCAAAAAGTATTGAAGTAATCAGTTTCCACATAGCTCTCAATATAATCATGTTCATAATTTATAGCGGGTTCAATACCTTTATCAATTTCCCAATCTTCAGTATTCCTTTGGATTCTTTCAAGGAGATCCCACCTTTCTTCAACGCTCTTCTTCTGAAATACCCCACTAGAGGAGGCATCCAGCATCTCCTTATCCTGACGAGAAAGCCTGGCATAAAAATTTGTAAGTATAATTTCCTTGGGAAGCTTATGAATTGGGCATTTGAGCATTAGAGACTTCAGTCTCCCCCAAGCTTGAGCAATGCTTTCTCCGTCACGAGACCTAAAGTTATATATATAATTCCTGTCTCGATGAATTTCATGAAGAGGATAAAACTTAGTATAGAAAAGAGACATAAGCTCCTACCAGTCCAGCAAATGTGAGTTATCAAGAAGCCCATACCAATCTGAAGCTTTATCTATAAGGGATACGGCAAACAATTTCCTCATGACAAACTCCCTCGATACACCTGCAAGCTTAAATAATGAACATAGTCGTGACAAATATAGCAAGTGCACACCGGGATGTCTGTCTCCTGCATAACGATTAGCTAAAACATCATTGATAATGCCAGCTGGTATTTTGTAAGGCACAATTTCAGTAGGGGGAGGATCAACCACCACAGGTGTGGGGTGTCTTCCCGCAAGCAACGCTCCAATAATAGGGTTGTCCATAGGGACAAAGAACAGCGATAGCAAAAATAAAAACAGAATTATAAAAAGACTTTCTTACCAGTTTCACTTTACCAATAGCGCTACGCTCCCCGGCAACGGCGCCAGAAAACGTTACTTGATGACCCTCAACCGTAAGGGATCTGTTGCAGCGTTTTCGATAAGTAAGAGTGTCGAACCCAACGAGGAGCAGAAGGTATTGATAAGTGATTCTGAGCAAGAAATTACTGCAAGCACTGAAAGATAACTTTTAGGGGTTTTCTCGGTATAAGCAACAGGAATGTAAAGATAAGTAATGTAAAAGGTACTGAGAGTAACAAGTGGCCCAATCCTTTCTTAGCAAAGGAGAGGCCTAGCAACTGAACTTATAAAGACTAAAGCGTTCCTGAGGACACACGGGAGAGGTAGTCATGTGCTTTCGCCATATTCCGTATCGATAATATGTTATGTGTTGATAAGTGTTGGTGGGTGGATCTATGCTAGTGCAATCTCTAGACTAAGATGAATGCACTCTTATGATTAAACACCTTGCAAGCATCCGCAAATACAAGATAGAATTTAAGGCAAAAGCCTAACCATAGCAATACGATCGAGGATCCATTATTCCCTTATGCAAAAGCGTGCGAACTGGGGTTCAGGTTTCTGTCACTCCAGCAACCCACCATAAGCATTCTTTATACACAATGTATTCTCCTAGGTCCTTAATAAGGCGAAGTGTTGGGTGTTCGACTCACACAACACCACTAGTAGAATGACAACGCAACTTAAGTACCAAACAACACATATTACTTCAACAGCATATGACTACTAACAACAAGACTTTCCCCATGTCCTCAAGAACTAAGGTAACTACTCACAAGACATAAAAGAGATCATGATCGGTGGGGATAAATATGTGATAAACAATCTGGACATAATAATATTTCTCCAACAAAACTCAATAGCATTCACCACAAAGTAGTAATCAACACCGATAGAGTAGAGAGGATAGGTAGTACAAGTTACAACACGAGTTGCGATGGAAAGATGAGATTTGGATGAAGATGGAGATGGTGCTGGTGTTGGGGATGATGTTGATGATGATCTCGATGATGCCCGTGACGATGGTGATGACGATGGCGACGATCTCCCCTTCCGGGAGGTGATCTCCCCGGCGGAATCTGCCCGCCGGAGATGCCCTTTTCTTCTCTGTAGGTTTCCGCCTCGAAGCGACGGCGGAACTCCGTAAAAAGTCTCGTCCTAGGGTTTTCGGGGGACGGAGAACATATATGCAAAAGGGGGTGACCAGAGGTGGGCCAGGGGCTCCAGGCGCCCCCAGGCCGCCTGGGCACCCTGTGGCCCCCCTCTGACTCCCCTTTTACGTGTCTTCGTTATTCTTCTGAAAAATACCTCCCGTCAATTTTCAGGTAATTTGGAGGTGTTCTTCTTCAGCAACTCAGCATCCACTTTTTTCTGCTGAATCCTGCGTCTGTTGTTTCGGTATCGGAAAGTTGCAAACTGTGTAAAATAGACCAAAACAACATAAGAACATCATCATAACGTGAAATATATCAATGAATAAGGATAAATTATAATACAAAATAGTGATGCATTTTGGACGTATCACTCCACCATAACACGTGCTTGCTCTAACTTGGCATTGTTATATGTGGTTGTGTTCTGTATGATGTCTAGTTTGTATTGCTCATAATTTTGTTGAATTACATCTGCGTAGCTTACAACTTATACTTGTCAATATGACACGTGTTCCTATTTCTAGAAAATAATAAATCTGTCTATCACACCATGTTCTTACATCAAAGTATTGTTGGGTATCTTGCAACAATCACTTACCCATAAGACACATTTAACTTGGGAGTATTGTATAGGTTGCATCTTGCATTGTCTTCTAGCTTCTACTACTTCTAATTTGTTGAAATGGCACTTATACCGAGACACTGTTTACCTGGTAGAGTGATATTGGTTGCATGTTCATATGGTGTGTTGCCTTCATTTCTTCTAATTTTGTTCAAATGGCTTTTATTACTGTTTTTCATACATATTCCATCCTCATATCATTGGTGTGAACATGCAATGCTATCCCTTTCGTATATATTCCATCCTCATAACATGCGCTCGCCTTGCATCAAAGAAGTGTTCGTCTGTATCATGCATCAACGAGTTATGCAGAGCTAGTTTTATTTCCTTTCTTGTGGTTTGGACTTCAGAAGGCAATATCAAAAAATAGGAAGGGAAAGAGTAAGTTAGGGGATGTTGGTGGTCCTCCAGAGCGATGCCAATGGAGGCTCTCTAAATTTGCCCCTGCTACTGCAGTTGAAGTCCCAAGTCTATATGATGAGTTCATCTCCCCTACTCCACCATCTCAGGTATTTGCTCTAAGTGACAGTCTGATAATTGGTTTCATGTTACATATGGGGTCTAGCTTGTATTTATTCTAATTGATTAAATTGCACCTGCTGAGTTTATACGTTATACATGTGCATATGACATGCCTTTCTGTGGTATAGGTTGCATCTTGCATTGTCTTCTAGCTTCTACTGCCTCTAATTTGTTGAAATTGCACTTATGACAAGACACTGTTTACCTGGTAGAGTGGTATTGGTTGCATGTTCATATGGTGTCTAGCCTTCATTTCTTCTATTTTTGTTCAAATGCCTTTTGTTATTGTTTTTCATACATATTCCATCCTCCTATCATAGGTGCGAACATGCAATGATGTCCTTTTTGTATATATTCCATCCTCCTATCATGCGCTTCCCTTGCATCAAAGAAGTGGTCGTCTGTATCATGCATCAATGAGTTATGCAAAGCTAATTTTATTTCCTTTCTGTGGTTTTGACTTCAGAAGGAAGTATCAAAAAAGAGGAAGGAAAAGAGTAAGTAAGGGGATCTTGGTGGTCCTCCAGAGCGACGCAAACGGAGGCTCTCTAGATTTTCCCCTACTACTGCTACTGCAGTTGAAGTCTCAAGTCCATATGATGAGTTCATCTCCCCTACTCCACCATCTCAGGTGCTTGCTCTAAGTGACGTTCTGATAATTGGTTTCATGTTGCATATGGTGTCTAGCTTGTATTTCTTCCAATTTGATTAAATTGCACCTACCAAGTTTATACGTTATACATGTGCATATGACATGACTTTCTATTTCTCGAATAGACTACATCTATCCATCATACCATGTTCTTACATCAAAGCCTTGTTCTAGAATTCGTCTGATTAACCAGTTAACTTGCCGATTAATCCATATTCGCAGGGTCACCGAGTAGCCGATAAATTGATAGATCATCCGATTAATTGACTAAATGGATGATTAACTTGCTGGTTAGCCTATTAATCTCCTACTCACCAGCCAACCGAGCAGCTACCAGTTAATGATTTCCTTAATAGTGCATCAAAGTATTGCTGTTGTGTATGTCACATCAACCACTTATGATTGGATGATTTTAACTTAGCAGTGTGATATTGGTTGCATGTTGCATTGATTTCTAGGTTGTACTGCTTCTAATTTTTCGAAATGCCACTTATGACAAGACACTTTTAACTTGGCAGAGTGATATTGGTTGCATCTTTCATATGGTGTCTAGCTTGCATTGCTTCTAATTTCTTGAAAATCCTTCTGCTTAGTTTACACATCGTAGGGGTGAATATGGCAGGTTGTCCTGTTTTTCTTACATATTCCATCCTCATACGGTTGTCTTACATCAAAGTATTGCTCGCCTATATCATGCATTAATGAGTTCTGAAGAGCGAATTTTATTCTTTTGTGTTGTGGGTACGTCTTGACATGGCAAAGTTGAAAAAGAGCAAGGAAAAGAATATAGTAGGGAATGGTGTTACTCGCAGGGTGCAACGAAAAGGGATCTTCCCTCAAGATTCTGCTGGTACTTATAGTGCAGTAGAATGTCCAAGTCCACCAGCTAAATCTACAAACATAATATCCCCTGCTCCACCTGCTGCAGCACCTCCTTCAACTATACCGACATCTCAACGAGTTACTAGTTCATTTGCTCTGCAAGTGGCATGTTCCCAAGCTGCCTTCACACCTAACACTACATTTGAAGCACTGCTGACAGTACAGGACTTGGCAAGATCATATGAACCTCATGAGCATCCACACCAAGATGGTACCTGGCCGAGTCAAGTTGCAATTGCATGCTCCTTTATATGTACTCTCACAGTTTGATGTGCACTAACACTTTCCATCTTCGTTGTTGAACTAGCACCACAGCGCAAGAGGAAACAGACATCATGGATAATGCTTGACAGATTAACAAAATCTAAAGGAGGAAGAATGGAGATCCATTTTGAGGAAGGTTTAAAAAGGCCCCGTGATGCTACAGAGTCATCCAAGTTAGTATCAGAGGTAGCCGTTGTCGTTAGGTGTCATGACGTATCCTCCCAACGTGGATCCAGTACAGGAATGCGAAAGACGATACCCAGTTTAACACCTTCCTTGACCATTTATCCGTATGTAATGTTATTCATCGCAATTTGCAATATTGTCTTGCTCTGTATACTTTCTAGCTTCCTCCTAATGAGACTCCCATTCTTTTTTCAACAGATGAGGTTCAAGTTGGATCTGAAAGATGATGCAACTAAACAAGCATCCACTCATGTGTTTAAGTCTTCTCTGCGACACTATTGGTATCACCTTAGAAAAACTCAATTTGAAGGCAAGGCTAACAATGAAATCGCCCAAACATCTCCAGTGGAATATATTATGGATGAAGACTCGACAGCCCTTGTTAAACACTGGTATGATGCAAAGTATCAGGTAGGGTATATGTATGTGATGACATCACATATTGAACTCGTATTTACGTATGTGCCTTACAAGTTTATCTTCCTCTAGGCTAACTGTTTGAAGAACAAGACCAACCGTTCTAAAGTGAAATTCCAACAGACAATAGGATCTCGTAGCTATATTGCACACTGCGAGGCTCTTGTAAATAGCTGCTTTTTCCTTATTTTTGTTGTGTCATATTATCATATCTATATTGACTTGTTCCAAATACAGAGGAAAGCCCGTGCGGAGCAAAAATAACCTAAACCGAATGTAGTGCAAATATTCAAGGATTGTCACACCAGCAAGACGAAGGGCATGAGCCCACCAGTTCAAGCCGCTGTTGTAAGTCCTTACTCATCATGCCTTTGAACTGCTTGTTACTGTGATGTGTTCATTTAACTGCTTGGTTTGCAGCCAATGTCAGTTACTCTATTAACTTTTATACACAGTTGTCTGAACGTATCATTTCACCTTACATGGTCTAAAAGAGAGGAAGGATATTCCTTTGGTCTTGATCAGTAATCTAGTTATGATGTTCATGTGCCCACACAATGATACAATAGCATGTTTGTTTGATATCTCTTTGCCCGTGATACGAATGATGTCATACTATGTTCATCCTACTTTAAACATGTCTCATTTATCCTTAGATGTCAATGAATGTGAGGAAATAGACAATACAGTCGCCATGCTACATGGACATAGGTTCCGAAAGAGATTTTATTGCTACAATACATGCTAATGTATTACAGCAGCTCGGCAAAATAAGTTATGTATAAACATGAAACCTAGTTTGTTTGTTTTTGTTTCATTAGTAACTTATATGGTACACTAATCTACAAATTCAAATTTTCAGCAAGCTATCGAACAAATGATTCAACAGCCACAACCACCAGAAGGTGATGATGCTACCACAGGCACAATGTCACCTCTTTGTGCAGTGCGTCAGTATCTCTCCGCTAACAGTGCAAAAAGCACCTTCCTGCGTAATTCTGGGTTGGTTGTCAAGGTAACCTCATCCAAATCGCCTAATGAACAAAATCTTCCAGCTAGACAAAGTGATATATATGTGCTCCAAACACAAGTCCAATCCGTAGTGGATGTCGTTTCTGAAACAAGAATATTGGTTGACAAATGTCGTCACGATATGAATAGTTTTGAAACATGGTTTTCAGACATTTGTTTCGTTGTTCAAGAGCAATGGCAGAAAAATGGGGAAGGTCATGCTGCTCCGTCATATTCTACAGCCTGAAACATTAGCTCTCGGGTCAAATGATCTGTGCTTCTATACATCTGATGGTGCAAGGAATGTGAACTTTTATGCCACTAGGCCTTTTGTTGTATGTCTGTAATTTATTTTGTTGTGATACAGCATTTATCGTGCTACCAAAGACCGTAGAAATTATGATGCTATTTTGGTATAGTGTAATTTTATCTTAGTAGTGTATTCAGCATCATCGATCTCCTTTCGGCCGAAATTCAAATTCCGCAAAAAACAGTTATGGGATGTTATCGGCATGTAGCCAACTTAAAATATCTGGGCCTAAATCAGTATAAGCTTTCTTATTATTGATAGGCATGTGCCCACAGTGGGTCGTTAACATGCCTAACATAATTTGGGCTAACAACGGGCCCTTAACATGTGTAAATATCTCACATGCCTAATATGGCCCATAAAAAAGAAGGGCCTTTAGTCGACCGAAAGTCAGATTGGGCCGTAATTGGACAAGATTATGCGCATGACCTATAAGAGGCCGAAAGATGATTGGGCTAGATTAGGCCCATGTATCTCAACTCCCGTAGGCCCATTTGCAATTCGGATCATTCACGGGCCGAAAGTCAGACGGGTCGCAAATACGCCGACCTACTAGACAGGCCTTTAACAGGCCGGAAGAGAGGTCGGGCTTCATTTGTATGAGCGAGTATATGGGCCTTTTGTAGGCCTGATGTGACTTTGGGCCTTATATGGCCCATGGGCTTCAACCAGCGTTAACAGGCCGAAAAGCATAACGGGCTGGAAGTGGGACAAATATGCAATGGGCCGCTGACAGGCCGAATGTCAGACCTGGCCGAATATGGCCCAATTTCATCCTAGTATTTTATGGGCCCAAAGTTTCTTCGGGCAATAAATGGTCCCGAATGTAGCAAGACCTTTAATAGGACGGAAACACACTGGGCCATAATTCGGCCCAAGTACTTAGCGGACTATTAACGGGCCAGAACACACCATGGGCCCCAATGATGCGAAATCTAAATCGGGTCGTGGACAGGCCAATTTGAGACTATTCCTAAGGGTCTTAACTACGAGTGGGCCGTCTGCAAGCAGACCATTAATGGGCTAGCCCAATAATTCTGGCTGGGCCGGCCTTTTTAAAACTGAATGGGCCAATTTCGGGCCATGCCATGTGTCGACGTATCATAGGCGTCTCCTGTCCATTGGTCGGTTGACATCTGTCCGCACGAGGAGGTGACACGTGTTTCCTCCGGCCAATGAGATTTTTACACGTGGAAAATCTCCACTGGTCGTGATGTTAACGAGTTATCGGATCCAAAACCGGACCCGATAGGGTTAACGGTGTGCCGTTACGGTGGATGCCACATGTCGGTTACCCATGAAGAAAGCACTTCCATGACGCGTCATTTATTGTCATGGAAGTGAACACTTCCGTGATGATAATTTTGGTATTGTCATGGAACACTTCTACGACAGCACAGGTATGACTATCTTGACTCTATCATAAAATCGTCATGGATATACATGCATGATAGAAAATGTGACCTACTGTGACAAACACGTATTATCACGGAAGTGTTTTTTTGTAGTGTTGCCTGCATCTGCGGGGGGGGTGCCCTCTTCCTCCCCCTTGCCTTGATGGGGGAGTCGCTCTCTTCCTCTTCTGCCTCCTCCTCTTCCTCTTCGTCGTGGGAGGAGGGGGCGTCGGTTTCCCCGGACACTATGTCCGTGGGACCCTTAGGGCGGGGGTTGCTTTTGACCTCCTTGCCCTTCTTCTTGGTCTTCTTCTCCGGCGCCTTGTACGGCGCCGGAACCAGCATCACCATTAGCTGAGGCGTGTCTAGGTCTTTGGGCAACGGAGCCGGACACTTAATATGCTCCGCTTTCTTCGTCCAGACCTGAATGGAACGTAAAAATTCTAACTCCTATTATAATTGAAATATGGACAGCGTACGTATTCGACAGAAATTCTGATTACCTCTGAGGCCGAAAACACGCTGTTGAAACCCTTGTCCTCGGTATCCTCCAGCCACCCCTTTTGGGCCTTGAAGAGCTGCTTCCAGATATATTTGTGCGTAGTGCCGAAGAGGCACTTCAGGGTCCGGGGCTCTTCCGGATTGAACTCCCATAGGTGAGAGTCCCAGCGTTGGTAGGGGAGAATGCGGTGGAAGAGCATTACCTGAATCACGCTAGTGAGGAGGGTGCCCTTCGCCATCATGTTGGAAATGCGATTTCGGAGTGTTTGCACCTCCGTCTGAGACCCCAAATCGAGGCCCTTCGTGGTCCATGAGGTTAGCCCCTCTGGGGGTCCAGATCTTCGGCTTCAGATTGAAGATCTTGAGCCATAAGCCGAAGTGTGGGGGCGTGAAGGAATGCCTCACATACAACTATGAAAGCTCATATGTGGAGGATAGAGTTCGGGTCCAGATCATGGAAATCCATCCCGTAGAAAAATAGGAGGCCCCGAACAAAGGGGTGAAGCGAAAACCCCAGCCCCCGAATAAAGTGAGGGATGAAAACCACCCACTCAGCCGGCTCAGGGACGGGGATCACCTGCTTCTTATTGGGAACCTGGTGCGCTATGTCGTCGGCGAGGTAGCCCACACTCCGGAGATTCTTCACAGTCTTCTCCATGACCGTGGAGGCCTCCCACTTGCCCTTGGAACCGCTTCCAGCCATTGCAGGGAAGGGAGGCGATGGTGGAGGAGTTGAGAGCTATGGGCGCTGGGGCTAAGGAGATTGGGAAGCTAGGGCTTGAGGAGAGCATGAGGTAAAAGGGGTAGGATCTGTATCATTTGGAGACTGTGAATACCGAACGTCCCCCCACTCAGACTATAAAACTCGTCGGTTCCCTACGCAGTCATGCGTAATGCGTGGTTGGGTTACCCATGTCATATTGATGGGGATCCCGCGATAAGCGGGCGCGATCTCTGCTTCGACAAGACGTGCTAATGGGGCTATGCCTCGAAACGTGAAACTAGAGCCAAGAAAATAGTTCGATGTATTAAGGGGTCAGACGTGACGCTTCACTGAAAAGTTGTCAGTAAAGACACAATGTTCGTTTTTCTATACATTGCCTTTGAGGCTAAGGGTTGTACTAATCATGCAGATCCGGACATAATTCCTTTGCGTTGAGAATAATGCTTTATATGTTCGGAAGGAGGACTGCTACTTCTCGAGCTTGTGTAGTATTCCCTCGAAGAGGAAAGGGAGATGCAGCACAGTAGCGTAAGTATTTCCCTCAGTTTTTAAGAACCAAGGTATCAATCTAGTAGGAGACCACGCGCGAGTCCCTCGCACCTGCACAAACAAATAAGAACTTCGCAGCCAACGCGATAAGGGGTTGTCAATCCCTTTACGGTTACTTACGAAAGTGAGATCTGATAGAGATGATATTTTTAGTATTTTTGTTTATAAGAACAGAAAATAAAAGCGGTAAAAGTAAAGTAGATGTAGATTGATATGTTGACAATAGACCCGGGAGCCATAGTGTTCTCTAGTGGCTTCTCTCATGATAACGATATTCTACGGCGGGTAAACAAATTACTGTCGAGCAATTGATAGAAAAGCGAATAATTATGAGACTATCTAGGCATGATCATTGTATATAAGTATCACGTCCGAGACAAGTAGACCGAAACGATTCTGCATCTACTACTATTACTCCACACATCGACCGCTATCCAGCATGCATCTAGTGTATTGAGTTCATAAGAACAGAGTAACGCCTTAAGCAAGATGACATGATGTAGAGGGATAAACTCAAGCAATATGATATAAACCCCATCTTTTTATCCTCGATGGCAACAATACAATACGTGCCTTGTTGCCCCTACTTTCACTAAGAAAGGACACCGCAAGATTGAACCCAAAGCCAGGCACTTCTCCCATTGCAAGAACTATAGATCTAGTAGGCCAAACCAAACCAATAATTCAAAGAGACTTGCAAGGATATTATGAGCACACATAAAAAGTTCAGAGAAGAACCAAATATTTCTCATAGATAATCTTGATCATAAACTCATAATTCATTGGATCTCGACAAACACACTGCAAAAACAGATTACATCGAATAGATCTCCTCGAAGACCAAGGAGAACTTTGTATTGAGATCCAGAGAGAGAAGAAGCCATCTAGATACTAGTTATGGACCCGAAGGTCTGTGATAAACTACTCACAACTCATGGTGAGAGCGATGATGATGATGATGAAGAACTCCGTGATGGATCCCCCTCCGGTGGAGCTCTGGAACAGGCTCCAAGATGGGATCTCACGGGAACAAAAGGTTACGACGGTGGAATTAGGGTTTTCTCTCTATTGCTGATGGTTTCGGGGTACGTAGAATTATATAGGAGGAAGGAGGACACCGAGGGAGTCACGGGGGCCCCACGATTGTATCTCCCCTGACGTGGTTCTCAAGTTCTCAGTGCGTGATTTTCTCCAAAAATATCTCTTGCGAAGGTTTCATTCCGTTTGGACTCCGTTTGATATTCTTTTTCTGCAAAACCCTGAAACAGGCAAAAAAACAGCAATTTGGACTGGGCCTTTGGGTTAGTAGGTTAGTCACAAAAATGATATAAAAGTGTAAGATAAAGCCCATTAAACATCCAAGACTTCATAAATAATAGCATGGAACAATCAAAAATTATAGATACGTTGGAGACGTATCAAGCATCCTCAAGCTTAATTCCTGCTCGTCCTCGAGTAGGTAAATGATAAAGAAAGATTTTTTGATGTGGAATGCTAACCAACATAGTTTTTAAATGTAATTCTCTTAATTGTGGCATGAATGTTCGGATCTGAAAGATTCAAGATAAAAGTCTATATTGACATATAAAATAATAATACTTCAAGCATAGTAACAAAGCAATCATGTCTTCTCAAAATACTATGGCTAAAGAAAGTTATCCCTACAAAATCATATAGTCTGGCTATGCTCCCGCTTCATCACACAAAATATTCATATCATGCACAACCCCGATTTCAACCAAGCACTTGTTTTCATACTATATTCTTTCAAACCTTTCAACCTTCACGCAATACATGAGCGTGAGCCATGGACATAGCACTATGGGTGGAATAGAGGTGGTTGTGGAGAAGACAAAAAGGAGGGAGATAGTCTCACATCGACTAGGCGTATCAACGGGCTATGGAGATGCCCATCAATAGATATCAATGTGAGTGAGTAGGGATTGCCATGCAACGGATGCACTAGAGCTAAAAATGTATGAAAGCTCAACAAAAGAAACTAGTGGGTGTGCACCCAACTTGCTTGCTCATGAAGACCTAGGGCATTTGAGGAAGCCCATCATTGGAATATACAAGCCAAGTTCTATAACGAAAATTCCCACTAGCATATAAAGTGACTAAGCATGAGACTCTCTACAATGAAGAACATGGTGCTACTTTGAAGCACAAGTGTGGAAAAGAGATAGTAGCAATTGTCCCTTTTTTTCTTTTTCTTCTTTTTGGGCCTTTCTTTTTTTTCTTTTTTTTCTTTTTTTCTTTTTTTGCCGAGGGGCTTTATTGATTTAGCCTTTCCTCCCATGGGACAATGCTCTAATAATGATGATCATCACACTTTCATTACAACTCGATACTACAAGAAAGTATGACTCTATATGTATGCCTCCGGTGGTGTACCGGTATGTGCAATGAAACAAGAGTGACATGTATGAAAAATTATGCATGGTGGCTTTGCCACAAATACGATGTCAACTACATGATCATGCATGGCAATATGACAATATGATGCGTGTCATATGAATGGAACGGTGGAAAGTTGCATGGAAATATATCTCGGAATGGCTATGGAAATGCCATGGTAGGTAGGTATGGTGGCTGTTTTCAGGAATAATATGGTGGCTGTTTTGAGGAAGGATATATAGTGGGTTTATGGTACCGAAAAAAGTTGCGCGGTACAAGAGAGGCTAGCAATGGTGGAAGGGTGAGAGTGCGTATAATCCATGGACTCAACATTAGTCATAAGAACTCATATACTTATTGTAGAAATTTACGAGTCATCAAAACAAATCAATAAACGCATGCTCCTAGGGGGGAGGTTGGTAGGAGTTAACCATCGCGCCCCCGACCTCCACACAAAGGTTGGCACTTTACAAATACCTCATGCTCTAACTTCGTCACATAGCGGTTCACCATACGTGCATGCTACGGGAATCACTAACCTTAACACAAGTATTTCTCAATTTCATAATAACTCCACTAGCTTTACTCTAATATCACTATCCTCATATCTCAAAACAATTATCAAGCATCCAACATCTCATTCTATTCAATGCACTTGGTGTGAAATGTTTTACTACATTGACATTGGATGTATATCATGTGAAGACTAGTTTTTATAGCCTAAACAAATTACCACGCCATTTTAATAGACTCTCAAATAGATATATGTGAAGCATGAGAGTTCATCAATTTCTACAAACTATAACCATCACCGTGCTCTAAAAGATATAAGTGAAGCACTAGAGCAAAAACTATTCAACTCAAAAGATATAAGTGAAGCACATAGAGTGTTCTAGCAATTCCTAGGCCATATTTAACTCTCAAATAGGTGTGTCCAGCAAGGATGATTGTGACAAACTAACAAGCAAAGACTCAAATTATACAAGACGTTCCAAGCAAAACACATATCATGTGGTGAATAAAAATATAGCTCTAAGTATAGTTATCGATGGATGAAGACGAAAGAGGGGATGCCTTCCCGGGGCATCCCCAAGCTTAGGCTTTTGATTGTCCTTGAATTTTACTTGGGATGCCATGGGCATCCCCAAGCTTAGGCCTTTGCTACTCTTTGTTCCATAGTCCATCAAAGCAATACTCAAAACTTGACAACTTCACAACACAAAACTTAGACAAAAATTCTCGTGAGCTCCATTAGTATAAGAAAGCAAACCACTACTCAAAGGTACTGCAATGAATTCATTCTTTGTTTATACTAGCTGATACCCCACGCGTTGCTGCGGGAATTCATAGAAATATATGTGATCAATATTTGTGTAGTGAAGTAGAGTAATTCAAGTGATATGATTGATGCAAGACAAAATATGGATACTGTAATTAGATACAGTTTACATTTTTCATGACTAATTCATTGTTTAAATGTAAACATGATACCAGCCATGGGAGTTAGACCTGAATCCATTCTTTCTAAAAATCAGATCCAAAGTTGAATTGCTATTACGGTCGGTGCCTTTCGGGAAAAATTAGTTCAAAATGTGCAATTCCATTGCTCATACAATCATGAGTTAAAACTGGATAATATATTGTTGTGGTTTTCTCATAGTATTCTGAATATTTGCAATTTCACCATCATACTTGGGTCAGCCAAACAATATACGAATTTCCCAAACATGTTCCACGATTTTGGTGCCAATTTTTGTATGGGCCAAGCTAGATGCCATCCTCGGGTGAAGTCCAATGATGTTTGTTAATTAGGGGCTTAGGGTAGAAGCACTAATAAAAAAAGGAAAAATGTGGAGAGTTAGTTGCTAATTTGGTGAAACAAAATAGGAGAGGTTAGTATAATTAAGCACACGCACAACCCTTTTGTTTGATTCTTCCCCTTAACCAATCTGCATACTTACGTTGCATGCGGGCAGAATAATGTCAACAAAAAGCAGAATAGCATATGAAGACGCATTGATGTTGTGGTGGAGGAGCGAAAGGGGGATATCAATAGAGTTCATGCTGCCACACAGTAGATGGATACATGTATACACCAGGTCAGGGATCAGTGTTCTTTCATGGTATGGCCAGTGGTGGGCTGGTGGCCCTCCAACCATGGCGACCATCATTGCCGCATGCACTGCTGCGGAGCGGACGTGGGCGTGGTCCCTTGATGACGACGTACCCCCTCCTCTTGCCTCCCTTGTTCTGCTCTTGAGTGCCTTGATCTGTTCTTCGGTGCATCATAACCTCCTTCCCTAGAAAGAATGGCACGGCTCCAGCTATAGTGCAGTGACAGCAACAACTCAGATTTCTCTACAACAACGTTTTTTTATCGCGGGAGATTTCATTACCGGGCAGCTCATCTCAAACGCTGCAACCGCTATTACGGAGCAAGCAATAGCAGCCCCTAAGACATTTAGCGGGAAATCATTTTCATCAAAAAAACATGAGATCTTCTGTAAGAAAACAGGGGATCTTCAACAGGGAAAAGGCTTATTGGAACAAAGTTGACTACAACTGAAAAGCGATATAGTGGAAGAACTGGTGAGGAACTGAAGATTGACGTAGTGTAGTAAATGCTAGTGCTACTGAATCAGCAAACGGACAGTCGGACATAGATGGCTTGCATGTACCTACTGGGATTCGTCGCCTTGCAGCCTTCGGCTGGAACCTGGTCGCCGCCTCGCTTATCATTGTCTCCGGCTTGCCGCCTCATCACTGGTCGCCACCGCTGCCTCGCCCGTTGCTGCCTCCAGCTTGCATCGAAGTAGCGGCCGGCCCGCTGAGCAGCAGGAACCTGTAAATACGGGAGGGGGTGAAGGGTGCTCGCCCATAGCTGCCTCCACGAACCATGGGCACATGAGGCAGTGATGGGTGCAGGAGGACGTGTGGGAGGGGACGGGGGAGAAAATAGACGGGCAGCAAGAAAAATCTCTCACGTGGAATCCTCCCGACCTACTCCTCCGACACTTCTCTTGGTGAGGCCATACTGACCGGGGATTTGCAATATATAGCACCTGCATCGGTTACTCCTGGATCGATCCGTTTCCTTCCTTACTGGAAAATAATTACAAGAGGTTGAGGAATAATATAGCGTGTGAAAGAGTCCTTTCGGAATAATATGTATTTGGTGGAGAAGGTGAAAGGAAGAAGGAATTCAATAGGTCGAAGAGTAATTGCCGGGGAGAGGAATATCTTTCCATAGTATAAATAGGAAGAGGGGAATTAATAGGTTGAAGAGTAATAACCGTGGAGAAGATTAGAGGCGCTGCCGTGAAGAATATGGGGAGTCGATGGACACTGAGCTGAAACAGATGTTTCATGAGAGAAAAAATGGCGTGAGGAGAGTGCTAGTCGTAACTGAACTGATGACATGTCATGCATGCAGAGGTTTCGTAACTGAACTGATGACATGTCATGCATGCTGAGGTGGACTATCCGCATGTTGAGAGAAAGACTTGTAGTGGGGAGCAACTTCTTAAGAATGTAAGATTGGTGTTAAACCTACTGTATTCCAACTTCTCTATGGTTCATACCTCCAAATATTACTCATAGATGCATTGAAATAAGCAAACAACACACACAAAACAGAATCTGTCAAAAACAGAACAGTCTGTAGTAATCTGCAGGTTTAGCATACTTCTGTAACTCCAAAGACTTCAAACTAAATTGGTAAATGTGAGGAATTTGTCTATTAATCATCTGCAAAAAGAATCAACTAAATAGCACGCTCCAGTAAAATCTGACGACCATTCTAGTGAGCGCTAACGATTCTGTTTTTCGCAGCAAGATCACATAAACTTCACACAAGTCTTCCCAAAGGTTCTACTTGGCACAAACACTAACAAAACATGAAACCACATCTAAACAGAGGCTAGATGCAATATTTATTCCCTAACAGCAGCAAAAACAAAAAATAAAATTGGGTTGCCTCCCAACAAGTTCTTTCTTTATAGCCATTAAGATAGGCTTGAGAATTCAATGATGCTCACACGAAAGATAAGAATTGAAGCACAAAGAGAGCATCATAAAACATGTGACAAACACATCTAAGTCTAACATACTTCCTATGCATAGGCATTTTATAGGAAAACAAATTACCAAGACAAGCAAGATCTAGCATATGCAAGGAAGAAGAAAGAAACAAGATCAATCTCAACATGAAGAGAGGTAATTTTCTAACATGAACATTTCTATGACCATATTTTCCTCTCTCATAATAATTACATGTAGGATCATAATCAAATTCAAAAATATAGCTATCACATAAAATATTCTCTTCATGATCCACATGCATGCAAAGTTGACACTCATTCAAAATAGTGGGACTAACATAGAACAAAGTCATTGCTTCTCCAAACCCACTTTTATCAAAAGTTTCATAAGATTGAACATTCTCCAAGTATGTGGGATCTAAAGTTGACAATATTCCAAACCCACTTTCAATATTAATGCAAATATTATCATCAATCTCATATTCATGATGGGGTTTAAATAAATTTTCAAGATCGTAAGAATCATCACCCCAATCATGATCATTGCAACAAGTAGTGGGCATAGCAAAATAAGCATCCCCAAGCTTAGGGTTTTGCATATTATTAGCAAAATTGTCATCAATAGAATTTATAGTAACATCATTGCAATCATGCTTTTTGTTTAAAGAGCTAACATGAATCACTTTTTCTTTTAACAATTCCTCACAATTTTCGGATTCATAAATTTCAAGCAAAACCCCATGAAGATAATCTAGTGCACGCAGCTCACTAGCAATTGGTTCAACATAATTGGATCTCTTAAAGAGATTAGCAAGTGGATGAGGATTCATACTTTAGCAAGCGAAGATGCAAGCTAAATGAGGGCACATAGCAACACAAGCAAACAAGAGACACGCGAACAGTAAACACACGGCAGAAGAAAGGTAAATAAAACGGCAAGGGTGAAGTGGGGGAGAGGAAAATGAGAGGCAAAAAATGTAATGCGAAGGATAAGGGTTTTTGATAGGTACTTGGTATATGACTTTTGCATAAGACTCCCCAGCAACGGCGCCAGAAATTCTTCTTGCTACTTCTCGAGCTTGCGTTGTATTCCCTCGAAGAGGAAAGGGAGATGCAGCACAGTAGCTTAAGTATTTCCCTAAGTTTTTTGAGAACCAAGGTATCAATCCAGTAGGAGACCACGCGCGAGTCCCTCGTACCTGCACAAACAAATAAGAACTTCGCAGCCAACGCGATAAGGGGTTGTCAATCCCTTTACAGTTACTTACGAAAATGAGATCTGATAGAGATGATAGTTTATATTTTTGGTATTTTTGTTTATAAGAATAGAAAATAAAAGTGGTAAAAGTAAAGTAGATGTAGATTGATATGTTGAGAATAGACCCGAGGGCCGTAGTGTTCTCTAGTGGCTTCTCTCATGATAGCGATATTTTACGATGGGTAAACAAATTACTGTCGAGCAATTGATAGAAAAGCGAATAATTATGAGACTATCTAGGCATGATCATCGTATATAAGCTTTACGTCCAAGACAAGTAGACCGAAACGATTCTGCATCTACTATTATTACTCCACACATCGACCGCTATCCAGCATGCATCTAGTGTATTAAGTTCATACGAACAGAGTAACGCCTTAAGCAAGATGAAATGATGTAGAGGGATAAACTCAAGCAATATGATATAAACCCCATCTTTTTATCCTCGATGGCAACAATACAATATGTGCCTTGCCGCCCCTACTGTCACTGGGAAAGGACACCGCAAGATTGAACCCAAAGACAAGCACTTCTCCCATTGCAAGAACTATAGATCTAGTAGGACAAACCAAACCAATAATTCGAAGAGACTTGCCAGGATATTATGAGCACACATAAAAAGTTCAGAGAAGAACCAAATATTTCTCATAGATAATCTTGATCATAAACTCACAATTCATCGGATCTCGACAAACACACCGCAAAAAGAGATTACATCGAATAGATCTCCTTGAAGACCGAGGAGAACTTTGTATTGAGAACCAGAGAGAGAAAAGAAGCCATCTAGATACTAGCTATGGACCCAAAGGTCTTTGGTAAACTACTCACAACTCATGGTGAGGGCGATGATGATGATGATGATGAAGAAGAAGAACTCCGTGATGGATCCCCCTCCGGTGGAGCTCCAGAACAGGCTCCAAGATGGGATCTCACGGGAACAGAAGGTTACAGCGGTGGAATTAGGGTTTTCTCTCTGTTGCTGATGGTTTCAGGGTACGTAGACTTATATAGGAGGAAGGAGGACACCGAGGGAGTCACGGGGGCCCCACGAGGCAGGGGGCGTGCCCTGGGAAGAGGGGCGCCCCCCCCCCATCCTCATGGGCAGCCCGTATCTCCCCTGACGTGGTTCTCAAGTTCTCCGTGCGTGATTTTCTCCAAAAATATCTCTTGCGAAGGTTTCATTCCCTTTGGACTCCGTTTGATATTCTTTTTCTGCAAAACCATGAAACAGGCAAAAAACAGCAATCTGGACTGGGCCTTTGGGTTAGTAGGTTAGTCCCAAAAATGATATAAAAGTGTTAGATAAAGCCCATTAAACATCCAAGACTTCATAAATAATAGCATGGAACAATAAAAAATTATAGATACGTTGGAGACGTATTAAGGACCCGCCTTGCAATGCCGAAGACAGTAGCGTGCCGGACTCATCGTCATTGAAGACTGGTTCAGGGGCTACTGAGGGAGTCCTGGATTAAGGGGTCCTCGGGTGGCCGGATTACTCTTTATGGGCCAGATTGGTGGGCCGTGAAGATTATCGCTCAAGACTATCCCCCGTATCCGGGTAGGACTCCCATATGTGTAAAATAGCAAGTTTAGAGTCCGGGTGTAATTTTTCCTTCCTCCGCAATATGATCATGTACAACCCTAGGTCCCTCCGGTGCATATATAAACCGGAGGTTTTAGTCCGTAGCGATAGAATCACAATTACATAGGCTAGACTTCTAGGGTTTAGTCATTACGATCTCGAGGTAGATCAACTCTTGTAACCCCATATTCATCAAGATCAATCGAGCAGGAAGTAGGGTATTACCTCGTTCGAGAGGGCCCGAACCTGGGCAAACATCGTGTCCCCAGTCTCCTGTTACCATCGATCCTCAGACGTACAGTTCGGGACCCCCTACCCGAGATCCACCGGTTTTGACACCGACAATGGGTTGGATGAGATTTATCATGTAATCGAGTTAGTTTTGTTAGGGTTTGATACCTAGTATCCACTATGTTCTGAGATTGATGTTGCTATGACTTTGATATGCTTAATGCTTGTCACTAGGGCCCGTGTGCCATGATTTCATATTTGAACCTATTATGTTTTCATGAATATATATATATGTGTTCTTGATCCTATCTTGCAAGTTGTAGACACCTACTATGTGTTACGATCCGCAAGTTGTAGACACCTACTATGTGTTATGATCCGCATACCCCAAGGTGACAATAATTGGGATTCTTTCCGGTGATTGTCGTAGTTTGAGGAGTTCATGTATTCACTAAGTGCTAATGCTTTGGTCCGGTACTCTATTAAAAGGAGGCCTTAATATCCATTAGTTTCCATTAGGACCCCACTGCCACGGGAGGGTAGGACAAAAGATGCCATGCAAGTTCTTTTCCATAAGCACGTATGACTATATATGAAATACATGCCTACATTACATTGATGAATTGGAGCTAGTTTTGTGTCACCCTAGGTTATTACTACTACACGATGAATATTATCCGACACCTATCATTGTCAATCCATTGCCTACGAGTTCATTTCATATTGATACCTGCTTCAGTACTTTCATTACTGTTGTTGTTACCATCACTACAAAACTCCTACTTTTACTTTTGCCACCGTTACCATTACTTCCATACTACTTTGCTACTAAATACTTTGCTGCAGATATTAAGTTTCTAGGTGTGGTTGAATTGACAACTCAACTGCTAATACTTGAGAATATTCTTTGCCTCTCCTTGTGTCGAATCAATAAATTTGCGTTGAATATTATACCCTCGAAAACTATTGTGATCCCCTATACTTGTGGGTTATCAGCCATCTTTTAACCTTTTCTTTAAACAACTTGGAATTCTCATAGGCTTTGGTTCTCCATTCATCAAGGGAGCTTATGTCAAATAACCTCTTCTCACCGGCAAGTTTGAAATCATAGTTGAGCTCTTTGATAGCCCAATAAGCCTTATGTTCTAATTCAAGACGTAAGTGACATGCTTTCCAATAAACCATTTTGTATGGAGACATACCCATAGGGTTTTTATAAGCAGTTCTATAGGCCCATAATGCATCATCAAGTTTCTTAGAGCAGTTCTTTCTAGATCTATTAACAGTCTTTTGCAAAATCAATTTAATCTCTCTATTGCTCAATTCTACTTGACCACTAGACTGAGGATGATAAGTAGATGCAATTATATGGCTGACATCATATTTAGCAAGCATTTTACGGAAAGCTCCATGAATAAAATGTGAACCACCATCAGTCATCATATATCTAGGGACTCCAAACCTCAGAAAAATTACCTCTTTAAGCATCTTAATAGAAGTGTTATGATCAACACTACTAGTTGGAATAGCTTCTATCCACTTAGTAACGTAATCAACAGCAACCAAAATATGTGTATACCCATTAGAAGAAGGAAAAGGTCTCATATAATCAAAGCCCCAAACATCAAATGGTTTAATGACAAGTGAATAATTCACAGGCATTTCTTGACGTCTACTAATATTACCAGTTCTTCGGCATTCATCACAAGATAAGACAAACTTACGAGCATCCTTGAAGAGAGTAGGCCAATAAAAAACAGATTGTAATACCTTGTGTGCAGTTCTATCTCCAGCATGGTATCCTCTGTAGGCCTCAGAGTGACACTTGCGAAGGATCTATTCATGTTCATGCTCAGGTACACAATGTCTAATAACACCATCTACTCCTTCTTTATATGTGGGTCATCCCAAAAGTAATGTCTTAAATCATAGAAAAACTTTTTCTTTTGCTGGTATGTGAAACTAGGTGGTATAAATTTAGCAACAATGTAATTAGCATAATCAGCATACCAAGGAGCATTACGAGAACCATTTATGGGATCTAATTGTGCATCAAGGAAGCTGCCATCAATAGACAGTTGGTCATCAAGAACATTTTCTAACCTAGACAAGTTGTATGCAATGGGGTTCTCAGCTCCCTTTCTATCAATAATATGCAAGTCAAATTCTTGTAACAAGAGAACCCATCTAATAAGTCTAGGTTTAGCATCTTTCTTTTCCATAAGATACTTAATAGCAGCATGATCAGTGTGAACAATTACTTTGGAATCAACAATATAAGATTTGAACTTATCACAAGCAAAAACAATTACTAAGAATTATTTTTCAGTAGCAGCATAATTTCTCTGGGCACTGTCTAGAGTTTTACTAGCATAATGAATGCCATTCAATTTCTTATCAACTCTTTGCCCTAGAACAGCACCACTAGCATAATCACTAGCATCACACATGATTTCAAAGGGTAAGTTCCAATCAGGTGGTTGAACAATATGTGCAAAAATCAAGGCTTTCTTAAGTATTTCAAATGCTTATACACAATCATCATCGAAAACAAAAGGAACATCTTTTTGCAAGAGATTAGTGAGAGGCCAAGAAATTTTAGAGAAGTCTTTAATAAGCCTCCTATAGAAACCAACATGACCAAGGAAACTTCTTATACCTATGATATCTTTAGGGCACAACATCTTTTCAATAGCATCTACTTTAGCTTTATAAACTTCAACACCTCTTTCGGAAATTTTATGCCCCAAGATAATACCTTCATTAACCATAAAATGTCACTTCTCCCAATTCAAGACAAGATTAGTTTCTTCACATCTCTGCAAAAGTTTATCGAGGTTGCTCAAGCAATCATGAAAATAAGTTCCGTAAACGGAGAAATCATCCATGAAAACCTCAACAATCTTTTCATAGAAGTCAGAGAATATAGCAGTCATACATCTTTGAAAGGTAGCAGGTGCATTGCATAAACCAAAAGGCATACGTCTATAAGCGAAAGTACCGAAAGGGCAAGTAAAAGTGGTTTTTTCTTGATCCTCTTTTGACAAAGGTATTTGAAAAAACCAGAATAACCATCTAGAAAGCAAAAATGTGTATGTTTGGACAGTCTTTTTAGCATTTGGTCAATAAAGGGTAGAGGGTAATGATCTTTTATAGTAGCTTTGTTTAATTTGTGAAAATCAATTACCATTCTATAACCTGTAATAATTCTTTGAGGGGTCAATTCATTCTTATCATTAGGAACAACAGTAATACCTCCCTTCTTAGGGACGCAATGAATGGGACTTACCCATCTACTATCAGCAATAGGATAAATTATACCTGCCTCCAAAAGCTTTAGTATTTTATTTCTTACCACTTCTTTCATTTTAGGATTTAACCGTCGTTTATGATCAACAACTGGTTTAGCATTAGGCGTCATATTAATTTTGTGCTGACATAGAGTGGGACTAATGCCCTTAAGATCATCAAGAGTATATCCAATAGCGACACGGTGCTTCTTTAGAGTTTTCAATAATTACTTTTCTTCATGCTCTGAAAGGTTAGCACCAATAATAACATGATATATCTTCTTCTCATCAAGATAAGCATATTTCAAGGTATCAGGTAATTGCTTAAGCTCAAACACATGATCACCCTTGGGTGGAGGAGGATCCCCAAGGATTTCAACAGGCAAATTGTGTTTCAAAATAGGCCCTTGATTAAAGAATATTTCATCTAATTCCCTCTGTTCATTCATAAACATATCATTTTCATGGTCTAGCAAATATTGTTCTAAAGGATCGGTAGGAGGCACGACAATAGAAGCAAGACCAATAATTTCATCCTTACTAGGCAATTCTTTATCATCGGGTTGTCTACGAAATTTAGAGAAATTAAAATTGTGAGACACACACCCAAAACCGACAGTAACAATACCTTTCTTGTAGTCTATCTTAGCATTAACAGTGTTCAAGAAAGGTCTACCAAATATAATGGGACAAAAGTCATCTTGCGGAGAACCAAGAATAAGAAAATCAGTAGGGTGTTTTATTTTCCCACACAAGACTTCAACATCTCTAACAATCCCAATTGGTGATATAGTATCTCTATTGGCAAGCTTAATAGTAACATCAATTTCTTCTATCTCAGCAGGTGCAATATCATTCATAATTTCTTGATATAAAGTAAAAGGAATTGCACTCACACTAGCACCCACGTCACATAAGCCATGATAACAATGATCTTCTATTTTAACAGAAACAACAGGCATGCTAACAACAGGTCTATGTTTAATTGTTTATCCCTAATATCGGGTTTAGCAATTCTAGCATCTTCATCGTAGAAATCAATAACATGCCCATCAATATTATCAGCCAAGAGATCTTTAACCATAGCAATACTAGGTTCAACTCTAATTTGCTCAGGGGGTGTAGGTGTTCTAGTATTACTCTTACGAACCACAGCTGAAGCTTTAACATGATCCTATATTCTAACAGGAAAGGGTGGTTTCTCAATATAAGTTGTAGGAACAATAGGATCAATGTTATAACTAATGGTCTCTTCTTCAACTTTAATAGGTTCTACTACTTTCACTTAAATGGGAGGATGATATTTAAACCACTTCTCCTTAGGGATATCAATATGAGTAGCAAAGGATTCACAGAAAGAAGCTACTATCTCATAGTCAAGTCCATACTTAGTGCTAAATTCACGAAAAGCATCGGTATCTATAAAAGATTTAACACAATCAAACTTAATGCTTATACCTGACTCATTACCTTTGTCGAGTTCCCAATATTCGGAGTTGCGTTTAATTCTTTCCAATAAATCCCATTTGAATTCAATAGTCTTCTTCATAAAAGAACCAGTACAAGAAGTATCGAGCATGGATCGATCATTATGAGAAAGCCGAGCATAAAAAATTTGAATAATAATTTCTCTTGGGAGCTCATGATTGGGCATTAATATAACATTGACTTAAGCCTCCCCGAGCTTGAGCGATACTTTCTCCTTCACGAGGCCAAAAATTATATATATAATTCTGATCACGATGAACTAGATGCATAGGACAAAACTTATGATGAAATTCCAATTTCCATCGATTGTAGTTCCAAGTCCCAATATCATCGCATAGCCTATACCATGTAAATGCCTTTCCTTTCAAAGATAAAGGGAAGACCTTCTTCTTAACATCATCCTTGGGCAAACCTGCAAGCTTAAATATAATCCACAAACTTCATCCACATAGATTAGATGCATATCATGATGTAATGTTCCATCTCCTACATAAGGATTAGCTAGCAGTTTCTCTATCATACCCGAAGGAATTTCATAATAAATATTTTTAGTAGGTGCAGTAGGTTGAGGGTCAACTCTTTGTTCTTCCGGTCGGGGTGAAGATACCCCGAACAAGCCCCTCAAAGAATTATTTTCCATAGTGACAAGTGACAGTAAATTTCGGCATGTAATATTAATTTTTCCTTAACAATACACGCACCAAAGGTGCTTCACTCCCCGGCAACAACACCAGAAAAAAGTATTGATGACCCACAAGTATAGGGGATCTATCGTAGTCCTTTCGATAAGTAAGAGTGTCAAACCCAACGAGGAGCAGAAAGAAATGACAAGCGGTTTTCAGCAAGGTATTCTCTTCAAGCACTGAAATTATCAGTAATAGATAGTTGTGTGATAAGGTAATTCATAACGGGTAACAAGTAACAAAAGTAACTAAGGTGCAGCAAGGTGGCCCAATCCATTTTATATCAAAGGACAAGCCTAGACAGACTCTTATATAAAGAAAAGCGCTCTCGAGGACACATGGGAATTGTTGTCAAGTTAGTTTTCATCATGCTTATACGATTCACGTTCATTACTTTGATAATTTGATATCTGGGTGGACCGGTGCTTGGGTGTTGCCCTTCCTTGGACAAGCCTCCCACTTATGATTAACCCCTCTCGCAAGCATCCGCAAATAGAAAAGAAGAATTAAGATAAATCTAACCATAGCATGAAACATATGGATCCAAATCAGCCCCTTACGAAGCAACGCATAAACTAGGGTTTAAGCTTCTAGCAACCCATCATCTACTTATTACTTCCCAATGCCTTCCCCTAAGCGTGAACAATGGTGAAGTGTCATGTACTCGACGTTCACATAACACCACTAGAGGAAAGACAACATACATCTCATCAAAATATTGAACGAATACCAAATTCACATGATTACTTATAACAAGACTTATCACATGTCCTCAGGAACAAACGTAACTACTCACAAAGCACATTCATGATCATAATCAGAGGATTAATGAATAGCATTAATGATCTGAACATATGCTCTTCCACCGAATAAACCAACTAGCATCAACTACAAGGAGTAATCAACACTACTAGCAACCCACAGGTACCAATATGAGGTTTTGAGACAAAGATCGGATACAAGAGATGAACTAGGGTTTGAGAGGAGATGGTGCTGGTGAAGATGTTGATGGAGATTGACCCCCTACCGATGAGAGGATCATTGGTGATGACAATTGCTTTGATATCCCCCTCTGGGAGGGAAGTTTCCTTGGCAGAACAGCTTCGCCGGAGCTCTAGATTGGTTCTGCTCAAGTTCCGCCTCGAGACGGCGGCGCTTCGTACCGAAAGTTTCCTCCTTTTTTCAGGTAAAAGCCCTTAACATAGCCAAAGATGGGCACCGGGGGCCTACCAGGATGGCAGCAAGGCAGGGGGCGCGCCTAGGGGGTAGGGCGCCCCCACCCTTGTGGCTATGCCTGATGGGTCCCCTCAGGTGCTTTCTTCACCCATAATTTTTATATATTCCAAAATAATTCTCCATGAAGTTTCGGACTTTTGGAGTTGTGCAGAATAGGTCTCTCATATTTGCTCCTTCGCGGTCCAGAATTCTAGCTGCCAGCACTCTCCCTCTTTGTGTAAACCTTGTAAAAAATAAGAGAGAAAAGGCATAAGTATTGTGCCATAATGTATAATAACAGCCCATAATGCAACAAATATCAATATAAAAGTATGATGCAAAATGGACGTATCAGTCACCACTTGAGCTATGTACACAAGGCACATCCATGTTCCATTTTGTAGACGGTGCTAGTACACTCCGGAGCAACTTATCCAAAATCTGGAACCCTAGGTGACAAAAAGGTGTACATGTTTAGTCTATTGTCAATGTTGTATAAGGCCTATGATAGAAAGCACAACTATCATTGTCCTAGCAGCCTAGTTGACGACACGAGGTACTAATTATGTCATGTTTGCACATATTATTAAGTACAATTCTAAAGTACTATATGAATAAGCTGCTCGTGAGATATTTAGAACTAGCTAGCACTGGAGAGGCATATATCATTTCTCATATAGCATGATAAACCTTCCCCTCCAGTAATTGCACTTTGATTCGATGCTAATCACAATACACACATCACAATAAAAGGTCCAAAAGAGCAATGTATTAATTGGAAGTTAATTTTTTCTCCAACTCATATGTTGGCACGCTTCTGTGCAGCTAACTGCTTTTGGGAATAGAACACCAACCTCATCTCAAGGGTATGACTGACACATTCTAAGTCATTCACAAGGGGCCCTCGTTGATAGCATTGGACCTCTTGTCAAACATTTTATGTGCCCGATCTGCTGTTTTCGCATCCTCCGCTGCCCCCTCGCCACCTGCCTCTCCACCAATGTTCTTTTCTTTACGGGGAACATCGTGGTTCAACTTTAGCGGATCCTGGTGCTCACCTCGTGGCACGAGACTGTAGAAACTGACAAGTGAAATCAAAGGGTAGAAGTTACCACACTTGTACACCTTCCTTGCCCGATCCGAGTGTAGCTCGATTGTGAAGAGGCCATCAATCGTGCTCACGAAGATGGCATTTGCTGCCTCGGCATAGTCCAACATAGCAACATCCACTTCATTGTCTGACGACAGAGCACCAATCAGAAGTAATTTGCTCAGGTGGGTTTCTCTTATCTGTACCCATCGAGCATCACTGCCGTTGCTCGCTTCCCTTGACCAGAGATGGAGTCTCAAGTTCAAGACCAACAATTCCCAGCCCACCGTCCTCGTGATAATGAGGGTAACTGATCGTTGCTACTTCTTGAGATTGCGTTGGTTTTTCCCTTAAAGAGGAAAGGGTGATGCAGCAAAGTAGAGATAAGTATTTCTCTCAGTTAAGAACCAAGGTATCAATCAAGTAGGAGGAACACACAAGTCTCCAATGATTGCACCTACACAAACAAACAAATACTTGCACCTAACGCGAAAACGGGGTTGTCAATCCCTTCACGGTCACTTGCAAGGATGAGATCTAATAGCGATAAGTATAAAAGATAAGTAAAAGTGAAAAAATAAAGTAAACGTAAATAAACTGCAGTAAGGTATTTTTGTGTTTTTTATTTTCTAGATCTGGAAATAATATGATAAAAATAGAATCGGGGCCATAGTTTTCACTAGAGGCTTCTCTCTTGAAAGAACGCATATGGTGGGTATTTTTTTTACTGTTGAGCAATTGATAGAAAAGCACAAAGTTATGATGATATCCAAGGCAATGATCATGAATATAGGCATCACGTCTGTTAGCATCGACCGCTATCTTGCATCTACTACTATTACTCCACACATCGATCGCTATCCAACATGCATCTAGTGTATTAAGTTAACAAGGATGGAGTAATGCCTTAAGCAATATGACATGATGTGGATGGATAGATCCAATCAACATGAATAAACCCCCGCCTTTTTATCCTTAGTGGCAACAATACAAATACATGTCATGTCCCCTTCTGTCACTGGGTATGAGCACTGCAAGATTGAACCCACTACAAAGCACCTATCCCATTGCAAGAAAAATCAATCTAGTTGGCCAAACCAAATCAATAGATCGGAGAAAAATACAAAGCTATCTTAATCACGCATAAAAGAGTTCAGAGAAGACTCAAATAATATTCATAGATAATCTGATCATAAATCCACAATTCATCGGATCTCAACAAACGCACCACAAAAGAAAATTACATCGAATAGATCTCCAAGAACATCGACGAGAACATTGTGTTGAAGATCAAAGAGAGAGAAGAAGCCATCTAGCTACTAGCTATGGACCCATAGGTCGGTGGTAAACTACTCACACATCATCAGAAGGGCGACAAGGTTGATGTAGAAGCCCTCCGTGATCGAATCCCCCTCCGGTGGAGTGTCAGAAAAGGCCCCAAGATGGGATCTCACGAGAACAGAAGCTTGCGGCGGCGGAAAAGTACGTTTGGTGTGCCCTCTGGTCTACATGGAATATTTGGGCATTTATAGAACAAAGATTAGGGTTGGAAGTGCCATGATGGGCCCACAAGCTCGGGGGCGCGCCCTGTGAGCTTGTGGCCCATCTGGCCTCCTCCCAAAGCTTCCAGGGTGTCTTGTGGTCCAAGAAAAAGTGTCAATAAGTTTCATTCCGTTTGGACTCCGTTTGGTATTGATTTTCTGTAAAAGACAAAACAAGGGGAAAACAACAATTGGCACTTGGCACTGGGTTAATAGGTTAGTCCCAAAAATGATAAAAATAGCATCATAATGCATATAAAACATCCAAGATGAATAATATGATAGCATGGAACAATAAAAAAATATAGCGTATCAACCATTTGTCGTCAAAGCCACTAGCAAAGTTCAGTGGGTTGATGAGAGCCAGGTCGCCTTGTTCCAAGTCGTACTCGAGGATCATATCTTCATTGGACAGTAAATACAGCAGAGACGTCCCGAACAGGGATGCTGGAATAATGGTTGAAGTGCAGCATCTCGAGGGTGTGGACCGGGGACTGCTCGCACCACGCGCCAGTCTCTGACGAGTACGTGCATGCCCACATGGCCATCCCCTCTTCATGGGTGACTAATTTCGGAATACGACTGGGTTGGGGAAGGTGACGACCACACGGAAGGGACACCCTTGGCAGTCGCCGTGGTCGAATTGCGACGGCGCTGCCATGGTGGTCCATGGGCATGGGTTTGTGTCTGGGTGTAGGGGTGCGGGCTCAAGCATGGGGACACCGACTAGCTCAATTTAGTCCGAATTTCCTCCGTTTGGGTTGACTGGACAAAATAATTGGCCCAACGAGAGACCATTTGGAGAAATTGTCCATCTGATGTCGGTCCGTTGTCTGTCTCGATGCAAGCTTGGCACAAATATGGGTCAGAAATGTGTCTGGAACGGACAGAGGCTGGCACTCTCCTCGTCCGTTGGTGCCCGCTCGTGTCCGTCCCTAGCTCACACATAAGCAACTCCATCCAATACGCGCGCGCGCGCATACACACACACACGAGAGTCGCTTTGCGAGATCGACGGAGTCCAGCTTGGGTCGGATGCCCACCGGCGTGCCTCGTCCGAGAATGGCTCCTCCGATAATCCCCGCCACCTATTGCGATGTCCAGTCCACCGTTGCTCGCCCCAACACACAGGGGCTCTCATCGCCATGGCTTGGTTAGGATGCTATTTAGAGCTTCATGTAAAATTATCACCAAGGTAACATATCATAGTTTAATATTGAAATTACATGACCCCTTTATAAAAGTCAACAAATAAAGCCTTCATGTCAAATTTGACGAGCCCCTAAAAATGATGATATAATTCAGCAGTAAAACCATCATGGCCATGAGATTTATTATGGGCCATTTTAGAAACAACTTTGTTAATTTCTTTCAAAGAAAACACTGCAGTCAATTTCTCTACAATCCATTTAGGAATAGTTTTTTTATTTCCAACACAGAGATAAATATTGGAAACCTCGGTTTTTTTTTTTAATTCTCTTTGAAATGCAGGAATTGCTGCATTTCTCTAGAGAGAACAACGTAAAAATTGCAAAATCGCCCCTTTTGATATTTAGATGCTTCAGATAATAAATTACAATAACAAGAACTTAAAAAGAGGCGAGGCTTGTGGGGAACACGTAAAAGTTTATGTTTAATGTCCAAGATCAAGATCGTGTTATAATATTTTTTTCAGAAATTAATATGATCTCTACAATTCCATCTATTTGATGTCTATATATACAAGGAAAAGTTATGCAAGTTGAAATGTTTTTAAGTTTCTTTTCTCCACAAGGAAAACAATCTCGATCGTTTCACCCTCTGAGTCTGAACCTGGTTGTGGTTGAGCCCAACCACTCCCAATTTCCTCTATCCAGATCCACACCAAACAAGACCCAGCGAGCAGCGCACCATGGCAGCACCGCCACCGCCGCCCCTCCGCACCTCGCCGCCCCTCCGCACCTCGCCGCCGGCGCTCCCGTACGATCTCGTCGAGGAGATCCTCCTCCGCCTCCCACCCGATGAGCCAGCCTGCCTCCTCCGCATCTCCTTCGCCTGCAAGGCCTGGGGCCGCGCCGTCTCCCAGCCCGACTTCCGCGGCCGCTTCATCAAGGAGCATCAGCATCGGCCACTGCCCTTGATCGGCTTCCTCCACAACTCGGAGTACGAGCGCGTCCCCCGCTTCATCTCCACCACCGCCTCGCCCTTCTCCCTCCCCGCCCCGGACCGCGCCTCCTGGCTCGCCCTCGACTGCCGCCACGCCCGCGCCCTCTTCGTCTCCGACCCCGAGGGATCTGGTCCTCAGCAACTCCTTGTGTGGGATCTAAACACGGGCATCCGGCGGCGCATACCAGTGCCCCCGATGCACAGCAGCTACTATTACCGGACCGCGGCCGTGCTCTGCCAAGCGGACGGGTGCGACCACCGCTACTGCAACGGGGGTCCCTTCCGCGTGGTCTTCGTCTTCACCGTGTTCCAAATGCAGCTCCCGTGCTCCGCTCTCGCGTCGGTGTGCGTCTACTCGTCAGAGACTGGCACGTGGTCCGGTGTACCGGAGAATATTACTCACCAATTTGACGCGTTGACGTTCAAATGTCATTCCAGCCTGCTCCTTGGGAGGTCTCTGCTCTACTTCTTGTCCGACCATGGGTTCATCCTAGAGTATGACTTGGCCAGCAACGTCCTGACTGGGATCGACACGCCGTACAGGCACACTGACCCTGAGCCGACATTTAACCTCATGGTGGCGGAGGATGGTGGAATAGGAGTTTGCGAAATCCACGATTTGTGGCTCAGATTGTGGTCAAGGGAGGAGAGTGATGCACGATGGGTAAATAGCCGGGTCATCGACCTGGAAAATTTGCTCCCACCTGCTGCTCTCGTGGATGCAGAGGCTGAAATGATGGTATTGGGATTTGCCGAGGGAGTGAATGTCATTTTCTTTAACACGGTGGCTGGCCTCTTCACAATCGAGCTACGGTCGAAGCGGGTGAAGAAGGTGTGTGATAATCATGGCTTCTGTAATTTGATTCCAGTTGTCAGCTTCTACACTGCTGTGGACCGTATCGAGTACCAGGACCTGCTGCCGTCGATCCCTAGTGAGGATGTAGGTGATGAGGAGGGGGGAGAGGAGGAGAAAACAGTAGATGAGGCACAGCAGCTGCTTGACAAGGGGTCCAATACTATCAAGGAGGGTGGCTTTGTCGACGCCGTTGAACGTGTCAGCCATGACCTCAATGCCAGGTGAGAGCTCTACTACTAAAAGCCTCCCATGTTCTGAGCTACGCAATGCTGAAACATGTGTATGGATTTGATTGTGGGGAAAATACTTACCATTAGTTCGGCACTCTTTAGGATCAGCTGTTGGTTGTTTCCATGTGCCCTTAGTTACTTTGGGACTTTGAGTCTTTTAGTTTGGAAGATGAGTTTACGACGGTTTTAGATATTCTGCGACAAGGTGGTTGCCAAGCAATGTTTTTCATTCTTTTGTTCGGCAGCGACCTTAACTGCGTTTGAGTGATTCCACGGGTCGAATTAGCCTTAGTGTTTTGATGGCAGTACTTGAGAGTTAGGACCTGACATCTTTTGTTATGATTTATGCATTGCCATGAATATCAAATCTGCATATATTGGAGGGATATGTATCATCCTATTTGAGAAGAGTTCTGTACCTCTGCTCCTGACTTGTCTCTTGTTATAAACATCAGTGAACAGAGCTAGGTGAATGATTCTTTGGATGATGTTTCCAGGAGTGCATCAAATGAAGAATCGGTGAAGGGCACAGCCAGCGAAGATGATGCTAAGGACTCAAAGACCTCTGGTAGCAATGGTGAGGATGCTGCTCCATCTTCGGAGAAAGGCGATTCTTAAGAAGGTACTGTATTATCATTGTCCCTTTTTTGGACCAGCAATGCTGCCAGGACTGCACAACTGCGTGGTGAAATACTTCATTTTCTTTGAAGTTTGCATTGCTCTCCCAAGATTTCGCATGAAATTTAACTTCTATGGAATAGTTTCACAAGTAACTTTTGGGATCAACAGGACCCACAATTTTAAAGAGGCACTGCCACTGCCCCCAATTAGTCATATACTCCCACAGAAAAAAGCCATGTGATCCTGCATATGCAAACTACTAGTAGTCTTGCTTGGGACTTGGAAGGAGGAACTGTTTGCTATTTCTACTTATATCTTGAATTCTCGTCGACATTCCATAGAAGACCGTTTAATCAATGCAGTTTTGCTAATAGATGGTAGATGATGTTTCTGAAAGCAGAAAATGCTTTCATTTCTCAAAAAAACTTGTGCCATGGGTTGACCGTATCTTGAACTTGTGTCTGGTGCAACATGTCAGCCATTTGCCTTCTAAATTTATATACATATGTTTTATTACCTTTCTTACTTATACACTTGGAATAGCAATGCCAGTTTGAACATCTACGCATCTATCTAAATAGTGTACTTGCAGAAGGTAGATTTACTACATAAGATCTCCTCTTTTAAATCATGTCTTACATAAGTTATGCAATAATGTGATTAGTTGGTGTTAAACGAACCAATCTATTATCATCATCATGCTATAATGATTAAGTTGGACCACTTAATCATTTGTATGGATCTCTTCCTGGTGAGTTTTCAATCGTTTAATATAATTGATGGTCATGCATCAATATGTTTTCTACCTCTTAGAGTAAATATGGGTAATAGTCGTTTTTAACAAGAACATTGATATAGTCGTTTACTAGGGGAAACTCAAATGGTAACAACACAAGCCTAGACGTACTGTAAATAACTTGGGGTTGTAGGTAGAGGCTTCAAATGTGGTAATGTCAGGTCTCTGCTGAACCTGTCTGTAAAAAAAGAGAGACTAGCACCAGATTGTTCACTGTCTGTAAAATGTGGTTCAGCCAGATATGAAGTTGTGAAATTGCCAAGATATGCCCGAGACACGGCATTAGATGTTGCAACTGCATGTTTCATGTTGCCTCGATGGTCAATACTCATCTGTTGATGTGTATACAAGTAGCTTGATACGTGTTGTTGTCATTCAGCATTTGATCTGTTTTCTTCTTTTTTTTGCCAGTACTATTGCAATGTTTGCCATATTCAGTATGCGGTTGCAATGTTTGCCATGCTCCGAAAAGACGGCCATTGTTCTGCTCTTTTCTGTGACGCGACACTCTTTGCATCAGTCTTGGAGGGCTGTATAAACTATTTTGCATGTTCCTGTGCATGTGTGAAATGTTGCTTTTTATGTAAAATTCATATGTACTATATTCTGTCAGACTCAATTTATTCTGCTAGCATTACATGCCTCTTACCGGAGTTCTGCTTTCTATGTATATAGCAGTTGTGCTAACATCTCAGTCTGTTGCTATGTGCTTCTAGTGCTAGGCTGATGGTGAGGCCGGATGTTTCATCAGTCATCAGCGCCTTGAGTAGGATCCTTTTCTTCTCCGCAATTGGGAAACACTTTTGTCATAGTATTGTAGTTTAGATTCCAGACTAAATGTAGACAAGAATTAAGGCACCAAATGTGGAGGCTTTGGCACCCCGAAGAAGTGAAATAGCGAATGACGTTCAAGAGCTGGTCTGAAGGTGAAGGATAGTGTCGCAACTAGGATTCTCTGATGCAAATTAGCTGCCGACTGGGGATCAGGGCCCAACATTGAACGGTTCATCGACTCTTTCTTTCCTTGTCTGTGTGAATCTGTTTTTTATTGTGTTGAGAACATGTTTGTGAGGGTTTCAACCTAACTGTATACAGCACTAGCATGTTGGGAGAGGCGGAATCATCATACCAAATTAGTTTTGCTGAAAACAATTGAGCTAGCTGCAGTGTGTGGTGGATCTCATCATCAGAAAACTACAGGCCTAACAACAGTTTACTGCGGCACTGTTATCAACAGATATACACTGATTTTGCCTGGGTACGCAATGCACGGTGGCTCTGGTTTAAGCATGTGATCATTTGATGAACATTTCATCTTTTTTTCATTGATCATTATTCTATTTATTCTGACCTTCGTACTCCTATCAAGATATTGGACATAGGGGTTGGGCGCAAGCAAGTGTTTTCAGGCTCCCCTGACTAGCGTAGTCTTCTGCTATCAATGATACCGAAAGAAAAAACCAGTGCCCTTTCGTATAGATCAAGATGTAGTACTTTTTATTTACTTATTCCATTCATCAAGTTCTGAAATGATGCAAAAATCATTAAATATCTGACAAGTAAGATGAACTATTTACTTTGTTTTTTTTTTCCTTTTGGTCTTGTTTCTCCCAACCGGAAAATGGTCGTCGGTTGTTTGTGTCCCAGGCTCATGCACCTAAGATACTATCAAGAGAGTGAGAGATGTTTGAACTCGTGATATAATGCTAGCAGATTAGCTTTTTCTTTTTTGAAAAGGGGAATATATTAATATCACAAAGATATCAATTACAACCAGCTTATGCACCAACAAGATGTTGAAATAGATCCAGAATGCACACAGTCAAAAACAAAATAAAAAAGAGAGAAATATAAAATAAATACCCGTCGCAATGATGAAACACACAACAGCAACACTTTAAACACCATCAAAGACAACGCTCGGACCACAAAAGAGATTCTCCATAAGTGACGTCTTCAAGAAGAAAACAATGCACAAGCGTTGTCGTCGACCGATCTAAGATCTTGAGTTTTCATCCTGAAGAAAGTCCGAGATCCCAAAAACAATGCCTTCAGCAAGGCCATTGCCAGGTACAACCAATGAAGGCTAGACCTTAGCCTTTCACCTTGGAAATCCGGCTCGGTACTCAAGAAGCACCACCAGAATTGCTTTTCCACCCGTGTTGCCGCCCCCACCTGCCAAGGCCGCTGCTGGAAGTACTCGACCCCCGACACACAAGAAAAACATGTGCCGCAAGTCTTCATCGTATTCAAAATTCCTCTCCACCATTACAAGCCTCAAATCACAGCCACCATGATTTTCTTCACCACTGTCCATGCATGGAAATCTATATTTAGACATGTCCCATCGCACCGGCAAGATAGCAAAGCTTCACGTCACTCCCTCATGAAGCCTCTCTGGCCGAAGATAAGGGCGCGCCCGACCGGTTCAATTCCGATCTAGATATCTAGTGACACCATGCGTCAATAGCTGAGATCTCTGAGAGGAAGACCAAAACTCGTAGTCGTCCAGATTGAGGAGACCGGCATGAAGCAGATCGGCAATTTCAAACCCGAAGAACAGAAGGGTGAACCTTTATTCAAGCCAAGCCAGTAGCCCCCAAACCACCAGCCAGCTGTAGAGGAGAAGACGAACCAGATCGCCGTTGACGACGCTGGATCCGGCGTAGATTAGTCCCAAAAAGACTCCTGCCGCCACCTCCATTGGACAACAACCAATCTGGCTGAAACTCATGGCGGCCGCCACAACCCGCTGGCCCAGATCGGACCTAGGGCGGGCCTGCTACCGCCGTCGCCCGCCATGGCAGCAACGCCTCATATGGCACCGCCGAGGACTGGCCTCGCTTGATCCATCCATCCCCATCGCCACCACCACAACGTCTTCTCCTCCACATCCTCCATCCGCACGCGTTCGCCATTGTGCATCTCCGCCCCGATGCGTCGCCGTTGCGTGCCTCCTCCGCCACCGCCGCCAGCGTCAGCGGCCAGGGGACTCGCATTGGTTGGGTGTCGGGGGCCTCCGGTGCCGCCCGAGCGGATGGTACCTACGTGCCTGATGGGTTAAGTAAGGCAAAACATAATAAATTAATATGATTTTTGCTTAAGACCCCCTCCGTCTTATAATGCAAGATGTTTTTTGACTTTAGTGTAGTGTGGAAAAACGTCTTACATTATGAAATGGAGGGAGTACTACATTTTACACATAACGTCCAAAATGGTTTCGCAAATACGACTGCCATCAGTAAGGAGCAAAATGGTTTCGCAAATACGACTACTATCAGTAAGGAGCAAACAATGGACGGTTTATCAGAGCACGGCGAAAATTGCAGTCGGATATACAATGGAAGGTGATGGATGGCGAAGGTATCACTGCAAAACAGCTAGAAAACAATTGATGAGTATAGCACTGCAGAGAGCCACTGATGATCCATTGGTTATTGTGTGCTGATGCTAAGAAAATCCAGTGACCAAATCAAATACTGAATGGCAGCAACTTGTATCTCCCTACTTGTATACAACTCAGCAGATAAGCATTGACCATGACCATAAACATCATCTTGTTAGGACATTCCAGGCATATCTTGTCAATCTCAGATCTTCTATCTAGCTGCTATCACATTTCATTCACGGATGGTGAATCATCTGCTGCAAGTTTCTTTGGAGAAGGTTCGTCGGAGATCGGCTTGTCATCATTAGCTCGTTTCATGTCTCTGCCAACAATCACAAAGTTGGGTCTTCCTGTTGCTGCTGCTGCAATAGACATGGTTGCGGAATGGAGGCTGTTGTCTGATCCAGCCATCTGTGAAGAAGTCAAAGATGCAGTTCTTGCCATAGTATTGTTAACATTCTGCTCATGACTTGCCTGTGAGACCACCCTCTTCATAATATTATCTGTACCGTCACTTGGGGTTGACATTGCTTGCTCCAGTTCTTCAAGCTGAACCAAAACAAATAAGAGAGATGCTATTATTGCTCCTCACAAGCAAGGAAAAGTTCTTCGTTCATAGAGCGCTACTAAATTCATGAGCAGAACCGAATTGGTAACATGAATAAAATTCAGTTTGTTCACCTTCTTCTGGAGTTGGGGCAACATTCTAGCAAGGTAAGATATCTCATCTTCTAGAGTCAAATTCCCTGAGCGTCCTTCAGCAGACAACAAAGCTTCCTTGGCATTTATCAGATTATGCATACGCGACTTGCCTACTGAAATAGCCTTTGCACAATATGGGATTGCATCCCCAACCTTGGATGCTAACTCCAAGGCCAAACTTATGCGGGCGTTTCTAGAACTGAATTAAGGTAATAAACAAAGGATGAATCAAACACAAAGACGAAAGTATTACAATAGACCAGCACTATCTACCCGACATTTTTCTCTGGTGACCACAGTTCGTCCCTAAATGTACATTTACATGTAGATTTCAGCGGGTGAAGGCACCCGTGCAAGATTTGGGTTAACTCAAATTATTTGAAACACTAATATGCTGATTTATAAGCCAGAGTGGTTGACACTCTTATCACCACAAGGAGGATACTGCTTGAAAATTCCAAAATGATCAGGCCTAACCAAATGTTCCAAGATCGCTAAAGCTTCGAAGTAGTAACTGATTGAGCTGTCTCTGTCCTCTACAAAAGTGAAAATCAAATGTGAGGCCTTGAATGACCATTCACCATTCTAACACACTAGTAACAGAGATAGCTGAGATTACCTCTTATCATGGAGATTTCAGCCAGAACATTCAATATATTAACCTTCTCCATTGTCTTGTCTGGACTCTTGGCAACTATCGCCCTTGCAGTATTCAACATTTTCCAGGCCAGATCTAAATCAGAATCATCTCTATCACCTGTCATATGGCACCAGGAAGAAATTCAAAATATGGTCATGACAAGATTTTTTATAATCAATAAAGGTACTTTGGTGTTTTCTGCAACATCATCTGGTAATTGAGCTGCACCTTCAGATCTATTAGAAAAACAACATTTATTAAATGTTCTCATGTGGAATGATGATGAGGATTCAAGATATACACCTGGACTGCAAACAGTTCAAGTCCCAAACTATTACTTTGCAATAGAATTGGCAAATTACAGATTAGAAGTCATTAGGTATACTCTTAATTAGGCATGAACAAACGATGACAACTTACTGCAACGTTAAAGTTGTGGGGAATCCTGCAGCTTTCAGTGTATAGATTAAAAAAGGATAATAATGTCTTTCAGTGTATATCAGTGTCTAAGGCAGTAGCGATGCCACGTTAAAGTTGTGGGGAATCCTGCAGCTTTCTCTAAGAGACCATTCCATACAAGAGAATTTCTATGCAAAACCTGAAGAACAATGCAGAATACAGCGATATATTTTAACCCATAGTAGAAAGCTATACAAACGACATTCTTCATAATCATTAGGGATGCAGCCATGCAGGCAGATGCGTCCGCGAAGCCTGCAAGCGTCCGCGTTGATCAATTTTGCATTAGCAAGGATATTAAAGTAGAAGTGATTAGCTTAGTTTCGGCTTCGCGGACGTTGCGGTTGCGTCCGCTTGCATGCCTATTAATCACGTTTCCTTGAAGGTGGAGCATGCTCCACACTGCTACCAGAGGCCTCCGAACTCCCAGCATCATATTTGCTGGCTGTAGGTGTGATTGATTCTTGATTTGGTTCACAATTTGAAACATTACCTGAAGGATTGGTCTCTTCCCGGGCTTTGAATAACAAGGCACATCCATAACTGTAAAACGTGCTACCACACTCTGGAGCAACTCCTCCATAATGCCGAACCCTACATGACAACAATAATGCAGAAATTTGCCGATGCATCATCGTTAAGGTTATAACATAAACATGTAATCCGAGGTAGAACAAAACAACCATTTTAATGACACAAGGTGCTAACTATGTTCTGTCGACTATCTTTTATACTCCCTCCGTCCCAAAATAAGTGACGCAAAAGTGTCTCAACTTTGTACTAATGCTTTCAGAGATTATGAAGTACAATTCTGAGGAACCATATAAATGAACTGCACAGCGATCAAATAGGACAACACCTATCCCTCAAGCACTTGGACTTTGATTTGATGCTCATTGCAGTACAGACATCACAATAAGATATGTCAGGCCCTACTCCCAGGTGTAGTTATCAGGTCATATTGGCTATCTGAACTCACTAAACCATCAAACACCAACACCCGCACCATCACGCTCACTGTCAAACCCATGAAACCAAGACACCACACACTTGGTAACCACATTGTCAAAGAACATCTTAAATCCTACTAACTAGCAACAAATGTCAAAAGGCTCAGAGCCACTATGCACATGAAAAGAACAATGAACTAACTGGAAGTTTTCTTCCCCACAAACTATATGTTACGCTACAACAGCATGTCTAGGAGAACAAGTGGAGTTTGGGAGTAGAACCCTAACCTGATCTTGAGAGCATGTCTGAAGCAGCCTGCCGCGTTGGCAAAGTCCTTCTCATTGATAGCCTTGCACCCCTTATTAAACAGCACCTGCGCCCATTCTAGTGATTTCTCCTCCCAAACCCCTTGCTGTCCACCCCTCCTCGGTAGGTTCAGCCATGGCGCTGGGCCGTGTTGTCCACCACCGGGCACTTGGAGCCTAGAATGTGGAGTGTAGAAGCCGACAACTGGAATCAAGTTACAGAAGCCATGACTAGCACACACTTTTTTCCCCTGCTCCGACTGTAGCTCGATCATGAAGAGACTATAAACAGTTTCCACGAAAATAGCATTTGCTCCCTCCGCAAAGCCCAACACTGGACAAAGACTTTCTGAATCGACACCAATTGGGAGCAAATCGAACAGGTCGACAATCCGGCTCAGCACCCATCGTGCATCAGTGCCGTCACTCGGCTCCCTTTTCCACAATATGAGCTGAAAATCAATGGCTTCGGCAACCCCCAGCCCACCGTCCTCCGCCAGCATGAGGTTAAATCTTTCGTTGTCACGGCTGTAACCGTCAGGTGGTGTGTACAACACAGCCAGTTCACTACTGTCCAAATTGTACTCCAGGATCATCCCACCATCGGACAGGAAGTAGAGCAGAGACCTCCCAACCAGCACGCTGGAATGATACTCAAAGTCCATGGTGAACTCGTCTTGCCTCGAGCTCAGCTGGCCCCACCTGCCAGTCTCCGACGAGTACAAGCACGCCGATGTGACAACGTCTGCGTCACCCGCGAAGTCGACGGTGAAGACGAAGACCACGCCGAAGGGGCCCCCCAGGCAGTCGCGGTGGTCGCACCCGTCCGCTGCGCAGAACACGGCCGCGGTCGGCCTCGGGCACCTGAACGCCGAGGGCACCGGTATGCGCTGATGGGCACCGGTGACTGGCTCCCACAGGAGGAGTTCCTGAGTGCCCTGGCGGCGGTGGGAGAGGAAGAGGGCGCGGCCGTGGCGGCAGTCGAGGGGGCGCCAGAACCGGCGGTTTGGAGCGGGGAGGGAGAAGGGCGAGGCGGTGGTGGGGACGAAGTCGGGGATGCGCTCGTCTTCCCAGTCGTGGAGGAAGCCGAGCACGGGGGGTGCCCGGTGGCGGTGGAGCCCGATGAAGCGGCGGCGGAAGTGGGGATGGGTGACGACGCTCCACCAGGCCTTGCAGACGAGGGAGGCGCGGAAGAGGCACCCTGGGTCGTCGGGCGGGAGTCGGAGGAAGATCTCTTCGACGACGTCGTCCGGGAGCTCCGGCGGCGGCGGCGGCGGCGGCGGTGCTTCCATGGTGGCCGTTGGCTGGGTGCGGGTGCGGGTGGGGAATGGTTCCTGTTCGGCTCAACCAGGCCGGACTCTGACCACTATCGACTGCTTAGGGAACCCTTGGGTTATTATTTTTTAATAACAGACAGCATGTATATAATTTTTTAACAAACAGCATGTATAAATAATAAATCACATTTTTACAATCACAAAATCTCAAAACTGTAAATATACATGTGTGTATTTATCTATAATGCATACAATTATTTCAAGTTCAATAACTATCCTAGGTCGTATCTGGACTTAAGACGACCAAGTTTAAACTCTCAGGAGAAAAGCAACAGTAAATAAATCTACTCTGCAAATAGTTGGGTATATGCATCTGGAACCTACTCCCTCCGTTCCTAAATATTTGTCTTTCTAGAGATTTCAACAAGTGACTACATACGAAGCAAAATGAGTGAATCTACACTCTAGAATATGTCTACATACATCTGTATATTGTAACCATTTGAAATATCTAGAAAGACAAATATTTAGGAACGGAGGGAGTATTTTCTAACAACTGCTACGCTCTTCTTCCTCGCGAGTATTCACGTATCCCCTCCAAGCTCATACGAAGAAATAGGCACAATTTGCCTGCTCCTTTCCTCATTGCTCGTCCTCCACTATGCCCTACTGCTTTTTTAGATGAACTACAGCGGGGTGTAAGACAACATGAACCATTTTAAAAGATCCCATGTTACGTACATCTATGGTGGATGAATAGTAAATTCAAATTTTTGTTTGCCAAAATTTAGCAATTGAACACTTATAATTGCATACTACACATCGGCACCTAGATAGCATAGTCTACCAAAAGTACGTGCATAAATTAAAACACGTAACAGAGTAAATGGGTTCAAAAGGAGGAGGGGGTCGCAACTCAAGATTTATCCCAAGGTTCAAATTGTTGGCACGAGCAACCTTGTCGGAGGAGGTTGGGATACAAAGTTATAAGGTTGCAAAGGTCTTGGCCAGCAACCCCTATATTCCTCCTTAACATAGGAGATAAAGATAATGGTCAATCACGAGGGGTAGATCTTCACATAAACTAGACGATCTTGTGGCCTTAAAAACTTCTAGGCTCCTTCACATTTGGTGTAGGCTTCCAAGAGACCTTAACTGTTTAGGAGGTGCACCCCTCTGTCACACCCTGCATTTTGTAACATGTCATTTGCATCAATAAAGCATGGAAATTTGGATCAGCAAATTTTTTTGGCATCATTTGTCTTTTATTTGGAATTAAGTTTTTCTCCCTGTGTTTTTTCAAGTGCTCTTTAAAGTCAACTACTCCCTCTTGTAGATTTCATCTCCTTACCCAAAACTTCTGCCCAATGATCATACCAAGTGTTTATAGCAGTATAGTATTTTCTTATAAAATTAATTTGGCCAAAAAGCATTTTCAAAATTTAGTTTTCCAAAAACCCCCTGAATTGAGGTTTGCACTGCAAGTGCTTGATTTAGGGTGAGAAAATTATTTCAAAAAGTATATTTGAAACCTAGTAGATATAGGACTCCCATAAACCACAAAAGTATAATTTTAAAAGTTATTTTCCTATTTTATTTAAAAGCTTTTTCTTAAGGCCAGAAATGGTCTTTAATAGGGAAAAATTATTTAATTATTTCAAAAATATTTACCAAAATTCAGGGAGACTCATAGGACATATATTGTCCATATATAAGAGTTTCAACACTTGGTCATGTTCAAAATATTGGACAAATCCCTCAGAAACCCTTTCCGGATATTTCAAGCTTTTGAAATATTTACAAAGGAATTATTCTCTAAAAATTCCAGGGAAATTCTATCATGTCATATATGACATATTTGATGATCTTGCCAAGCCCCATGCCTTGGGAAGCAAGAAAACATCCTCAAAACCCATCAAAACCATTATGTCCATATTTGAAGTTTGAGCAACTTTACATTGCCACTTGTCCAAATACTCTCAAACTTGGTACACATGCTAGAGTGGTCTAATAAGGCACCTAGATCAAATGGCACAAGCTTTGGAGAAGGGTAACTTGATCAGAGTACCCCAAAACCATTTCTGTTCAAATTCAAATTTGAACAACTTTACATTACCAACTTTTTACTTGGGGCTTCAAACTTGGTGGGCATGATCAAAACTCCAGCTGATGACACTACACCAAGTGGTGCATCAAGGAGAGATGATTAGCTTGACTCAAACATGGTGAAACCATTTCTGTTGATTTCTAGGGTTCGCCAAAGTTACATTGGCAAGTTTCTTCAAATAAGCCCAAACTTGGTGAAACACCCTATTTCCATATGCCATTTAATCCTGTTAAGTGTCATGGCTAGTGGAGATCATTTGACTGCTCAAAACCACATCAAACACCTTCTGGTGATTTCCCAAAGTTACCATTTTCACCTCTTCTCCTGTTCTCATTGAGCCCAACTTTCTACCACAGCTTTCCCAGGTCCCCTTACACCTCCAATAACTTCCCCATGGCCAGAGCTCAATAATTGAGGGGTGAAATCTCCATTTTACTCTGCTGGACAGCCCAGTTTTCACTTTCCCTCAACCTTCCTCCTCTTCCATTGGGTAACCAAGGCATCCAAGACCGCAGCGCACTTGTTTACTCCACCCCAGACCCCCCAGACAAGGTGGCCGCGTCCAGCAAGCCAAGGGCATGCCCTGGCATGCAATAGGCGTGCTCCAGAGCGCGCTACAGTGCACGCCCGCACTGTAGCCTCATCCAATCAGCCGCCCCCGACCACCTCGTGCTTCCCTCTCGTGCCATTCGATGCTCCTCGACGTCCGCAACACGCCCCGGCGCTGTCCCCCTCCTTCTTCTCCCTCCTGTGGCCGCCCTCGCACGCGCGCCGGCCGCCCACGAGCTCCAGTCCCCGGCCTCACACGCGCGCGGCTCTGGAAGCTTCCCCCGCTCTCTCTCTTCCTCTCCCCAGCCCTGGATCGCATCCAGCAACTCCGCAGACACCACCCCAGCGCCTCCCGAGCCCTGTGGCAGCAAGCAAAGGCTCGCCGGCGCACAGGTCCAGGGCACCTTGTCGTTCGCCTATAAAAGGACCCCCCCCCC